>CM069150.1:45809653-46129653 GCA_035221665.1 Okamejei kenojei
TGAGGCAGAAGGAACAGAAGCTTGAAAGCGAGCACCACCAGACTCAGGAACAGCTTCTTCCCCTCTGTTATCAGGCTTCTGAGCGGTCCTTCCATAATCTAGGGCACTGTCCGATTCACCTCTACCCCATTGCGGACATTGGACTTTGTCTCTGGAACTGATGCGCTACAATGCTGAGAACTATATTCTGCACTCTGTATCTTCCCCTTTGCTCTACCTATTGTACTGGAGTTGGACTTGAGTGTGTTTATGCATGACATTTTTGATTGGACAACATGTCAACCAAAGGTTTTCACTGTACCTCAGTACACGGGACAATAATCATAAACTTAATCAAAAACCAAACAACAAAGCAGCTGAGGAAACTCAGAGTCTCTCTAAGGATCCTTCAGTGCTTCTACTCTGGGGCTGTGGAAAGCATCTTGTCCGGCAACATCACAATCTGGTTTGGGGAGCTGCTCTGCCCAGGGCAGGAAGGCTCTGCAGAGAGAGTAGTGCGTTCGGCTGAACACACTATGGGAACTACACTCGCCCCCCCTGCAGGACCTATACACCAGGAGGTGCAGATCCAGAGCCAGCAACATAATGGGGGACCCCCACCACCCCAGCAACGGACTGTTCCAGCTGCTACGGTCGGGCAAACGCCTCCGCTGTCACACTGTGAAAACGGAGAGGATGAGACGGAGTTTCCTCCCACCGGCCATCAGGACTGTAAACTCTGATCTCACCAGGGACTCATTTACTGTTGTGTTGTGTCTTTTTATTTTTTCTAAAATGTAAAGACTGGTTCTGTTGTGTTGTTCTGTAGTTTTGCTCAATCTGCAGGCATTGCCACTTTCATGTCTCTGCACATCTTGCCTGTGTATGTGACAAATAAAGTTCCATGACTTACCTGGATAAGGAGTTTTTCCATAAGTGATGACTTCATAAAGGAGGATGCCAAATGACCAGACGTCAGACTTCACGGAGAAATAACCAAACTCAATAGCTTCTGGGGCTGTCCATTTGTAGGGGATTGTAGTCGACTGTGACACGTATGTCCCGTCCTGGATGTGACAGAAATGACAACATTGCATATGAACAAGACACACAGTGCTGGAGTAAAGAGGCTGTCCCACTGTGCGAGGTAATTCAAGAGCTCTCCCGAGTTTAAAAAAAAATCAAACTATGAGGAGAAGGCAGGAACGGGGTACTGATTGGGGATGATCAGCAATGATCCCATTGAATGGCAGTGCTGGCTCGAAGGGCCGAATGGTCTAATCCTGCACCTATTGTCTATGGTTAAGATCCTAGTTTAGTTTAGTTTTGTTTCTTGTTGTCATGTGTACCGAGGTGCAGAGGAAAGATTCTGTTTGTGTGCTATCCAGTGAAACATAGAAACATAGAAATTAGGTGAATTCAGATAAGAATGGACATGGAAACATAGAAACATTGAAATTAGGTGCAGGAGTAGGCCATTCGGCCCTTCGAGCCTGCACCGCCATTCAATATGATCATGGCTGATCATCCAACTCAGTATCCTGTACCTGCCTTCTCTCCATACCCCCTGATCCCTTTATCCACAAGGGCCACATCTAACTCCCTCTTAAATATGGCCAACGAACTGGCCTCAAAGGGCCAGAGGGAAAGAAAAGGCTATATGTGATTACAATCAGGCTTCCCACAGAGTAAAAGGTAAAACATATAGTCCGATTAAAGATGGTTCATAGGTCTCCAATGAGATCGACCGGCCTGAGGGTAGATTTAAGAGAGCATAGTTAGAGTAAGATACGCTGCAGTTGAAATAAAGATTGCAAAGAGTGAGCGATTATAATGGATGATTGCAGATCCATTGGATGTAAAGTTTTTTCGAAAATATATTTTTTATGTTCAGTGATTCATCCCGATTTGTTTTGCTAGTGCTGCCCCTCTGTGGCCATGCTAGGGATGGCAGCTCTGTGCACAAGGTACGGCCATCTCGGGCCTTGATGGTCACTAAGGCAGTGTTTAGTTTAGTTTAGAGCTACAGCACTTCGGCCCATCGAGTCCGCACTGACCAGCGATCCCCGCACACTAACACTATCCTACACACACTAGGGACAATTTACCAAGTATACAGACCCAAGCCATTGGGTTGAGTGTGTATCGTGTAACACTGCAACCTGTGACTGTGTACTGCAGGTAGACAAAAATGCTGGAGAAACTCAGCGGGTGCGTCTACCTTCGATTTTCCAGCATCTGCAGTTCCTTCTTGCACACTGTACACTGCAACCTGTGCATCTTTGGAGTTCGGGAGGAAACTGAAGATCTCGGAAAAAACCCACGCAGGTCACGGGGAGAACGTACAAACTCCGTACAGACAGCACCCGTAGTCGGGATCGAACCCGGGTCTCTTGCGCTGCAAGTGCTGTAAGGCAGCAACTATACCGCTGCGCCACCGTGCGCCCTAAAAAGAGGGTCGTTTGCCTATAACTGGAGAATTCAATGTTCATACTGCCCAATCCGAATATGACCAGAGGGGGTCTCGACCCGAAACGTCACCTATTCCTTTTCTCCCGAGATGCTGCCTGACCCTCTGAGTTACTCCAGTGTTTTTGCAGTGGCTGCAATGTCAGCGTTCGGCAGCTCCCCGCTCACTCACCCAATACCATTTAGTGTTTAGTTTAAGGGCAGTATGGTGGCGCAGCGGTAGAGTCGCTGCCTCACAGCGCCAGAGGCCTGGGTTCGATCCTGACTTCGGGTGCTGTCTGTACGGAGTTTGCACGCTCTCCCTGTGACTGCGTGGGCTTTCTCCGGGTGCCCTGGTTTGCTCCCACACTCCGAAAACGTGCAGGTTTGTAGATTAATTGGTGTTGTGATGGTGTGATCGCTGGTCGGCACGGACTCGGTGGGCTGAAGGGCCTGTTTCCCCGCTGTGTCTCTTTAATCTAAAGTCTCACAGCATGGCGGACCAGCACGCAAAGAGTTGCCATGCACCACCACCACTACTAGAAATGCCATTACTCCTGTATACAAAGCAAGGAGTAGGCAATCAATCTTAAAAACCCATGCCTGGAGATGCATCTTTAAGGAGGGCTCAGACGCAAGCCCAGTCTGATTCCAGTTTTTGCTAAAACATGATACAACCACCAGATGGTGATGCTGTTCCAAGGTCCTTTATCTGGAACCTAGCTCTGCTGAAAGGTATGAAGTGCTGGAGTAACTCAGCGGGTCAGGCAGCATCGCGGGAGAACATGGAGAGGTGACGCTCTGGGTCTGCCCTCCAGTCTTTGACATTTCCACCCGAGGATAATGATTCTGTCTGCTGGGTCCTGACCCAAAACGTCACCTCTCCATGTTCTCCGGAGATGCTGCCTGACCCGCTGAGTTAAGGGCCCGTCTCACTTTCACCACCTAATTCACAACCTCTGCCGAGTTTGCCCTTGACTCATACTCGCAGCATGGTCGTCACGAGGTCGTAGGAGGTCGTAGGTAGGTCGTAGGTAGGTTGTAGGTAGGTTGTAGGTGGGTCATAGCAGGCTGTGATGCTAGTCGTAGGTACTCGTGGCATCAAGTAGGTCGGGGCGTTTTTTTAGCATGATGAAAAATGTCCACGAGTAAAAAAGGTCGTGAATTAGGTCGTGAAAGTGGGACAGGCCCTTTACTCTGGAGCTTTGTGAAACATCACCCATTCCTTGTATCCAGAGACGCTGCCTGACCCGCTGAGTTACTCCAGCACTCTGTGTCCTTTTTTTGTAAACCAGCGTCAGCAGTTCCTTGTTTCTACATTCTAACTGTTTTCCCTCTCGATGCCTCTCATCATTTGATATACTTTGTTTTAGTTTCCGCTTCGCCCTCTAGTATTTGGCATTTCCACCCTGGTGGAAAGGTTCTGACTGTCTACCCATCTCTGCATCTCTCCGGGTCCTTCGGTTTCCTCCCACACTCCAAAGACGTGCAGGTTTGTGCTTTTGTTAATTGTAAGTTGTCCCTAGTGTGTAGGATAGTGCTAGTGTACAGGATGACAGCGGACTCGGTGGGCCGAAGGGCCTGTTTCCGCGTTGTATCTCTAAAGTCTAAAGTCTAACCTCTGGTCTTCCAGAGAAAATAATCCAAGTCTGTCCAACTTCTCCCTGTCGCTGACACCTCCTAATCCAGGCATCATTCTGGCAATGATATGAAGGGAAATGATCTGCTGTGATAGGGGGAAAAAAAATCAACTTTACCCGTATAATTCTTGTTAATCCAAAATCTGCAATCTTACAACTGTGATTCTCCCCAACCAGAATATTCCTGGCAGCCAAGTCACGGTGGACGTAGTTTTGCGATTCCAGATACTCCATCCCTTCGGCAACCTGGACTGTCATGTCCAGTAAACACTCCAGGTTCAAACACGATCCTTCTTTGCCTGAGAGAACACAAACTGCCATAAGCATTGATGTTTCATGTCACAGAGTCACCCAGCACGGAAATGCTATCATGCAGCACTGAAAGAGGCCCTTCGGCCCACCTTGTCCATCAAATACGCCCACCTGAGTACAAATACGCAAAGTGTGGAGTTTGCACGTTCTCCCCGTGACCGTGTGGGTTTCGTCCGGGTGCTCCGGTTTCCTCCCACACCCCATTGACTTGCAAATTTGTTGGTTAGCTGGCCCTCTGTAACTTGCCCCTAGTGTGTAGGGAGTGGATGAGAAAGTGGGATAACATAGAACTAGAGTGAACGGGTGATCGATGGGGCACGTGGACTCGGTGGGCCGAAGGTAGAGACAAGGAACGGCAGAACAAAGATAGACAGAAAGCACTGGAGTAACTCAACGGCTCAGGCAGCATCTCTGGAGAAAAAGGACGGGTGACATTTCAGGTCGGGACCCCTCTCCAGTTTGAATCTTATCCATATCCTCCAGACAAAATGTGTGGGAAAGAACTGCAGATGCTGGTTTAAATCGAAGAAAGACACAAAATGCTGGAGTAACTGAGGAAGGTGTCTTGACCCGAAACGTCACCCATTCCTTCTCTCCAGAGATGCTGCCTGTCCCGCTGAGTTACTCCAGCACTCTGTGACCATCAGTGTCCAGATAGTAGGTTGCGAATGAATGTCAATCCGTCAGGTGTCTGTCACCAAATAACTTCTCGTTAACAAGTAAACAGTAATTATATTGCAAAATAATTAACTCCAAATGGTAAATGGAGTTAAAGGGCCTGTCCCACTCGGCAATTTTTTCGCTGACTGCCGGCATCTTATCAGTGTCGCCAAAAGATTTTGAACATTTCAAAACCCAGCGGCGACAAAAAAAATGCTGCGACACTTGAAAAATACGTCATCACGCCGCGAATTTTTCGGTGACCTAGTTTCAAAATGAAGAAGATTGCTTCCAAGAAATAAATTTAGAATGCAAAATGCTGAGAGAACATTGGATCTGAACTGGGAAAGAGCAAGTTCAAGTTTCAGCTGATTGGATTGAAAACTTATCAATGATGCCGGCAGTCGCCACAAAAATCGGCAAGTGGGACAGGCCCTTAACTGAATCTGAAGCGGTGTCCCGACCCGAAACGTAACCCATCCTTTTTCTCCAGAGATGCTGCCTGACCCGCTGAGTTACTCCAGCACTTTGCGCCATCTCTTCAAGGGGCTGAAGGGTCTCTTTCCGCACTTCATCCCCAGACTAAAGTGAACTAAAATAAAAGTAACGAGGATGTCAACCCAACTTTGTAAATAAGTCAGCAGGCTGCCGTGTTGCATCAGCTCTGTCACGATGTAGAAAGGATCAGAGGCGGTGCACGTGGCGTAGAGAGATATGACGTGCGGGTGCTGCAGGCTCTTCATGATCTGCGTCTCCATCTGGAAGTCTCGCTCGTTCATTAAATCTAGGGCAGAAAACGCGTGACATCGTCATGAACCAAAATGAACAAAAACAGAAAGGAGGCGGAAAATCAAAAAAACTAAAATGCCGGAAAAGGCCCGGCGGGTCGGGAAAAAAAGGCAGGCAACGCTTCAGGTCCAAGGCTTGGTGTTTACCGAACCTGAAATTCTATCATCGAGCGTGGACACTAAGGCACAGTGGGTTAAACTATCTCTAAGCGTGGATATCCTACCCTTCACAATCATTCCAAGAACTTAGGGCGGCACGCTGGCGCAGCGGTGGAGTTGCTGCCTTTCGATCGCGACTACGGGTGCTGTCTGCGCGGAGTTTGCACGTTCTCCCTGTGACGGTGTGGGGTTTCTCCGGGTGCTCCGGTTTCCTCCCACATTCCGGGTTTGTAGGCTAGTCGGCTTTTGTAAATTGTCCCTAGAGTGTGGGATAGAACTAGTGTGTGGGGTGACTGTAGGTTGGTACGGACTTGGTGGGCCGGAGGGCCTGTTTCCATGCTGTATCACTAAACTAAACTAAACTAAACTAAACAAAACTACGCTAAAATACACAATGTATTCAGGAAGGAACTGCAGATGCTGGAAAATCGAAGGTAGACAAAAATGCTGGAGAAACTCAGCAGGTGCAGCAGCATCTATGGAGCGAAGGAAATAGGCAAAGTTTTGGGCCAAAACCCTTCCCCATATCCCTTGATTCCGTTAACCCTAAAAGCTCAATCTAACTCTCTCTTGAAAACATCCAGTGAATTGGCCTCCTCTGCCCTCTGTGGCAGAGAATTCGACAGATTCACAACTCCCTTGGCGTTTTGGGGAGGGACTCTTCTTGTGCCATTCTTGTCTCAAAGACCCCCTCTAACGTTAGAATTTCTGTTCTGCCACGCCTCACCTCCAGTGCAGCCTTACCGACTTTGACTGTCTTGATGGCTACTTGAACCGTATTGTTCCAATATCCGGCGTATACTTTTCCAAAATGTCCAGATCCCAACTTTTCTGTTAAGGTGAATTCTGATCTGGGACGTTCCCAGTTGTCCACTGTCAAGTGGGACAAATCTCTTATATTTGGTCGATGTTGCTTTAAATACAAAAAAAAACCACATATAGAACTGTGTAAATGACCTTTAAATAATCGCAAGCATTGACTGTTATCTTCAATTTCACACTGAAGATAGACACTAAAAAGTCGAGACTGAACAGTCTGAAGAAGGGTCTCAACCCGAAACATCACCCAATCCTTCTCTCCAGAGATGCTGCCTGTCCCGCTGAGTTACTCCAGCTTTTTGTGTCTATCTTCGGTTTAAACCAGCATCTGCAGTTATTCCCTACTTCAATTTCATACTAATTGATTTTTACCAGACTTATTCGTGAGCTACATCAGAGTTTTCCACTGGTGCTTTTACTAAATGAACACTTTATGCGTGCATGTTAAATTATTTTTCAATCTTTTTATTGCAAATCTTATTCAAGCAAAAAATAAAACGATGGCCATGGCCAAAAAAAATCACCCATTAGAAATAAATGTTCATATAAGAATGAATTTTGATTGGAAAATATTCACAAACATTTAATTTAAAGAACAGTAGAAACAAGGAACTGCAGATGCTGATTTACCAAAAAAGTGCCAGAGTAACTCAGCGGTTCTAACAGCAACTCTGGAGAACATGGATAGGTGACGTTTCGGGTTGGGACCTTTCTTCAGATTGATTGACCTGTCTGTTGGTTTTCTGTTCCATTTTTTAAAAAGATCATGAGATCATAAGAGACAGGTGAAGAATTAGGCCATTCGGCCCATCAAGTCTACTCCGCCATTCAATCACGGTTGATCTATCCCCCTCCTAACCCCGTTTCTCCTGCCTTCGTCCCGTAACCTCTGACACCCGTACTAATCAAGAATCTATCTATCCCTGCCTTAAATATATCCACTGACTTTGCCTCCACAGATTCACCACCAAAAAACAATATATTCAGACAGGCAATTGAGGAATATAGATTGTATGTGGGCAGTTTAAATTGTCAAGATGGTCGACACAGAAATTGTGGGCCGAAGGGTCTCTTCCTGTGCTGCACTGTTCTAAGTTTTATGTGACTATGGATGAGTCACAGACACCAGGCAGATATGGATATATGACAGATGCAATTTATGTGGAAAAATATGAAATGGTAAATAAAAAGATCTAAAATCAAAAATGCATTCACTCGTCCACTCAAGACTTCCTTGTAAGTGTCAGGGCAAGTTGCTAAGTAAGTTAATAGAGCACACAGGATCCGTCTTGTGCGGGCTACGTCATTGAAACGGAAAGATATGGAAGTAATTTGATTTTGCAGCTGGCCTTCCATAAGGCTGAGTGCGGAATTAAATATATCAGCACAATGGAATCACCATAGGCTTCACCGAATACGTTTCTGATGTCGGACACTCCAAGTTAACAATTTCTGACAATAAAATTCACACAGTATTCAGACAGTGTGAATCCTCCAGCTCAAGAATTGACCAGTTTACTTGCATGCGTTGAACCTATCATTCGTATGAAGCAACTGCAGATGCCGGTTGGGGCTGACCCGATGGGCTGAAGGGCCTGTTAGCGCGCAGTGGCTCTAAATTTTCCCCAGTGTGTAGTGAGGGTCTCGGAGAGAAGAGGAAAGCTTCTCCCAAGTCGGTAGGAAGGAACTGCAGATGCTGGGTTTAAACTGAAGATAGACACAAAATGCTGGAGTAACTCAGTGGGACAGGTGGCATCTCTGGAGAGAAGGAATGGGCGACGTTTTTCCGATAGAGACCCTTCTCTTCAGTTTCAAAAATGCCTGTCCCACTGCAGCATTTTGTGTATACCTATGATTCCTTGCCTTTCAACACAAGAGCCCTAGTGAGACCATACCTGCAGTATTGAGTCCCCTATTTTTGAGGAAGGACATTCTTGCCATTGAGGGAGTGCAGCATAGGTTTACAAAGTTAATTCCCGGGATGGCGGGACTGTCATATGCTGAGAGAATGGAGCGGCTGGGCTTGTACACTCTGGAGTTTAGAAGGATGAGAGGGGATCTTACTGAAACATATAAAATTGTTAAGGGTTTGGACACGCTAGAGACAGTAAATATGTTCCCGATGTTGGGGGAGTCCAGAACCAGGGGCCACAGTTTAAGAATAAGGGGTAAGCCATTTAGAACGGAGACGAGGAAACACTTTTTCTCACAGAGAGTTGTGAGTCTGTGGAATTCTCTGCCTGAGAGGGCAGTGGAGGCCGGTTCTCTGGATGCTTTTAAGATTGAGCTAGATAGGGCTCTTAAAGATAGCGGTGTCAGGGTATATGGGGAGAAGGCAGGAACGGGGTACTGATTGGGGATGGCGGTGCTGGCTCGAAGGGCTGAATGGCCAACTCCTGCACCTATTGTCTGTTGTCTATAAGATATCTAGTTTTTGATGTCTTCAGCACTGAACTGCTGCCAGATCAAGACGTCTTGTTCCAAAAAGATTTTAAAGCTGCCAACAGTTTAATCTGTAGCCTTCTTTAGTTCTGGTATTTTATTTAATTCACATGTTTAATCAATAATGTTTTATTATTAATGTTTATAATACATTATAATGTTTATAATGTATTATAATGCGGGTGGAGCATCAAGGCAAATTCCTTGTATGTGAATACTTGGCCAATAGACTTATTAATTCATTCATAATCTTGTAATTGATTACTTAAACTAACTTACTTGTTGGCAAGGTACAGATAATTGTAGACCGGGTCGTAGACAATTCATCTTGTAGAATTCCACCAGTTCCTTCAGGCTAGAAAACTGAGTGACGAAATTGAGGTAATACTGCGCAGCATCGTTTTGGACAATACGGTAGTGTCTTACTGTGGTTCCGTCCAGTACTGAAGAGATAAAGAGATTAAGGCACACGGCTAGGATTTTGGCCGGGTATTTTTTTTTTCTTCCTCAACCCATCAAGAACTTTAAAAATGGACAGGATGCATCACGTGAAAGTATTGGAAGAAATTGCAGCGAATTGTGGACGCTGCCCAGACCATCACACAAACCAACCTCCCGTTCATTTACACCTCACGCTGCCTCGGCAAGGCCAGCAGCATAATCAAGGACCAGTCTCAACCTCTTCTCCCCTCTCCCATCAGGCAAGAGGTACAGGAAGTGTGGAAACGCACACCTCCAGATTCAGGGACTGTTTCTTCCTATCTGTTGTCAGGCAACTGAAACCATCCCATCACCAACTAGAGAGCGATCCTGGGCCTCATTGGAGACTCTTGAACTATCTTTAATCGGACTGGACTACATCTTGCAATAAATGTTATCCCCTTAATCCTGTATCTGTACACTGTGGACAGCTCGATTGTAATCGTGTACAGTCTTTCCGTTGACTGAATAGCACGCAACAAAAAGCTTTTCACACGTACAATAAACTAAACAAAACTAAACTAAACTAAACTAATCAAAAGAAGTTTGGTTAAGAAGGAACTGCAGATGCTGGAAAATCGAAGGTAGACAAAAATGCTGGAGAAACTCAGCGGGTGAGGCAGCATCTATGGAGCGAGGAATAGGCAACGTTTTGGGCCGAAACCCTTCTTCAGACCCATTCAGCATTGTCTATCTTAAACAGCTACAGTCTCACTGGGTTCATCTTCTAAAGCCCCCCCACACTCTGAATTTCCTCTGTATTTATTGAATGGAATGACATGGGATAAGGAAAGAAGAGTTTTGAAAACTGAGGTTGCTCCCATTCCAATCAGAACTAACTTAGACTGGAAAATATCTTGGATTTCTCAAAACATTCCAAGAAGGGCTGAGAAATTTTAATGCGTGGCATAATCTTTCTGTGGGTTTCTCAAATGTTATTAGAGAATCAATAGTTTATGGTTACTTCAGTATTGAGTTTGCACAGATGCCACCTGGTTCTTAAGGAACTAAAGATACTGGCGTGTAACGTGTAGGAAATAGAACTTTGAACATACAAGAACTGTCCAAGATGCAGGACAGAACGCCACAGGGGATCCTGCTTCCCTGTGGCTATCAAACTGTACAACCCCTCCCCATTCTGTCGTGGGGTAGACTGAGACTGACTCCCCTCCACCCCCTCCCCAATCTTTGCACATCCCCAATTCTTTCCACTTGTCACTTTAATTTCATGTTTCACATATTTTGCGCTTTTATGATTGTTGGCAGATCAATTTCCCTCCAGAGATAAATAAATTTCTCTCGTATCGTGACGTGTCCTGTCGTACCGTACGGTACCGTATCGTACAACTATACAACACAGTAACAGATCATTTGTCCTTCAGGGTCCTTAAGGATTTAGATTTATTACTGTCACATGTACCGAGGTACAGTGAAGAGCTTTGTTTTGTCTACTATCCATTCATATAAAGCTATACGGCACGGTGGCGCGGCGGTAGAGTTGCTGCCTTACAGCGCTTACAGCGCCGGAGACCACGGGTTCGATCCCGACCACGGGCGCAGTCTGTACGGAGTTTGTACCTTCTCCCCGTGATCCGCCTGGGTTTTCTCCGAGACCTTTGGTCTCCTCCCCCACTCCAAAGACGGGCAGGTTTGTAGATGAATTGGCGTGGTACAAATGTAAATTGTCCCCGGTGTGTGTAGGATAGTGTTGGTGGTCGGTGCGGACTCGATGGGCCGAACGGGCCTGTTTCCGCGCTGTATCTCTAAACTAAACTAAACCAAACTAAAATATACATAAATACAATCAAGTTAACCGGGTGCAATAGATAGAACAAAGGGGAAGATACAGAGTGCGGAATGTAGATTGGTCGAGCGACTCCATCAGAACTCTCCGCCTGCCTCGATCTTGGGGAAAAAAAGAACTGAAAATGTTAATTGTGGTTGGTCCAAGTACACGAAGACAAATATAATTCTAACCACAAACTGCCTAGACTCACAGCTTTGCCTGCCGTTGCAAAAGAGGTATCGAACTTACTAATTTTCAATCATGACTGCATACATTTCAATTCAGCATAAAACAGATACAATGGTCATAGAGTCATGCGGCTCGGAAACAGGACCAACCGCCCTTCACATCCATCTTGATGAAGATGCCCATCTCTGCTGGTCCTGTTTGGTTCACATCCCTCCAAACCTTTCCTGTCCATGAGGGTAAAATGGCGGCGCCTCGCGGCAGCGGCCCCTGCAGTCCATCTGCTTTTTTTTATTTTTGTCCCGCTGAGTGTATAGTTTGTTGTGGTTTTTATATTGTTTTTAGCTGTGTATGTGTGTGTGTGGGGGGGGGGGGGGGGGGGGGGGGGGGGGGGGGTGTGGGGGGGTGGGAAACTTTTAAATCTCTTCCCTGTACGGGGGACCCAACCTTTTCCCTGTCGGGTCTCCGTTGTCGTTGGGGCCTAGCACCGTGGAGCGGCCTCCGACCGGAACGACCTGGGGGCTCCAGTCGCGGAGCCTGCGGACTCGCCACCGTGGAGCTGGCCGGCTTCGGAGCGTGGAGAGCTGTGGTGGCGCGCTGGTCCGGTGGACGGTGACATCGGGAGCTCGCGGGTCCCTGGTGGGAGACCGCATTTCAGAGCTCCCGCAAAGGCAGCTTCTCCCGCCCGAATTGCGGGGTTGAAAACGACCCGGAGCGGGGCCTTACATCGCCCGGCGCGGCTTTAACGGCCGCGGGACTTGCCAGCGCCCGCCGGGGGCTTTAACATCAGGAGAAGAATGGGACACAGGGGAGAGACAAGACTTTGCCTTACATCACAGTGAGGAGGAGATTCACTGAGATGGATGTTTGTATAAATTGTGTTAATTGTGTGTCTTAGTTTTTTTTTCTTGTTGTATGACTGCAGAAACCAAATTTCTTTTGAACTTAGTTTGAGGTTCAAACGACAGTAAATAAATTGTTGTATTGTATTGTACACCTGTCCAAATGTATTTTAAATGTTGTTCTAATCACTGCCTCAACTACTGTACCTCCTCTGGCAGTTCGTTCCACACACCTACCTCCCTCTGTGTGGAAAAGCTGTCCCTCGGGTTCTTATTAATTGAATGAGTGAATTATTAAGTTGATTGGCCAAGTATTCACATACAAGGAATTTGCCTTGGTGCTCCACCCGCACGTGACAACATGACAGTTAGGAATGACACATAAAACATTAATTAAAAAACATTATTGATTAAACATGTAAATTAAATAAAATACCAGAGCAAAAGGAGGTGACAGAAATTTGGTTATTGAGTAGAGCAACTACTCGTGGAAAAAAGCTGTTTTTATGTCTGGCTGCGGCAGCTTTGACAGTCCGGAGTCGCCTTCCAGAGGGAAGTGATTCAAAGAGTTTGTGGCCAGAGTGAGAGGGGTCAGAGATGATCTTACCCGCTCGCTTCCTGGTCCTTGCGAATCTTTCACCGCTCACCTTAAACCTACGTTCTCTGGTTCTTCAGTGTAATGCTACAATGAGCCTGAAGAAGGGTCCCAACCCAAAGCGTTACCGATCCATGCTCTCCAGTGATGCTGCCTGACCCGCTGAGCTACTCCAGGTCTTTGTGTCTTCCTTTGTAAACCAGCATCTGCAGTTCCCTTGTTTCTACTCTCGTCTATGCCTCGATTCCCCAATCCTGGGCGAAAGTCTCTGTGTAATCATCCTCTCCATTCCCCTCATCATTCTAAACACTTCTAGCCCCTCACTCTCTTAAGGGCCTGTCCCACTTTCACGACCTATTTCACAAACTTTTTTACTCGTGGACATTTTTCATCAGGCTAAAAAAAATCGCCCCGACCTACTTGATGCCACGAGTACCTACGACCAGCATCACGGCCTACCTATGACCTACCTACGGCCTCCTACGACCTCGTGACGACCATGCTGCGAGTATGAGTCAAGGGCAAAAGTCGGCAGAGGTCGTGAATTAGGCCTTGAAAGTGGGACAGGCCCTTTAAGCTCCAAAGAATAAAGTTCGAGCCTGCCCAACCTTTCCCAATAACTCAGTCCCTTAAGTCCTGGCAACATCCTCGCAGATCTTTCTGGAAGTCTCTCCAGCTCAATGGCATCTTTCCAATGAGAGGGTGCAGCACTAACCCGTGAGGCATTACACTAGTCACGGGTGTCCAATCTAACAATCATCAACCAACACTCTACTTACTACCATCACGCCAATTATGTATCAATTAGCTAGTTCTTCCTGGTTCCTTTACTGTAGAGATACAACACAGAAATAGGCCCTTCGGCCCACCAAGCCCGTGCCGACCAGCGATCACCCTGCCCACTAACACTATCCTACACACTATGGACAGTTTTACAGCTTACCGAAGCCAATTAACATAAAACCGTGTACGTCTTTGGAGTGTGGGAGGAAACCAGAGCACCCGGAGAAAACCCACAAGGTCACAGGGGGAACGTACGTACAAACTCCGTACAGACAGCAACCGTAGTCAGGATCGAACCCAGGTCTCTGGCGCTGCGCTCCAGTTTCCTCCCACACTCCAAAGACGTGCAGGTTTGTAGGTTAGTTGGCATCTGAAAATTGTAAATTGTCGCCCGTGGGTGGGGAAGTGCTGGTGTACGTGGAGATCGCCTGTCGGCACGGAATCGGTGGGGCAAAGGGCCTGTTTCCACAATGTATCTCTAAAGCCTAAAGTAAAAACGTACCTACCGCAGCCGTTGGGCTTCCTGGTCTATTACTCCCAGGTACTTTTTACCTCCTGTCTTTTCCAGCATTATCAGTCTCTATCTATCTACTCTATCAGCGTGAATAAGGACCTCAACCTGAAACATCACCAATACATTCCTTCCACAGATGTTGCCTGGCCCGCTGCGTTCCTCCAGCAGTTAGTATTTTGCTGAAGATTTCAGCATCTGTGGATAGCCTGTGCCAACATGAATGACCCTTCAGTCTCACACCTCACCCATGGCTAACAACAATGAATATATATCTCGGGAAGCACTCCCTGCCGCTTCTCATTCCAATTAATTACGTTCATGATATTTAGATAAATAGCACGAGAGATGCACAGGTACATGGATAGGACGGGTTTAGAGGGATACAGGCCAAACGCAGGCGGGTGGGACGACCGTAGGCGGGACATGCTTGGACCATCCTTGACTGGCTTTACTTTGCATTCAAGTTCATTTCCTTATACGCTGCAAATGGCTCGATTGTAACCATGTACTGACTTTGCACTGACTGGTTAGCACGCCACAAAACCTCGGTACACGTGACAATAAACTGAACTGAACTGTTGGTGGGTTTGGGCAAATTGGGCTGAAGGGGCTGTTTCTACACTGTGTGACTCCATGACTGGGTCATTTAACACACGAGTTATTTACTGTTATACAGTGCTTACCTGACAAGGCATACGCGTTCTCCTGGTTGTCACTTTCCCTGATGATGAACGCCCCGTTCACGGTCTGCGTGCAGAGAAGATCTTTTGCTTTGGATCTGCTGAGCTTCCCAGCAAACCAGCTGCACAAAGTAAATAGAGGTGGTGTACATGGAGGGACCAAGATACAGTGTGTGCGTACTCCCTCCCGCTGGTCAAAGGCCAGCAGCATAATCAAGGACCAGTCTCACCCCGGCCACTCCCTCTTCCCC
The DNA here is from genome assembly GCA_035221665.1 of Okamejei kenojei. NCBI lineage: Eukaryota > Metazoa > Chordata > Chondrichthyes > Rajiformes > Rajidae > Okamejei > Okamejei kenojei. The sequence goes on from CM069150.1 coordinate 45,825,018, forward strand.
CCTTCTCCCATCAGACAGGAGGTACAGAAGTGTGAAAACGCACACCTCCTGATTCAGGGACAATTTCTTCCCCAGCTGTTATCAGGCAACTGAACCATCCTACCACCAACTAGAGAGCGGTCATACAAGCATAGACAATAGGTGCAGGAGGAGGCCATTCGGCCCTCTGAGCCAGCACCGCCATTCAATGTGATCATGGTCGATCATCCACAATCAGTAACCCGTTCCTGCCTTCACCCCATATCCCTTGACTAAACTAAACCAAACTAAACTAAACTAAACTAAAACGATGTTTAAGAAGGAACTGGGGGTCCTTGTACATCAGTCTGGGGGTCCTTGTTCATCAGTCTATGAAAGTAAGCATGCAGGTACAGCAGGCAGTGAAAAAAGTGAATGGCATGTTGGCCTTTATAACAAGAGGAATCGAATATAGGCGCAAAGAGGTCCTTCTGCAGTTGTACAGAGCCCTAGTGAGACCACACCTGGAGTATTGTGCGCAGTTTTGGTCCCCTAATTTGAGGAAGGACATTCTTGCTATTGAGGGAGTGCAGCGTAGGTTTACAAGGCTAATTCCCGGGATGGAGGGACTGTCATATGCTGAGAGAATGGAGCAGCTGGGCTTGTACACTCTGGAGTTTAGATGGATGAATGGGGATCTCATTGAAACATATAAGATTGTTAAGGGCTTGGACACACTAGAGGCAGGAAACATGTTCCCGATGTTGGGGGAGTCCAGAACCAGGGGCCACAGTTTAAGAATAAGAGTAAGCCATTTAGAGCAGAGACGAGGAAACACTTTTTCTCACAGCGAGTGGTGAGTCTGTGGAATTCTCTGCCTCAGAGGGCGGTGGAGGCCGGTTCTCTGGATGCTTTCAAGAGAGAGCTAGATAGGGCTCTTAAAGATAGCGGAGTCAGGGGATATGGGGAGATGGCAGGAACGGGGTACTGATTGGGGATGATCAGCCATGATCACATTGAATGGCAGTGCTGGCTCGAAGGGCCGAATGGCCTACTCCTGCACCTATTGTCTATTGAACTGCAGATGCTGGAAAAGCAAAGGGGAAATTCTTCCCCTTGAGTGTGGCTTTATGGTATTTGTGTGCAGTATAACTTGATCTGTTGGTATAACATGCCCAACATCGTTTTTCATTGTACCTTGGTGTAACATGCCCAACATCGTTTTTCATTGTACCTTGGTGCACGTGACAAGAATGAATCTAAAACAAAACCTAAAATAGACACAAAATGTCGGAGTAATTCAACGAGTCAGACAGCATCACTGTAGAAAAAGGAATAAATTACTATCCATGTTCTCCAGAGATGCTGGCTGACCCGCTGAGTTACTCCTGCACTTTGTGTGTTAAAAAAAAATATCTATATCCATCCTGATTTAGAAGCAACCCTGCTGCAGATGCCTGAAACCTGAGCAAAATACAAAGTGCTGGAAGAACAGTGAGTCAGGCAGCATCTGTGGAGGGAATGGACAAGCGAGACACATCTAGAGTCTGAAGAAAGGTCCTGACCCGAAACGTCGCCTGCTCGTTCCCTCCACAGATGCTGCCTGACCCCCTGAGTTCCTCCAGCACTCTGTCTTTTGAATATCTGAAGAACACATTTTTCTTTCCCATCAATCACTCAGTGCATCTGTCTGGTCCGCCTGTTCATGGATAACAAGGTCAGTTAAGCTCTGGAAAGTAAAAGCCCTGTCCCACGGTACGAGTTCATTCCAAGAGCTCTCCCGAGTTTGCCCTGATTTGAACTCGGAGATTTACGGTAATGGCCGCTCGTCGGTACTCGGGGCTCTCGTGGACATTTTTCATCATGTTGAAAAATCTTCACGAGTCTTCCCGTGCTTACCTGCCGTTAGCGAGTCTTCCCGAGTACCTGCCGTTAGCGTGACGAGCCGCTAAGGGACGTCCCGGAGCTCCGACGTACCCGCTACGTTCATTCTCCGGGCTTACCGCGAGTTTGATTTTTTTTTAAACTCGGGAGAGTTCTTGGAATGAACTCGTACAGTGGGACAGGGCTATTACTTACTTACTTACTGCCTATTCTGCCTCCTGGCATGTAGGGCAGCAACGAAGGTTCTCCACCCAGTAGTGTCGATTCCTTCAGTTGCTGTTTCGGTCACATATGTGTTTTACCAGACAGGGTTGTTAGCCGTGTGCTCAACCCCCAACCTGGAGGACCAGCGGATCACTCTTCGTCTGGCCTCTACCCTTTGACCCGTCCAGCATGGGAGACCCTAACAGGAGACGAATCCCCCGCTGGCGTAGCTCTAGGGGTCACGGAGACACACAAGCTCCCAGACCACCACAAGGTTGCAATCCAACGGGTAGTTTGAAAAGTAACATTCATTGTAATCTCAAACTTGAACTACAACGCAGATAGACACGAAGTGCTGGAGTAAAACAGGCAGCATCTCTGGAGAGAAGGAATGAGACCCTTCTCCAGACCCCGAAACGTCGCGCCCATCCCTTCTCTCCAGAGATGCTGCCTGTCCCGTTGAGTTACTCCAGCACTTTGTGTCTATCTTCGGTGTAAACCGGCATCTGCAGTTCCTTCCTTAACTAAAACGGCTGGCAACCAAGGGTCGATACAACATCAAGAGGAACTTGTCACGTGAAGAATGTGAAGACCCCACACCACTAACAATGCCAGGGACATTGGACTCACGGTTCAGTGGCCACACTCTCATTCCTGGCGATGTAATTAGAGGGGATGTATCCTTGGCACTTGTCACCGTCGCGGCAACCCCGTTTCCTCGCAAGCCACCAAGACCTGCCGCAGCCAGCGTCGCCGTTCAGGATCTCAAATTGGTCCCCGGTTTGAAAGGAGAGCTCATCGCTGCCCCCGGCCGCGAAGTCGTGGAGCGCAGTGAAGAGCGCAGAGTGCCGCCTCCCTCCGTCCTTCTCGCCTTCCCGGCTCCTCCTGGGAGGGGCATTGAGACAGGGACACAGCCTCCTGAAGGGGTTGGCCATGATGAGGATGGAGCTGGGGGCTTTTGGAGGAGACTCCCTCGGTCGCTGCAACTTCTCCGCCACTTCCTGAAATCATACCGTTGGCTCTTGCAACATCTCCAACATATGCCTTCCTTCCTGCCCTCCTTCCTGCCCTCCTCCTTCCTGCCCTCCTTCCTGCCCTCCTTCCTGCCCTCCTCCTTCCTGCCCTCCTCCTTCCTGCCCTCCTCCTTCCTGCCCTCCTCCTTTCAACGGGCTGTGTTGAGTTGGACCCAGGTGGGAACCCAAGTCCCCACCCCAACCCAAAACATGACCGGTGCAGTAGACATGGACTACTGCTGGTGCAGGCTGGTAACCGAAGATAGACACAGATCTCTGGAGGAACTCAGCGGGACAGGCAGCATCTCTGGAGAAAAATGGATGGGTGACGTTTCGGGTCCCAACCTTTCTTCTGACAGAGAGTAGAGGTGTGGAGAGGGGGTTGGAGGAGAGGGGGTGGGGTGGGGGGGGGGGGAATAAACCAGAGGACCTCATATCAGAGGGAGGAGGAGAAACTTGAGGAGATTTTGCAAGTGGAGCAGACTAAATGTGGAGGAATTCTCTCCACAGGTGCTACCTGGCCCGCTGAGTTCCTCCAGCACTTTGCGTTGTGCTCAGGATTCCAGCACCTGCATATACCAGAGAAATGTATGTATTTTTTTCATTCAGAGACGTTGGCAGGACTGGAGGGCCTGAGCTACAGGGAGAGGTTGGGCAGGCTGGGACTTTATTCCTTGGAGCGCAGGAGGCTGAGGGGGTGACCTTATAAAGGGGTAGAAAAATCAAGAGGGGAATTTTACTCAAGGTAAGGGATTCAAGAACTAGAGGACATTGGTGCAAGATGAGAGGGAAAAGATTGAAGAGGAACGCTGCGAGGCAATTATTTTCACTCAGAGGGTGGTGGGTGTATGGAACGAGCTGCCAGACGAGGTAGTTGAGGCTGGGATAATAGACAATAGACAATAGGTGCAGGAGTAGGCCATTTGGCCCTTCGAGCCAGCACCGCCATTCAATGTGTTCATGGCTGATCATCCCCAATCAGTACCCCGTTCCTGCCTTCTCCCCTTATACCCTGACTCCATTATTTTTAAGAGCCCCCATCTAGCTCTCTCTTGAAAGTATCCAGAGAACCGGCCTCCACCGCCCTCTGAGGCAGAGAATTCCACAGACTCACCAGTCACTCTCTGTGAGAAAAAGTGTTTCCTCGTCTCCGTTCTAAATGGCTTACCCCTTATTCTTAAACTGTGGCCCCTGGTTCTGGACTCCCCCAACATCGGGAACATGTTTCCTGCCTCTAGCGTGTCCAAACCCTTAACAATCTGGGACTATAGCAACATTTACATGGGCCGAATGACCTAATTCTGCTCCTATCACTTATGACCTTATGACTTATGGATGGGAAAGGTTCAGACGGGTATAGGCCAAACGTGGGCAGATGGGACTGGCTTAGATGGGACATGTTGGTCAGCATGGGCAATTTGGGCAGAAGGGCCTGTTCCCGTGCTATGTGACTCTATGACTGTAATCAGTTCAAGATTTGTTTCATTGAGTGACTTGTGACTTTTTATTGAGCTGAGTGGCAATTTCATAAGTTAAGGGCCAACGTCTTGCACTCACCCCATCTAGTCACCTAGGGTAGACAAAATCGCTGGAGAAACTCAGCGGGTGCGGCAGCATCTATGGAGCGAAGGAAATAGGCAACGTTTTGGGCGGCCCGAAACGTTGCCTATTTCCTTCGCTCCATAGATGCTGCCGCACCCGCTGAGTTTCTCCAGCAATTTTGTCTGCCTTCGATTTTCCAGCATCTGCAGTTCCTTCTTGAACAACCATCTATTCTCCTCGTGATTTTACACACCTGGATCGTTCGTTCTGGTTTCCTCTGACTGTTCCTTTCATTGCGTCTGTTGCCTGCTTCTTCCCTGCTCTGGGGAGATGGCGGGCTTTCACTTTTATTCTCAGAGTCCTCCTGCCAATGCTGTTCTCACTGTGGCTCGAGCAGGACATCCCAGGACACTCACCCCGTGATAATGTGCTAGATTGGTACTCGTGGCTTTATGTGGTCTAAAAAAATGTGGTGATTGAATTGAAAGAGGCCCCACAGCAGAAGTGTCTACATCGCGGGGCTAGAAACTGGAAGTATCCTGAGCTAATTCTGCTACCGCCATCATCTATTGCGACAAGTGATGGCTCCCGCTGATTGTCAGGACAGACGATGACAGCGAGGTCAACATTCGTAACAAGATGGACACACGAAAAGAAGAATTGAAAGACACAGAATGGAAGCAGGCCCTTTGGCCCACTTAGTCCACACCAGCCATCGGTCACCTGTTCTCATTAGTTCTATGTTATCCCACTTTCTCATCCACTCATATGGGGCAATTTACAGAGGGACAATTAACTTACAAACACGCACGTCTTTGGGATGTTGGAGGAAACCAGAGCACCCGAGAGAAAACATTAAATCTCCTGAAACATTCTATCAACAACTAGAGGGCGGTCCTGAGCTACTATCTACCTCACTGGAGACCCTCAGACTATCTTTAGTTGGACTTTACTGGAATTTATCTTGCACCAAACCTTATTCCCTTTATTATGTAAAGGGCCTGTCCCACTGCGGGGACCTAATCTGCGAGTTTAGAAGAGTTTGCCCTCGACTCAAACTCGCAGCATGGTCGACACATGGTCCTAGGAGGTCCTATGGGGTCACTGGAACTCTCCTTCATGCTCGAGGGAAGTTCCCGCATACTCGCGGCCTCAGTTTGGTCGAGGAAACATTTTCAGCATGTTGAAAAATTTTTCGCGAGTAAAAATTGGTCGGCGTGGTTCTTTTGAACCCGTCGTGCAGTGGAGTGGGGTCGCTATTTAGTTACAGGCCGTCGTAGGCAATCTCCTTCGCTGACCGGGCATTTTAATTGGCTCATTTGGAGTTTTCAGGACCAAGGAAATGTTAAATGCCCGCTAAACTTTATTAAAAGTTGTCTGGCTTCTTAAAAGTGTCTCCAATCTTACTCCCCACCTTCTCTCCCCCCTCCGTGCTCTCTAAAGGACTTACCGTACACTGTGAAATTCAGACAGTGCTCCCCCGCTTTCCCTGGCCCCCGCCTTTGCGATTTGCTTGTGTGTGTGTGTGTGTGCGCGTGTGTGTGTGCGTGCGTGTGTGTGTGTGCGCGTGTGAGTGTGTGTGTGTGTGTGTGTGCGGGGTCGGTCGATCCAGCTCGAGGTTTTCCAGGCGAGTGCCCTCGAGCTTGAAGGTGGAAGACAGTCGCTGAAAAGTCGCGCTAGTGGGACAGGCCTTATCTGTACATTGTGAATGGCTCGATTGTAATTATGTATGGTCTTTCCACTGACTGGTTAGCACACAATAAAAGCTTTTCACTGTACCTCGGTGAACTAAACAGACAGCGCCCAAGGTTAGGATCGAACCAGGGTCTCTGGTGTTCTGAGATGCTGCCGTCCCCGCTGAGTTACTCCAGCATCTTGTGTCTTTGATTAAGAAATGTCAGATTCTTGCTCAGGGTCATTCATTAGTGCTTTTGGGTTTCAGATGATTTGATTCAAACTGGATTAAATCATTAATTGTGTTAACATCTTTGTCAAAAGAGAACTTTTGATGTGAATGTGTAAGGTCTTACTGCCAAGAATAATTTCTACTAGTTTGAGGTATATTATTGTCACGTGTACTGAATTACAGTGAAAAGCTTTGTTCTCCGGGCCGTCCAGACAGATCAGATAATACTAAACATAAATACAATCAAGTCAAAAGCAACGAGGTCCTTCTGCAGTTGTACAGGGCCCTCGTGAGACCACACCTGGAGTATTGTGTGCAGTTTTGGTCTCCAAATTTGAGGAATTTAGGGAGAGCAGCGTAGGTTTACAAGGTTAATTCCCGGGATGGCGGGACTGTCATATGCTGATAGAATGGAGCGGCTGGGCTTGTACACTCTGGAATTTAGAAGGATGAGAGGGGATCGTTGAAACATATAAGATTGTTAAGGGTTTGGACCTGATGTTGGGGGAGTCCAGAACTAGGGGCCACAGTTTAGAAATAAAGGGGAAGCCATTTAGAACGGAGATGAGGAAACACTTTTTCTCACAGAGAGTTGTGAGTCTGTGGAATTCTCTGCCTCAGAGGGCGGTGGAGGCCGGTTCTCTGGATTCTTTCAAGCAAGAGCTGGATAGGGCTCTTAAAGATAGCGGAGTCAGGGGATATGGGGAGAAGGCAGGAACAGGGTACTGAACTGATTGTGGATGATCAGCCATGATCACATTGAATGGCGGTGCTGGCTCGAAGGGCCGAATGGCCTACTCCTGCGTCTATTGTCCATTGCCCAGTACAATATGTGGAGCAAAGGGGAAGATGCAGAGTTCAGTATATGGTCTCAGCGTGGTGCTGCATGAGTTCCATGGACAAGCTCCAATATGCAGAATACTTTGATTAGTACGGGTGTCAGAGCTTAAGGGGAGAAGGCAGGAAAATGGGGTTATGAGGGAGAGATAGATCAGACATGATTGAATGGTGGAGTAGACCTAAAATGCTGGAGTAACTCAGCGGGTCAATGGGTGATGTTTCGGGTTGAGACACTTCTTCAGACCATTTCAACCAGCATCTGCAGTTCTTTCCTACACACGGTAGAGTAGACCTGATGGGCCGAATGGCCTAATCCTGCTTATGAATTTATGAATACGAACAAAAACAAATCAATATCAATACAAAAAAGATACCAATACAATAAGTTGTGTTTAAAATAATTTATAACTGCCCTTACTGAAGGAAGTTAAAATTGGATTTACTCCCCGGGTGACCCTGCACAGGGGGTCGGGCGGGCGAGGGGCGTGGGTCGGTGGGCCGAGCTGGGCGTGAGTGACAGAGAAGGCCCTGCTGCAGCCTGGGGCTCGCCTGGATCGGGAGCCGCTCCAGAATGTCGAGCGCACAGACCCCCTCAGGATTTTTTGTAAATGGCGCCAAGATATGGCGTCTCGTGCACACGTGAGCTGCGCAAAAACAATTTTTGAGGATGTAATGCTGAGGCTTTATCAGGGGCTGGTCAGGCCGCATTTGGAATATTGTGAGCAATTCTGGGCCCCATATCTGAGGAAGGATGTGCTGGCTCTGGAGAGGGTCCAGAGGAGGTTTACAAGAATGATCCCAGGAATGAGCGGGTTAACATATGATGAGCGTTTGTCAGCACTGGGCCTGTACTCACTGGAGCTTAGAAGAATGAGGGGAGAACATCATTGAAACGTAGAGAATAGTGAAAGGCCTGGATAGAGTGGATATGGAGAGGATGTTTCCACTAGTGGGAGAGTCTAGGTCGAGAGGTCATAGCCTCAGAATTAACGGACGTTCTATAAGAAGGAGATGAGGATGAATGTCTTTAGTCAGAGGGCGGTGAATCTGTGGAATTCTTTGCCACAGAAGGCTGTGGAGGCCACGTCAGTGGATATATTAAGGCAGAGATAGATAGATTCTTGATTAGTACGGGTGTCAGAGGTTATGGGGAGAAGGCAGGGGAATGGGGTTAGGAGGGAGAGATAGATCAGCCATGATTGAATGGCGGAGTAGACTTGATGGGCGGAATGGCCTAATTCTACTCCTATCACTTATGACCTAATGCCTTAATTTTACTGTGCAGTGTACGTGACAATAATGCACCATTGAACCGTTGAAATAATCTTACTTATTATCACAATTACATTTCTTTGTTCATGTTTAATATTTACTAGACTATGTGGGACCCATTGGGTCTCAGTCACACAGGAGGCCTGGTCCCCAAACGCAACCCATTCCCCAACATAATATTCCACCACTCACCTGTTCCCCAATGCAACGCGTTCCCCCAAAGCAATGTTCCACCACTCTGGGGAGGGAGGGTGTGGGGGAGGGGGGTTTGCGGGGGGGTGTGGGGGAGGGGGTGTGGGGGGGGTGTGGGGGAGGGGCTGGTCTGGGGAGGTGGGGGAGGGGCTGGTGTGGGGAGGTGGGGGGAGGAGGATTGTGGAGGAGGGGGGTTTGTGGGGGTGGGGAACCTTCAAAACATTTGTACTATTTCACTGATCGAAAGAAAACATCCAGCAGAGGAGAATGGTGAGTAAGGTGGCGAAAAATCGTAGCGCTATACGGGGTCGCTTTTGCGCAAATTTAATTACAATGCTGACAGGAAGTGGTCAAGATGAGACTCCTAGTAATATATAGATAGATAGATTAATGAACAGCTAACACAATACATTTGCTGATATCAGCAGACCAACACTTAATTAATTATTTGCAGGAAGGAACTGCAAATGTGAGTTTAAACTGAAGATGGACACAGAGTGCTGGAGTAACTCAGAGGGTCAGACAGCATCTCTGGAGAAAAGGCATAGGTGAGGTTTCGGGTCGAGACCCTTCATCATTCTTCCGTCCCCTTTCGTGTATTTTCGCACTAGTTTGGTGGTTATCAGTTTATAGACTTCTCCTCTGTTATATCTTTTCTGTGAGCGTTGTGTTTACAAGTTGCTGCATGGAAGAATTACACTGTTATCCTTGTCGATACATGTGAAACATATATTGAAACATATAAGATTATTAAGGGTTTGGACACGCTAGAGGCAGGAAACATTTTTCCCGATGTCGGGGGAGTTCAGAACCAGGGGCCACAGTTTAAGAATAAGGGGTAAGCCATTTAGAACGGACTCGAGGAAACACTTCTTCACACAGAGAGTTGTGAGTCTGTGGAATTCTCTGCCTCAGAGGGCGGTGGAGGCCGGTTCTCTGGACACTTTCAAGAGAGAGCTAGATAGGGTTCTTGAAGATAGCAGAGTCAGGGGATATGGGGAGAAGGCAGGAACGGGGTACTGATTATGGATGATCAGCCGTGATTACATAGAAACATAGACAATAGGTGCAGGAGGAGGCCATTCGGCCCTTCGAGCCAGCACCGCCATTCATTGTGATCATGGCTGATCGTCCCCAATCAGTACCCCGTGCCTGCCTTCTCCCCATATCCCTTGATTCCACCAGCCCCTAGAGCTCTATCTAACTCTCTCTTAAATCCACATTGAATGGCGGCGCTGGCTTGAAGGGCCGAATGGCCTACTCCTGCACCTATTGTCTATTGACAATTTAACACTGTCGACTTTTAAATAGACACGTCTTGTAACTTGGTGGAACGTACTGCGCAGAAGAACAGAATGTGTTAAAGTAGCCAGTGGTAACTTGGGTTGAATAATTCTGTCGAACGTAGAACAAGAGTCCATTGGCGTGTAAACAAATGTAGGGAGTTGATTCACATGCAGTTCCATCCGAGTGATGTGTAGGAAGGAACTGCAGATGCTGGTTTAAACCGAAGATAGACACAGAGCGCGGGAGTAACTCAGCGGGCCAGACAGCATCTCTGGAGAAAAGGAGCAGGTGGCGTTTCGGGTCTGAAGAAGGATCTTGACCTGAAACGGCACCTTCAGAGATGCTGCCTGACCCGGCGAGTTACTCCAGCTTTTTATGTCTACCTTCGATTTAATTAAAGTTTAGGATTATAATCAATGTTACTTTCCAGAGGGTAACAGACTTTTAGCACGGCTGTTGTTCTCTATGAACAGGCAGGCTTACAGATGCACTGGGCGATATTGGCAAAGAGTAAAGATATTCTGCAGATGTTCATAACACAAAGTGCTGGAGGAACTCAGTGGCTCAGGCAGCATCTGTGGAGGGAATGGACGACGTTTTGGGTCAGGACCTGCTTTCAGACTCTAGATTTGTTATTGTGTTCAGCACTGGGCACCATGTTACAGGAAAGATATCGTCAAGCTTGAAAGGGTTCAGAGAAGATTTATGAGGATGTTGCCAGGACTAGAGGGTGTGAGCTATAGTGAGAGGTTGAGCAGGCTGGGTCTCTATTCCTTCGAGCACAGGAGGATGACGGGCGATCCTATAGAGGTGTATAAAATCATGAGAGGAATAGATCGGGTAGATGCACAGAGTCTCTTGCTCAGAGTAGAGGAATCGAGGACCAGCGGACATGGGTTCAAGGTGAAGGGGAAAAAATTTAATAGGAATCTGAGGGGTAATTTTATCACACATAGGGTGGTGGGTGTATGGAACAAGCTGCCAGAGGAGGTAGTTGAGGCTGGGACTATCCCAACATTTAAGAAACAGTTAGACAGGTACAAGGATAGGACAAGTTTGGAGCGATATGGGCCAAACGCAAACTGCTGGGACATGTTGACTGGTGTGGGCAAGTTGGGCCAAACGGCCTGTTTCCAGGCTGTATCATTCTATGTCGCTGTGTCTCTATGACTCTATGACTCTATAGACAATAGACAACAGGTGCAGGAGTAGGCCATTCGGCCATTTGAGCCAGCACTGCCATTCAATGTGATCATGGCTGATCATCCACAATCAGTACCCCGTTCCTGCCTTCTCCCCATATCCCCTGACTCCGCTATCTTTAAGAGCCCTATCTAGCTCTCTCTTGAAAGTATCCAGAGAACCGGCCTCCACCGCCCTCTGAGGCAGAGAATTCCACAGACTCACCACTCTCTGACTCTATGACTCAATGTCTCTATGTCTCTAGATGGGTCTCACTTGTCCATTCCATCCACAGAAGGAATGCAACCTCCACTTCTTCCATCAGTCATGTTCGACGTGTTCAAACTCATTTCCTGTTTGGAGATTGTTCTTGGCTTTGGTAATAATATTGGGTGTAGAGGGAATTAAGTTCATCCATCAGTACGCTGAAGGACGGCCGGTGTTCTTCAGTTTCATTCCAACACCGAACCATGATTCCATACATGTCTGTCGTGCAGTTCTCGGGACACGGCATTCTGTATCCCTGGTTTATTTTATCTACAACTTCCTGGTTTGTCATTCCTGCAACATCAAGGTAAATTATAAATATACGATACAACAATTGTAATTACAAGGGCGGCACGGTGGCGCGGCGGGTAGAGCTGCTGCCTCACAGCGCCAGAGTCTCAGGTTCGATCCTGACTACGGGTGCTGTCTGTACGGAGTTTGTACGTTTGCCCCGTGACCTGCGTGAGTTTTCTCCGGTTGCTCCGGTTTCCTCCCACACTCCCAAGACGAACAGGTTTGTAGGTAAATAGGCTTCTGTAAATTGTCCCTGGTGTGTAGGATAGAACTAAAACTGTACCTGTAACAACCGTGAGTTTAGGTCCCAAGTCTGATGGTTTGTAGGTGCATTGGCTCCTGTAAATGGTTCCTAGTATGTAGGATGTGTGGTGATCACTGGTCAGCGCGAATTTCGCAGGCCTGTTTCCACGCTGTATCTCTAAAATAAACTATGTGTAGGAAGGAACTGCAGATGCTGATTTAAACCGAAGATAGACTCAAAAAACTGGAGTAACTCAGCGGAACAGGCAGCATCTCTGGAAAGATGGAATGGGTGACGTTTCGAGTCGAGACCCTTCTTCAGACTCAGTTTAGTTTAGTTTAGAGATACAGCGCGGAAACAGGCCCTTCGGCCCACCGCGTCTGTGCCGACCCACACACTAACACTATCCTACACACACTAAGGACAATTTACACTTATACCAAGTATACAAACTCAAGCCAATTCGCCAATACATGTGGGAGGAAACCGGAGATCTCGGATAAAACCGACCCGGTCACGGAGAGAACGTACAAACGGCGTACAGACAGCGCCCGTAGTCGAGATCGAACCACCGTCTAAGGCAGCACCTCTACCGCGTGCCACCGTGCCACCCTGAGACTGTCCACCATTTGTCTCCGCTGGAGTTAAACTTCAATAATATCTTTCATGCATCAATTTAGATATTTTAAATATATCATTTCCAATATACTGAATGATAAAATTATATGTCTGTCTAGAATGAACTAATCAACAGAGCACCTTGCCTTATGCCTTAGGGTTTCTTCAGTATACTTACTCTCATATGGATCTTTACCGTAAGTCACGATCTCGTACAGGAGAACGCCAAATGACCACACGTCTGATTTTACCGAAAATCTGCGGTAGTTTGCAGTTTCGGGCGCCGTCCACTTCACCGGAATTTTGGTCCCTGCTCGGACATTATACACGTCATCCTGTCCAAAGAGTCAAGAGTCAAGAGTGATTTTTTTTGTCATATGTCCCAGATAGAACAATGACATTTTTACTTGCAATGATCTGTCAAGGGCCTGTCCCACTCACGCGATGTTCTCTGCATCTTGCCAGCATCATAGTCGCAGCAGGTCGCCGAAAAATTTCAGAATGTTGAAAATCCTGCGGCGACCAGAAAAAGGTACGACTCTTTGGGCGACTACTCGCGACCAAACAGGCGTCTTGAATAGTGCGGGTGTCAGAGGTTATGGGGAAGTTAAAAATACTTGTAAAGAATAACTTATGAAATATAACATTAATGCGAACAAAACATTATAGGAATGACTATGGGACAAAGGTGAGTAAGTTGGTGCAAAAATGTTTGCGCTACATGTACCATTTTGGCATAGATCCCAGATCACATACGCGCGCATAGATAGATATTTAGAAACAAGATGAAACTTTTAGTAATATACTAGACTAATTTAATTGATAACTCGTGAAATAAAGGATGTATTTTTCAGATAAGGCGATTTTCGGACTCCAGGGGGAAAATCTCTACCGGAATATGTAAACATTTTACCGTTAGCGCTTCGTTTTTTCGAGAAGATGTGATTATACCCACACACACATCCAAGATCAGAGTTTAATAGCTATATATGATAGATAGATACTCATTAAGGCACCCATTCATAGCGGCAGGATTTCATTCCCTTTGTCTCAGCCCTATTGGCCTAAATATAGAACAATTGTGAGTGATGGCTAATGGGTTTACCAAAGATAGACATAAAAAGCTGGAGTACCTCAACGGACAGAAACAAAATTAAGTTTTGTGGTTGAACAAAATGTGTGTTTCTCATAATTGTAGAGTTGATAAATAATTGGTAAATAAAATGGTTACATTTAGTAGGAACCTGGGGGGCAACCTTTTACAGAGGGTGGTGGGTATATGGAACAAGCTGCCAGAGGAGGAGGACAAAGCAGGAACTGCAATAACATGTAAACAATCTATATGTTCTCCAGGGATATTTCTGCCTGACCCACTGAGATACTCCAGCACTATGTGTCTTTTTTTTGTAAACTAGCATCTGCATTTCCTTGTTTCAACATTTAAAAGACATTTGAACTGGTACATGGTAGACAAAAATGCTGGAAAAACTCAGCGGGTGAGGCAGCATCTATGGAGAGAAGGAATAGGCGATGCTTCAGGTTGAAACGTCGCCTATTCCTTCTCTCCATAGATGCTGCTTCACCCGCTGAGTTTCTCCAGCATTTTTGTCTACCTTCGATTTTTCCAGCATCTGCAGTTCTTTTTTGAACTGGTACATGGATTGGCTAAGGTTTAGAAAGATATGGACCAATCACAGGCAGGTGGGACTAGTGCAGATGGACCTACTGTACCTTCTGCTGGAACTTTCTGTACTGTCAACCTTCTGCTGACCTTAGCCCGGAATGGCAGCTTGGTCAGCATGGATAAGTTGGGCATTGAAACTGACGAAGGGTGTGCTGGCTCTAGAGAGGGTCCAGAGGAGATTTACAAGAATGGTCCCAGGAATGAGTAGGTTAACCTATGATGAGCGTTTGCCGGCACAGAGCCTGTACTCACTGGAGTTTAGAAGAATGAGAGGGACCTCATTGAAACGTACAGAATAGTGAAAGGCTTGGATAGAGTGGATGTGGAGAGGATGTTTCCACTAGTGGGAGAGTCTAGGACTAGAGGTCACAGCCTCAGAATTAAAGGACGTTCCTTTAGGAAGGAAATGAGGAGGAATTTATTAAGTCAGGGGGTGGTGAATCTGCGGAATTCTTTGCCACAGAAGGTGGTGGAGGCCAAGTCAATGGATATTTTTAAGATAGAGATAGAATCTTGATTAGTGACTGTGTCAGGGGTTATGGGGAGAAGGTGGGGAATGGGGTTGGGAGGGAGAGATAGATCAGCCATGATTGAATGGCGGAGTAGACTTGATGGGCCGAATGACCTAATTCTGCTCCTATCGCTGACGACCCGATGAAAGCCACCTGAAATGCCAATGATGTGCGCACACTTGCACTGGTCTGCTGTCGTTGCAGAGTTGTGTTGGGCAATTTCCTCCAGTTGCTCCATCCCTTGTGCCTGGCTGACCTGTAATGCGGTCGATACAGGCACACGTTGTGGAAATGAAGCTTGGTAGCAAAATGAGAGGTAGCAAAAGCCTACACCAAATGGGCCAGTCCGCCGGGGAAAGACCCCGCAGATTGTAAAGTGTTCAACTTGTCATCTCATCCATCCAAAATTAAGCTCTGGGTTTAACTTGTATTTCCACACAGCCATAAGCAAGTATTGCATACAGATGAAATATTAACCTCTCCGAGCCCAAAACTACACGTTAGATGGAAACATTTATATTCTCACAGAATAAGCTGCTTACGATTTCATGAGTGCCCCATCGACAATAGACAATAGACAATAGGTGCAGGAGTAGACCATTCGGCCCTTCGAGCCAGCACCATCATTTAATGAGATCATGGCTGATCATCCCCAATCAGTACCCCGTTCCTGCCTTCTCCCCATATCCCCTGACTCCACTATTTTAAGAGCCCTATCGAGCTCTCTCTTGAAAGCATCCAGAGAACCTGCCTCCACCGCCCTCTGAGGCAGAGAATTCCACAGACTCACCACTCTCTGTGAGAAAAAGTGTTTCCTCGTCTCCATTCTATATAGCTTACTCCTTATTCTTAAACTGTGGCCCCTGGTTCTGGATATATAATCTGGTTACATAGTCATAGAGTGTGGGAACAGGCCCTTTGGCCTAACTTGCCCACACCGATCAACATGTCCCATCTACACCTGGAAGGAATCACAGAGTCATGGAAACAGGCCCTTCACCCAACTTGCCCATGCCTTCCAAGATGCCTCATCTAGACCAGTCCCACCTGCCTGCATTTGGCCCATCTCCCTCCAAACCTGTCCTATCCATATGGGCACCTGTCCAATTGCTATACATTACAAACAATATTCTTCTGCAAAAACGAAAAAGCTCTAGAGATCTTGGAAATTTAAAATAACGCAGGAAACGTTGGAAATGTTTATCGGAAATACTAGCAGCACAGGTGTATAGTTGCCTGAAGGTGGCAGTACAGGTAGATAGGATGGTAACGAAGACTTTCGGCACATTAGCCACGTAACTGCGTATAGTGTTTTTACAGTTGCACGAAACATTGGCGAGGCCGCATTTAGCGTTCAGTTTTGGTCAGTTCAGTTCAGATTAGTTTTTTGTCTAAGGATGAGAAGGCCTGAGCTACAGGGAAAGACTGAGCAGGCCAGGACTTTGTTCCTTGGAGAGCATAAGACTGAAGGGTGATCTTATAGAGGTGTATAAAATCATGTATAGGGGAATGTATAGGTAGGCAAAATGCTGGAGGAACTCAGCGGGTGAGGCAGCATCTATGGAGCGAAGGAATAGGTAACGTTTCGGGTCGAGACCCTTCTTCAGTACATACAGTAGTGTTCACTGCAGGCTGAGTTGAACGTCGCCTATTCCTTCGCTCCGTAGATGCTGCCTCACCTGCTGAGTTTCTCCAGCATTTTTGACAACCTTCGATTTTTCCAGCATCTGCAGTTCTCTCTCAAACAGTCGAATAGGGTGAATGCACAGTCTTTTACCCAGGTTAGTGGAATCCAGAACCAGGGGACATGGACTTAAGGCTCTCGAGAGGGGGAAGACTTAATAGAAAACCCTGGAGCAACTTTTTGTTTCTAACAGAGGGCGATGGGTGTACATGGAATGAGCTGCCAGAGGAAGTAGTTGAGGCAGGTACTCGAACACAACTTAATGGACACTTGGGCAGTGTACATGGATAGAATACAGGTCAAACACAGACAAGTGGAAGTAGCTTAGATGCGGCATCTTGGTCACCATAGACAAGTTGGACTGAAGGAAGAGTCTGTTTCCACCTGGGGGGTCTATGCCCTCTCCGCAGATAAAGTAGAATTAGATGAAGAGAGAATTGAGTATGGGGTTTAATAAGCTTAAGACTAGTAATTGATTAGTACGGGTGTAAGGGGTTATGGGGAGAAGGCAGGAGAATGGGGTTAGGAGGGAGATAGATCAGTCATGATTGAATGGCGGAGTAGATGATGGGCCGAATGGCCTAATTCTGCTCCTATCACTTATGACCGTATGAAATAGATGACTACTTCTGAATGTTTCTCAGTCTCTCAATCAGAGTGTGTAGTGTGGAGGTTGCAAGCCTTACCCGGATCAGTCTCATTAGTCCAAAGTCGGCCACTTTGCAGACCAGTTCCTCTCCAACAAGGACATTTCTTGCAGCCAAATCTCGATGGACAAACTTATGTTGTTCTAAGTACGCCATTGCTTCAGCCACTTGGCTAGCGATGTAAACATGGTGAATCGTCGACAACGCTTCACCCTCCTCCCCTGGAAACAACATATTAAAACTTTAGTTCATTGAGTCAGATCTGACACACGCCCTTCGGCCCACCGAGCCCGCACTGACCAGCAATTGCCTCATACCCTGACACTCTCCTACACACGCCAGGGATTACAATTGTACCAAAGTCTTTGGAGGGTAGGAGGAAACCGGAGCACCCGGAGAAAACCCACTCGGCCACGGGGAGAACGTACAAACTCCATACAGACAGCACCTGTAGTCAGGATCGAACCTGGGTGGTTGCCGCTCTAAGGCAGCAACTCTACCGCTAGCTGCCCTAATAATGGAGGCATGACCTACAGTGACTCCAGTACCAAGGCATCATCTCATGAAGCAGTCTGTACGTATACAAAGCTTCACTGCTGCCATCCAATTTGTGAACAGCATAAGAATCTCCAGGTTTAAAACTTTATCTCAAATGAGATTTTAATCGAATTTGCAAAGCTTCGTCAAGGTATGCCTACTTTGAAGAAGGGTCTCGACCCGAAACGTCACCCATTCCTTCTCTCCGGAGATGCTGCCTGTCCCGCTGAGTTACTCCAGCATTTTGTGTCGACCCATTTGAGTTAAACCAGCACCTGCCGTTCTTCCCTACCTACTTTGAAGAAGTTTTCCTCTTCTCTCTCAGACCTTCGCTGCACGCGAGGGACAATTTAGGGCCACAGTGCACAAAGAGGCCCTTCGGCCCACTGAGTCCGCGCCGACCGGTGATCTCCCCATACACTAGCACTATCCTAGACACTAGGGACAATTTACAATCTGAAGAAGGGTTCCGACCCGAAACGTCGCCTATTTCCTTCGCTCCATAGATGCTGCCTCACCCGCTGAGTTTCTCCAGCGTTTTTGTCTACCTTTGATTTTCCAGCACCCGCAGTTCCTTCTTAAACATTTCACCTACAAACCTGCACGTCTTTGGAGCGTGGGAGGAAACCGGAGCACTCAGAGGCGGCGGTGCCAGCCTGAAGGGCCGAATGGCCTACTCCTGCTCCTATCGTCTATTGTCTAATTAACCTACAAACCTGCTCGCTTTTGGGATGTGGGTGGAAACGGGAGCACTCAGAGGAAACCCAGGTGGTCACCGGGAGAACGTGCAAACTCTGTACTGACAGCATCCGAGGTCAGGATCAACCCGAGGTCTCAGGCGCTGTGAGGCAGCAGCTCGACCAGCTGGGCCACCATGCCACCTCAATACAATTATATTTCCTTTAACTTTTTAGAGTTTGCGCAATAGTATCACTTATAAAGAAATGTAATCCTGAGACATTTTCATTGTAACTGTGACATTATTGCTTTTGAAATGGATTGATCTCTTTATACAACTTGCCTCATGTGGCAAAAGGTTGCAGATTTCACTTTATAACAGCTGCTACTTGTCAATGAAAATTCTCCAAATGCCATTGGTAACGGGCAGCACAAAGAGAATAATCCTAAAAAAAAAATCACAAATCCTGCAGACGCTGGAAACCTGAAATAAAATCAGAGCATGCTGGAAACACTCAGAAGGTCAGGCAGCATCTGTGGAAGGGTGACACAAAATGCTGGAGTAACTCAGCGGGACAGGCAGCATCTCTGGAGAAGAGAGATCCCTGCCTGTCCCGCTGAGTTGCTCCAGCATTTTGTGTCTACTACCTTCGATTTAAACCAGCATCTGCAGTTCCTTCCTACACATCTGTGGAAGAGTTTCAGGTCCAGTACTTTTTAACCGGAATTGGGAAAGAGAAAAATGGATCAGGGCGGCATGGTGACGCAAGCGGTAGAGTTGTCGTCAGAAATCCGGGTTAGATTCTGAATTTTGAATTTTAATCCTAGCATCTAAAAGATTCAAAATTGAAGGGGTTTTTTTTGTGAGCCAGTTCGATATATTCTTGTTTACCAATTTGTTGGAAGATTCCATAACACTCTGCTAACACCTGTGGTCTTAATGTCAAGAAAACTTGACAAGAGGCGAACTTGAAACTTGCAAAGAGGAACCAAAACACCGGAGATGTATGTTTTCCCTTAGCTGTAAGTTTGTGGTTAAACAGCATATTGCAATATCCATCGTTACAAAGTCAGGAACAAAAGTCAATTCCGTGATCAACTCAAAGAGGAGTATTTCCTACAAGTGTTTCACCTCTTTTCACTGCAAGTAAAACGAGAAGATTTTACATTATTTTGCAACACAGCAACAGATTCTTCAATTGTGTGAGCAGAACAGAGATTTCACAGAGATTCCACGCTACCTCATTCCCACTAGTCTATTCAAAGCTGGAGACGATAAAACCATTAGTTTCTGCTAGTCCCCTTTAGTTTAGAACATTAAAAAAAATTGTTTGATGTTAGTTTTGTTTTAGTTTATGAGATACAGCATGGAAACAGGCCCTTTGGCCCATCAGTTCCATGCTGACCATCGATCACCCGTTGACACAAGTTCTACGTTACCCCGCTTCTGCATCCGCTCCCTACACACGAGGGAGCAGATTTACAGAGGGCCAATTGATCTACAAGCCCGCAAGTCTGTGGAATGTAGGAGGAAACCGGAGCACCCAGGGGAAGCCCACGCGGTCACAGGGAGAACAGGCAAACTCCACACAGACAGCACCCGAGGTTGTGATTGAAGCTGGGTCTCCTGCGCCGTGAGGCAGCAGCTCCACCAGTGTCGCTACTGTGCCGCCCCCACCACGTACAAAGGGTTTCCGATACGTGTCCGCACTCTCCGAGTCTGTGGACTGTCCTCAATATTCCAGCTACTAACCACGGAGATAGTCCTTCAGGTTTCCTTTGGTCATGAGTTCTGTGACAATGTAAACGGGTTCTGCAATTGAACAAACGGCGTACAGCTGCACCAGCTTCGGATGGTTGATGCTCTTCATAACTTTCACCTCTTGAAGAAACACATCAACATTCATATCATCTGTGTAAATAGGACATAACATTCAGTATTTTACCCAACACTCGAGAGTCAATACAAGTGTGTTTAATTGTCGTATGTATCTATTGTGGGACAATGAACTCCTTTCGGGCCTGTCCCACTTACGCGACTTTTTCAGCGACTGCCGGCACCCGTCATAGGTCGTTGCAGGTCGGCGGAAGTTTTCAACATGTTGAAAATCCAGCGGCGACCAGAAAGACGCTACGATTCTTTGGGCGACTGAAGAGACGACTCACAGACCATACAGGCGACACCCTGGCGACATGTCGCGGGGCGAAGCCTGGATGGTGGTGAGTAGTCGCCCAAAGAGTTGTACGTCGTTCTGGTCTCCACTGGATTTTCAACATGTTAAACATTTTCGTTGACCTGCAAAAACCTGCCGTAAAAGTTGCGTAAGTGGGTCAGGCCCTTTCCTTACAGAAGCATAACAGGTCTGTAAATGCAAAAACACACATACAATATATATCATTTTTAAAAAAAAATCAGTAAATGAATAAATATGTGGGCTTAAGGCGGCAGGTTTGTAGGTTGAATCACCCCTAGTGTGTCGGGAGTGGATGAGAAAATGGGATAACATAGAACTAGTGTGAACGGCGTGAACTCAGTGGGCTGTTTCCGAGCTGTATCTCTGAAATTAAACTACAATATCGAGAGTTCCTTTGGCCTGTGGGATCTATTCACTACTCCACCCAATGCCAATAGTTGATGTGGATTTCCTGTGAATGCAATGGTTTATTCTAACATCCCCCAAAACATGTGGGTTGGAGGTTAATTGGCCACTGGAAGTTGGTGCGTAGGTGGAGTGGTCGTGTCTGGGTGGAGAATAAATTACAGGAAGTGCTAATGGAGAAAGGATTATAGCAATCGACTACAAATGACCACAGCCACCTCCGCAGTGTACGAGGGATTGCTCCAGCAATGGCAATTGGTAGTCCCCCTCACCCCACACAAATGTCAGACGGAAACATAAGGAACTGCAGATGCTGGAAACACAAAGTGCTGGAGGAACACAGCCGTCAGGCAGCATCTGTGGAGGGAATGGACAGATGATGTTTCTTCAGACAATTTGGGTCTGAAGAAGGGTCCTGACCTGAAACACCGCCCGTCCATTCCCTCCACAGATGCTGCCTGACCCGCTGCATTCCTCCAGCTGTGTGTGCTTTTGCTCTACATTCTGACACTGACTCCACAGGGTAGGGTCGCCAACTTACTCACTACCAAATGAGGGACAAAAGGTCAAAATACGGGACAAATTCCCGACGGCAATTCGTCGACCGACCCGGCCGTGGCTGGGTGAATGATGAGTTGGCCCGGGCGCTGGACTGCACGCAGGGCCCAGCCGGCGGGCCAGCTGAGGAGTTTGGCCCAGCCTGCGCGGCCAGCCCCCATCCAACTCATGAACCGATGATCGGCCATGAGAAGGAGGGGTGGTGGTGTTGGTGGTAAGCGAAGGTCTGAAGGTCGGACAGCTGGTCGGGCTGCCGACCGACGGGGCCACGGGCGAGGCGCTGCTGCTGCACTCCATGGGCTGCACTACGTCGGGGCGGGTGAGGCGGGGCCGGACGCGGCGCTCCGACCCGACAGTCCCCTCGACTCGAGTAGTAGCGGTCAAATACAGGACAAGGGCGGTCTCGTAAGGGACAAACCAATTTAGCCCAACATACGGGATGTCCCGGCTAATACGGGACAGTTGGCAACCCTACTGCAGGGGGTTTTGCAGAGAAGTGTGTAATTGTACTTCCATTTAACACTTGCATTTCACTGATGTTTCATTTTTTAATATTTTTGGAATAATTCTCAACGTTCGCAAATATTAAAAATAAAAATGTTTCTTCTAGCAGTTTGTGAGAGTGATATCCTGATTCCAATCCTGCACCAAGCACTGAGATTGGATTTATGTGCATAAGGTCCATCTACGGAGCAGTGTATGCCAAGGCTCTGCTTGTCTGCATTCAGCGAGTTCCAACATTAGAGTTATGGGGGAGTGTTGGGATTAAAGTTACTGGACATGAAACGAGAGATGGGCAGCTAGTACATTTAGTGCCCACAGAACTGCTGGCATGGGAATGCTTGTGTGTTAATAGTTTTAGGTTTCTTATTGTCACTGGGTCTAGTAAAAATCTTCCATCATCCCGGCGAGAGTGCCTGTACATCGGGCCGTCCGTAGCGGCAACTGCCCCGACCACGGGTGAACAAAGAGGAAGAACACAGTGGGGAACGTTGATTCCGCTGTGGTGGATGTTTATGTTCAGCTCTATTGTGTAGTGTTTAAGAAAGAACTGCAGATGCTGGAAAAGTCGAAGGTGGACATAAATGCTGGAGAAACTCAGCGGGTGAGGCGGCATCTATGGAGCGAAGGAATAGGTGACGTTTCGGGTCATTCCTTCGCTCCATAGATGCTGCCTCACCCGCTGAGTTTCTCCAGCATTTTTGTCCACCTAATATGTGTTGTGTTCTTTTTATTCGCCCGGCTGTAACTCAAATTTCACTGTACCAATTGGTGCATGTGACAATAAATGTGAACTTGAACTTGAACTTTGGACTTTAGAGAAACAGCGCGGAAACTGGCCCCTCGGCTCACTGAGTTCGCGCCGAACAGCGATCACACTATCACCATCCTACACACACTAGGGACAATTTACAATGTTACCAAAGCCAATTAACCTACAAACCCGCACGTCTTTGGAGAGTGGGAGGACACAAGCACCCGGAGAAAACCCACGCAGGTCACGGGGAGAACGTACAAACTCCGTACACCCGTAGTCAGGATCAAACCCGGGCCTCTGGCGCTGCAAGGCAGCAACTCTACCGCTGCGCCACCGTGCCTCCCTTTTGTTTGCTTGTAAATCAGATAATACTAGACATTAATATAATCAAGCCAAAGTGAAGACAAGATAGCGCGAAGAGAAAAGATACAGAGTGCAGAATATAGTTCTCAGCATTGTAGAGCACCAGTTCCGCAATGGGGTAGAAGTGAATGGGACAGTACCCTAACTTATGGAAAGACCGTTCCGATGCCGGATAACAGAGGGGCAGAAGCTGTTCCTGAGTCTGGTGGTGCGCGCCTTCAAGCTTCTGTACCTTCTGCCGGTCGGGAGCGGGGAGAAGAAGGAAAGGTCTAATGTTCAAGAAGGAACTGCAGATACGGGAAAAACCGAAGGTAGACAAAAATGCTGGAGAAACTCAGCGGGTGAAGCAGCATCTATGGAGCGAAGGAATAGGTGACGTTTCTGGTCGAGACCCTTCTTCAGACGCAGACGGAAGGAAAGGTCCTTGATTACAGTATATTGGCTGCTTTCCCAGGACAGCCTGGAGTGTAGATGGAGTCTTTCAGCTGTGCTTGTTCAATTCGTGTCATCCCTTTGTACATCACACAAAGACAACTTGCCACAAACCTTTTTTAAGCATTTTGATTGCCACACGCTGGTCTCCCCAAGTTCCTTCCCAGACCTCTCCAAAGTGTCCTTCTCCTAGTTTTCGCAGCAAAGAGAATTCTTCTCTGGGCCTTTCCCATTCATCAACTTGATAAGCATCTTGCTGCAAAAGAACCAATAGATCGGTACACTTACTTTGCTTTTCAATAGACCAGTTAATTTCTACTTTGAAATAGTAAACATGCAAGATTCCATCATGAAACCTGATGATTTATCCAACACCACTCTTCGATGTTAGGGGTACAGCGTGGAAACAGGCCCTTCGGCCCACCCAGTTCATGCTGCCCATCAATCGCCAGTTCATCAGGTCACAAGTAATAGGAGCGGCTGGGCTTGTACCCCTCTGGAGTTTAGAAGGATGAGAGGGGATCTTATTGAAACATATAAGATTATTAAGGGTTTGGACACGCTAGAGGCAAGAAACATGTTCCCGATGCTGGGGGAGTCCAGAACCAGGGGCTACAGTTTAAGAATAAGGGGTAAGCCATTTAGAATGGAGAGGGGGAAACACTTTTTCTCACAGAGAGTGGTGAGTCTGTGGAATTCTCTGCCTCAGAGGGCGGTGGAGGCCGGTTCTCTGGATACTTTCAAGAGAGAGCTAGATAGGGCTCTTAAAGATAGCGGAGTCAGGGGATATGGGGAGAAGGCAGGAACGGGGTACTGATTGGGGATGATCAGCCATGATCACATTGAATGGCGGTGCTGGCTCGAAGGGGCGAACGGCCTACTCCTGCACCTATTGTGTATTGTCTATTGAGAATTAGGCCATTCAGTCCATCAGGTCTACTCCGCCATTCAATCATGACTAATTATCTCTCCCTCCTAACCCCATTCCCCCCATAACCTCTGACACCCGCACTAATCAAGAATCTATCTATCTCTGCTTTAAAAATATCCACTGACTTGGAAAATAACTCCACAGATTCACCACCCTCTGACTAAAGTAATTCCTTCTCATCTCCTTCCTGAAGGAACATCCTTTAATTCTGAGGCTCTGACCTCTTGTCCTAGACTCTCCCACAGGTGGAGACATCCTCTCCACATCCACTCCACTCAATCCAGTTCTATGTTAGTCACTTTCAAATCCAGTCGCGAGGGCCAATTAACCTACAAACCTGCACGTCTTTGGGATGTGGGAGGAAACCGGAGCACCCGGGGAAAACCCATGCGGCCACGTAGTATTCTATACAGCATGATATCCGAGAAGGTAGACACAAAATGCTGGAGTAACTCAGCGGAACAGGCAGAGAAGGAATCTGGAGAGAAGGAATGGGTGACGTTTCGGGTCGAGACCCTACTCCAGACTGCAGTTCTTTCCTACAAGTGACATCCGAGAAAATACCTTTGCGCAAGGTTTCGTCAGCGGGAAGCCAAAGATCTTCCAATTTCTTTTGTGGAATTCCACGAGGTCGTTAATGGTGGAAAACATTTTGTTGTCTTGAAGATAAAACGACCCTTGTGACGAAGGCAATATCCGATAGTGATGCACTTTATCGTTCAAAGCTGCAGGTGAAGAGAAACAATTAAAAACTTCAGACTTCAGAATGTCAAAGGGGGACCCGGCGTGGTAGGAGCCACGGGTGGTGAATCTGTTGAATTATTTGCCACAGAATAGACAATAGGTGCAGAGGTAGACACAAACAGCTGGAGTAACTCAGTGGGACAGGCATCATCTCTGGAGAGAAGGAATGGGTGACGTTTCGGGTCGAGACCCTGCTTCTGAACCTTTCTTCTAGGGAAGGGTCTCGATCCGAAACGTCACCCGTTCCTTCTCGCCAGAGATGCTGCACCTGTCCCGCTGAGTTACTCCAGCATTTTGTGTCTATCTTCGGTTTAAACCAGCAACTGCAGTTCCTTCCTAAACATTGGAAAGTACAGGACAGGAACAGGCCCTTCGGCCCACAATACCTGTGCTGAACATGATGCCCAGACAAACTGATCTCGTCTGACCACCCTCCATTCCTTGCATATCCATGTGCCTATCTCAAAGCCTCCTAATATCCACTGTTGTATCTGCCTCCACCACCAGCCTTGGCTGTGAGTGGTGATGGAGGCAGATATGATAGTGTAGTTCCAGATACGATAGGCCCCCACTACTCTCTGTGTAAAAAACCATTCCCTGCATGCCTCCATTAAACTTTCCCCCTGTCACCGTATAGCTATGCCCGCGACGTTAGAGCATTCCACCCTGGGAACAAGGTTCTGACTGTCCACCCTATCGATGTCATTCTATTTGATTCCACATTTGCATCCACTCTACACACAATAGAATCATTTTTTTTAACAGCCAATTAACTTACAATTAACTCGCACGTCTGTAAAATTGCCGCTAATATATCAGTAATGGATGTGAAAGTGAGGTTCCATAGAACTAGTGTGAACGGGTGATCGATGGTCGATGTAGGCTCAGTGGGGCGAAGGGCCTGGTTCCATTCCAACAAGATCCCTTCTGATTGTATAGGTTTCCACCAATACCCGTCTCGCTCATCTAATCTCCAGCGCATACTCCAGTGCCCAGCCTGAATAACCTTTCCTTGTCAGAGAACCTGTCCATTCCAGGTGAAGAGCTGGAGTAACTCAGCGGGCCAGGCAGCATCTCTGGGGAATATTGATATGTGCAGTTTCGGGTCGTTACCCTCCTTCAGTCTGAAGAGTGGTTCCTAACCCAAGACACCATCAGTATGAAGAAGGGTCCTGACCCGACACATCATCTATCTATGTCCTCCAGAGATGCTGCCTGACCCGCTGAGTTACTCCAACATTTTGTGTCATCCTTTGGTAAATTAGCATCTGCAGTTCCTGGTTTCTGCTGATTCTGATTCTAGGCATTAGTCAAGTAAACCTTCTGTGAACATAAGGATGGGTGGCGATGAGAACAGAGAGATCTTCTAGCAGCAAACTGCTTAGAACTCCCCTCTATTTATGATCTTTGGCTCAGAAACAATTAAGTTATTTCTGCCACCCTCATTGCCACATTAGTTGACACGGGTCTCAGGGGCTATGGGGAGAAGGCAGGAGAATGGGGTTGAGAGGGGAAGATAGATCAGCCATGATGGAATGGCAGGGTAGACTTGATGGGCCAAATGGCCTATGACTTCTGAATTTATGGGATTAAGAGTAAGTCGATCAGGCTATTAAATTATCAGATGCACCACAACGTATCACATTACATCAACAGGTAGAAAAAATAGGAAGATTAAACGAGAACTTACCAGTTTGAAGTTTGATCTTTATTTTATGAGGAGTTGCGATGAGGGATTTTGTGAAGACCCCGCCAGGCACGCATGCGCGACATTCTTCAAAGCAGCGGTGTGGAATCACGGAACTACCCAGAAATGAACTAATATAGTAAGATTGAAGAGACTCTATTTACCAGCTGACCTTATCGTAGAGGGTTGGGAGCGGAGGGCACGAAATCCCTCATCGCAACTCCTCATAAAATAAAGATCAAACTTCAAACTGGTAAGTTCTCGTTTAATCTTACTATTTCATTTCGGAGTCACGTGAGTGACTTCGTGAAGATTTCAAAGCTCTGTGATTTCATGCCCTGGATCACGTCCATTCTCACACACTGCCGTAATACTGATGGAGGATGTATGTTAATGTATTTCAGACTTGAACAAGCTGAAAAATAATAACATTATTGTTAATACAACAATAAACCCCTGAACTCGGGGACAAACGTTTAGGGAACAACACTTAAAACTGACTCCGCAACGTTGCGGGAGCGGCCACAGGTTAGTTATGAAACCGCTGAAATGTGGTTTCACTGGCCCAGCCCGCTATTGCGAGGACATGATCCATGAACACCTCCATGGTCCTCGCCGCTGATGTGGATGCAGCCCTGGTAGAATGACATTTTAAAATGTTTAGTGTCTTACCTGCTGCACCGAATACCACCTTGAGCCATCTGGAGATAGTCTGCACCGTCACCCTGTGACGTGGGTTTCTATGGCTGATAACAGATCTGCCTCCATATTCCTGATGGCCATTTTCAGACCTGTAGTCGCAGGTCTGTGTAACTTCTTTTATAAAGAAGTTACTTTATTATGGGTCGTTCATTCTATCCAGGTTTAATTCCTGTAGAGTCTGGACCCGTTGTGCTGTGTTCAGTGCCATTACCATCACCAATTTAAAGGTGAGTAAGTCCAGTGGTAAATCCGTCATAGGCGACCAGCTCCTGAGTAGGGTCAACACCACCCTTATATCTCAGGTAATATAATATCGTGGTCGGGGAGGGATGGATAGAACATATCCCTCATAGTTTGGATACCAGCTGGTGAGATCCCACTCCAATGTTGAGATAGGATGACAGTGCACTCCTGGCACTGTATACGGCACTGTAACTGAGGGACTCATCATAATGAAGACCCGTGAGGATGCCAGCACATTGGAGATCGTAGCAGATATGTAGATGGTCTAGGTACAGAAACCTCCCATATCCTTATGTAGGTGAGGTCCTGCTTCCTAGTGGACTCTCTCTGCACGATGCTGTATGATGTCCATGGTCCTTTATGTTGCAGAACCTGGTTGCGTTTTCTGCAACACCTGACTGATGAAGCAGAATGGGGAAAGCATAGAAATCCATTTCCCCCCAATGTAGCGAGAACTCGTCCATCGTCACTGCCCCAGGATCTGGTTCTCAAGAGACACATATTGGTATCTAATGGTTCAACCTGGACGCAAGGAGGTCGATATCTGGTGTTCCATATTAGGCTATAATTTTAGCAAATATTTGGAGGTTCAACATCCACTAGGTGTCGTTATTAAATACTTGTGACCTGGTGTCCGCCACTGTATTGAGCTTAACCAGAAGGTACATAGCTGATATCCAAATATTTCGTTCAATGCACCAGAGCCAAATTAATTTTCCCAATTCATCACAAGATATTGACTTGCTACCACCCATAAGGTTTAAATATGTCACCTCAGTGGTATTATTTTGAAGATGGACATACGTATGCTGCAGATTGGTGCATTAAGCCCGCAGCCCATGACATGCTCCCAGCATTTCTGAACAGTCCCAGCCCTTGGTGCTTGCGTCGGTTTGTAACACGATTAATGGGTTTCATGTACTGATGGGATTTAATAATCACAAACATTGCTAATCCACCATTGCAGCTCAATTTATGCCTTGATTGGTGGCTGCATAGGTCCATAGAAAATGTCCAGCATTCGCTATTGATGCCGAGATTTTGCTCTTTGCAAGCTTTGATAGTGTAACGGCCCAATTATGTAGCTAGAATGTAGCTACAAGTTTACCAATTACCTTAGCAGCATGTCTAATAGTCGGTTTCCTGGCGCAGGCAAGGCTGTTACATGCCTCTATAATGTCTATTGCTTTGTTCCCTGGGATGGTGACAATCAGACCCATGTATCCCAGAATGTATGTAACCTCTTTCCTACTTGTGAGGTTATACATGCAGCACTTCCTAGAGAACCAGACCCCCTACCTCCATGGCTACCGGCGGGCCTGTCATTCTGGTTCCTGGTGTTCCGTTGAATTGTGTTGAGGTGCTGCTGGCGTGTAGGTCCTTGCTGGTCTTTCAGGTGGCCCCCGAGGTCTTGCATGTGATGTTTGCCTGCGCACTGCCGCCCTGCTGGAGGGAGGTGGGTTATCAACCCGACTGCCTCCGCCTCCTAATCCAGGTCCTTGACCTGTATGGGCAGGTCCGCACCGAACAGCTGTCTCGGTGGTGGCGTTGCAGATGCCTTGTACAACCCCTGCAAATATGGGGTTTAGGAGTCGGTTAAAATGGCGATATTCCGGGAAGCGTTAACTTCATGATTAATATCGCAAGAGCATCCTCCTGCTCTGCCTGTCACTACGTACCGTCAACCAACCTGGCAAAGGCAGTAATCCCCGACGTCAGCAATTTCAGGATCTTTTGTAACTTCAGCTTCTGTGCCCTTATCCCGGGACTGTTGTTGCCCCAGATGGGCGTGTTGGACAGTCGGCACATTCAATGATATGCAGTTGTTTGGGCCTTGTATTTGTTGATCGCCTTGGTAAGGACCTGTTCCTGCAGCTGGTGTGTGGTGAGGTAGTCTATGCTAGCCCCTAATTTGGGCTGCAAAAGGCTGACCTGAGTGCTTCGGCTGGGCGAACTTGGAGACCACATTCAGCAGTTCCTCCTGGGTTTTCTCAGGTACTACAGGTTCCTGCTCCACCCTACTTACGTGTCAGCCAGCTGCTGATCCGTGGCATTCCCCACCAATGATGGGGACATGCTGGGTGGCCCAGCCGCATGTCTCCAGGACTGGAGGACATCTGGTCCAGCTGCAGAGATTGTGCTCTAGGATACGCTCCATCATGTGCTTCCATCCGAGCCGTGCAACCGCCGCCCGCATCTGCGGACGACAAGCCGACTTCCTCAGGTTCTGGAGAATCTCTGAGGCTTCTGTCATCGCCCCGCACCTCGTCGAGGTGATAACAAGGGTGCCTAGACAGGATGTCGCTGCCTGCCGCTTCTGCGTGGCTAAGAGACTTGCGACCTGCCGCTGGCGTCTTCCAGCGGATAAAGACATGAGCAGTCGTCCTGGCCGCCAAAGCGCCGACGTCCGCGCGGGCATACCGCCTGTCCCTATGCTTAGGTGACAAAGGGACGTCAGGTCACGTCCTGCCGCCTACCATGATCCTACACGGTGCCCCTGAGCCGGCCCCACACTTGCAGATCCAGGCCCAATCCGTGGTCCACGAACTGGCGGGTCCGGTGGCTGCACAGGCTCCCCGGTTTCCGCGTTCTTATCCCGGCCCGCAGAGCGGGCGCTGCCGGCGGTGCGGGCAGCTCCGGGAAGTAGTGGGCGCTGACTCCCATCCGAAGTCCCATGGCCCTGGGAGGCAGACTTCGATGCCTTCATTCTGGTCTCCCATCCATTGTTTCTGTAAGCAAAGTCTAGTACAGAAGATGAACAACTCAAAGGTTAGTATCCTTACCTGAGGGTCTTTATGAGTTTCCGGTGGAGGATCGCACTCTCCCCCCCCTCCCCCAGCTCCAATGGTGACCAGACTCTCATGCGGGACATAGACTGCCGCTAATGGCAAGGCTCCCGCCTGTGTGTGAGTTCGGGGGCCCCGGCTCTGTCTACTACCTCTATAGGGTAGCATAGCCATTAGTCCGCAGTATACCTGCGGCCTGCGGCGTTGAGTCGGAGCCTTCGCTGCCCTCGAATGGCAGTCTCCGAGCCCGGACCCTCCTGGTCTACGGGCTTGCCCGACTTCCGGGTAGCGTTGCCGTCAGCCCGTGGTGACCCAGCGGGCTGCGGTGTAGATTCGGGCTGCCGCTCTGCCGTCACTGCCTGCGGACGGCGAGTGTGAGCCCAGACCCTACCGGGTCAACGAGCTGCCCAACCTGCCCGGTGTAGAAATAAAGTCGGGGTAACGGCGTAAGTAAAACCGTCAGCCCACAGAGTCCTTGCGGGCTGCGGTGTAGTCGGGGCTGCCCCTATGCCGTTGCCTGCAAGCCCCATTACCTTTTAATACAGACAGCCCGCAGTATCCCTGCGGGCTGTGGAGTAGAGTCAGGCTGCTGCTCTGCCGTCGCTCACTCCGAACGGCGAGCCTGCAAGCCCCACTCCTTTATGCATGCTGCCAGCCCGCGGTGTCCTGCGGGCTGCGGTGTAGAGTCGGGCTGCCTCTGCCGTCCTCCGCCGGCGAGTGTGTGAGCCCGGACCCTTCTGGTCAACGGGCTCTTCCCGACTCCAGTCCGCGGCAGTCAGATTCGAGGCGGCCTGGAGACCCTGTGAACAGAGTCACTTGAAATGAAAAAAGGACCGCAGGTTAGTTTCCTTACCTGGAGGTCCCTGCAGTAGAGGAGCAACGCTCCTCACTGCCTGTCGCTCGCATGCGGTCGACGATATGTCGCGCATGCGTGCCTGGCGGGGTCTTCACGAAGTCACTCACGTGATTCCGAAATGAAATAGCTGGAGAAACTCAGCGGGTGAGCCAGCATCTATGGAGAGTTCAAGTTCAAGATAGTTTATTGTCCTGTGTCCCAGATAAGACAATGAAATTCCAGCTTTGCTTCAGCACAACAGAATAGAGTAGGCATGACTACAGAACAGATCAGTGTGTCCATATACCATTGATGGAGAGAAGGCATCATTGGAGAGAAGGAATAGGTGGCGTCTCAGTCTGAAGAAGGGTCTCAACCCAAAACGTCGCCTATTTCCTTCGCTCCATAGATGCTGCCTCACCCGCTGAGTTTCTCCAGCATTTTTGTCTACCTTCGATTTTTCCAGCATCTGCAGTTCCTTCACAATCGTCACAATCAACATGTGATTATTCATTTTTTATTATTTTAATGTAACCAAGTTTTTGCGCACCTGATATTGAATAACCACCGTTATCAGTCTCACTCATGCGCACCAGGAAGGCTCCATTTTGATTTTCGGCCGACGTCAGCAATCTTTCTGCTTCTGCTCTGCCAATCTTTCCAAAGTACCACCTGAGGAGGAAAAACATGTCCGTTTATTTTACTGTAATATCGTTATTTCCCATTGAGTTGCAGGAGGGGTAGCACAGTGATGCACTCCCTCTCCTCCCCAACTCCCATCGGGCAAGAGGTACAGAAGTGGGAAAACGCGCACCTCCACATTCAGTAAGAAGGAACTGCAGATGCTGGAAAAATCGAAGTTAGACAAAAAATGCTGGAGAAACTCAGCGAGTGAGGCAGCATCTACGGAGCGAAGGAATTGCCGACGTTTCGGGTCGAGACGCCGCCTATTCCTTCGCTCCGTAGATGATACCTCACCCGCTGAGTTTCAGCAGCATTTTTTCCCTACCTCCAGATTCAGGGACAGTTTCTTCCCGGCTGTTATCAGGCAGCTGAACCGTCCTCTCATCAACTAGGAAGCGGTCTGGACCTCCCAGCTACGTAATTGGAGACCCTTGGACTATCTATAATCGGACTTTCCCTTGCACTGAACACTATTCCCCCTCATCCTGTATCTGTTCACTGTGGACAGCTTAATTTTAATCATGTGTAATCTTTTCACTGACTGGATAGCAGGCAGCAAAAAAGCTTTTCAGTGTACCTCGGTACAAGTGACTTCTTGTTGTTGCGTATGGCCTGCACAGCCTGACATTGTAGGATAACTGGTTCTACTTGATCTAGTTTGATTGCGCACACGCCGGGTTGATTGCATTCGTCGAAACAGCGAAGGTTGCAATCTCCCACCCCGGGCGACTATAATAAATTAAATAATTATGCAATCATTATTTTCATAGAAAATATTAGCAGGATTAATAGAAATGAATCTTTATAGTTTTTTAGTTGAGTTTATTGCCACGTGTACCGAGGTACAGTGAAAAGCTTTTTGTTGCGTGCTAACCAGTCAGCGGAAAGACAATAGCTGATTACAATCGAGCCATTCGCAGTGTACAGATACATGGTAAGGGAATAATGTTTAGTGCAAGACAAGAACTGTTATCAGGCAACTGAATCATCCTACAACAACCAGAGAGCAGTGCTGAACTACTATCTACCTCTTTGGTGACACTCGGACTATCCTTGTCCAGACTTTACTGGCTGTACCTTGCACTAAACGTAATCCCCTTATCAAGTATGGATCGATCGTGATCACGTTTAAGAAAGAACTGCACATAAAAATCGGAGGTAGACAAAAGTGCTGGAGAAACTCAGCGGGTGAGGCAGCATCTATGGAGCGAAGGATTAGGTGACGTTTCGGGTCGAGACCCTTCTTCAGACTGATGTCGGGGGGGGGGGGGAGGGGGCGGAAAAAAGAAAGGAAGAGGCGGAGACAGTGGGCTGTGGGAGAGCTGGGAAGGGGAGGGGAAGGAGGGAGAAAGAAAGGACTACCTGAAATTGGAGAAGTCAATGTTCATACCGCTGGGGTGTAAACTACCCAAGCGAAATATGAGGTTCATAGCATTGACTTTCTGCTGACTGGTTAGCACGCAACAAAAGCTTTTCACTGTACCTCGGTACACGTGACAATAAACTCAACTGAACTAAGCTGAAAGTCCGCTCAAAGATAGTCTGAGGGTTTTGCAAATGAGATGGATTGTAGTTCAGGACTGCTCTCTGGTTATTTCTTCAAACTCCCAAAATGTTCGACCTATTCTTATGGTTACTCACAGAAGCAGCATCCAGTGTGTCCACATTCTTTGTATGTTAAACACTCTCTATCGGTACATTCGGCAGAAATGTCAAATTATAAGCACATACGGTGACTCATTGTGTAGAACAAAAAGCCACAAGCCGTATACCTTGAAACAGTTGTTTCACACTTCAAGACTAAAGCATTATCTCATCTATGTGAGTGACACTCAATATATTTGAGTCATAAAGTCATACAGCGTGGAAACAGGCCCTTCGGCCCTACCTGCCCAATCCACAGCGGTAGAGTTGCTGCCGTACAGCGCATGCAGCGCCGGAGACCCGTGTTCGATCCTGACTACGGGTGCTGTCCGTACGGAGTTTGTACCTTCTCCCCGTTTTCTCCGAGATCTTCGGTTTCCTCCCACTCTCCAAAGACGTACAGGTTTGGAGGTTAATTGGCTTGGTAAATATAAAAATTGTCCCTAGTGCGTGTAGGAGAGTGTTAATATGTGGGGATCGCTGGTCGGTGGGACATGGTGGACCGAAGGGCCTGTTTCCGTGCCATATCTCTAAACTAAACTAAACTAAACTAAACTTGTCTCACCTGTAAGATCACCACTTATCATCCAGAGCTCCTAGGAATAAGTCCTAGCCTGCCAAACCCCACCCTATAGCTCAGGCTGTCAAGTCCTGGCAACATCCTTCTAAATCTTCTCTGCACTCTTTCCACCATAAAAAAACAGCATCTAGTCCCAAAAAAATAACCTCCCACCAACCTGCTTGTATCCCTGAAGCCGATTCCCAATCCAATCGGCTGGCCATCTCTGGACCTCATGTGATCCAGCCTTCCGGAGCAGGCCACCATGCGGAAACGCATCAAACTTGGGTTCATGCCAAGTGGTCTGCGGCACGGTGGCGCAGCGGTGGAGTCGCTGCCTCACAGCGCCAGAGGCCCGGGTTCGATCCTGACTACGGGTGCTGTCTGTACGGAGTTTGAATGTTTTCCCTGTGACTGCGTGGGTTTTGTTCGGGAGCTCCATGCTCCTAAAGCGTACAGGTCTATAGGTTAATGGCTTTTGATTCAGTTTAGAGCTACAGACCGGCGACCGCCCTGTGCACGAGCACTATCCTACCCACACTGGGGACAATTTACAATCTTTACTGGTCAATTAACTTTCAGACCTGTACGTCTTTGGAGTGTGGGAGGAAACCAGAGCACTAGGAGAAGTCCCACGCGGTCACGGGGAGAACGTACAAACTCTGTAGCAGCAAACACCCGTAGTCAGGATCGAACCCGGGTGTCTGGCACTGTAAGGCAGCAACTATACCGCTGCGTACCAGCTTAATTGGGTGATCGCTGGTTGGCACGGACTCGGTGGGCCGAAGGCTCCCGTTTCCACACTCTATCTCTAAAGTCTACAGTTGGTGCCTCCTTATTCATTCCCATTATTGATGATAACTCGGAAATGCCATCCATCTGCACGGCATTGTTGAATTCCTCAGGTCAAGGGCGTGTGCCTCCAAAATATTCAATGCATTGAAGTTGACAAGGCTTTAAGTATCATGTGGATCTCAGTCAGAAATTATTTGCGACCAAATTCCTTGGCAATCTTAAACAAAGTCCAAAACATTTCAGTTATGCTATGATCACTGTTTTGGGCCATACTGCATTACAGCGAGCTGAAATCATCACTAAACCAAGGAACGCACGTGACTCGCTCCACAAGAGGACACACAGTGCTGGAGTAACTCAGCGGGTCAGGCAGCATCTGTGGAGGACTTGGATAGGTGACGTTTCACAGAGTGCTGGAGTAACTCAGCGGGTCAGGCAGCATCTGTGGAGAACATGGATAGGTGACGCTTCACAGAGTGCTGGAGTAACTCAGCGGGTCAGGCAGCATCTGTGGAGAACATGGATAGGTGACGTTTCACAGAGTGCTGGAGTAACTCAGCGGGTCAGGCAGCATCTGTGGAGAACATGGATAGGTGACGTTTCACAGAGTGCTGGAGTAACTCAGCGGGTCAGGCAGCATCTGTGGAGAACATGGATAGGTGACGTTTCACAGAGTGCTGGAGTAACTCAGCGGGTCAGGCAGCATCTGTGGAGAACATGGATAGGTGGTGTTTAGGGTTGGGAAACTTCCTCAGACTGGGTGACCAGTGCATTGACCAGCATCTCCAGTCCTTTGTTTCCACACATGTCGATCATTTGCTTGGGATGCTATTGTGTAACATTCATTCCAGAATGTTTAGCAGCTCGTTTCAACATAAAACTAAAATAAATATTTTACTTGCAACTTGCCTCATTTAAAAAAGTGGGCGCTAATTGTGTCATTTGCCTAAATTATATGGAGAGATTGTGTTTACATTGTCAGTCACATAAAGTACTGCTCCTGTAAGAACCACATTCTATTTATGAATCTATGCATCTACTTTTGATGGTAGGCCTTAGTGTGATAAGATGGTCCTGAATGGTCCTCACGTCAGTTAAGGGTGCAGTATCAACCACCCAACCAACCTCATTGCAGCCCATGCACTTTTTTTTTAACCTGCACTTTCTCTGCAACTATAATGCTATAACCATGTAACACTACATTCTGCACATGGGATGTTTGCTCTTTACTTTAGACAGCGGGGAAGCAGGCCCTTTGGCCCACCGGGCACATGGACCAGTCATTGAAAGTAAGCATGCAGGTACAGCAGGCAGTGAAGAAAGCCAATGGCATGTTGGCCTTCATAACAAGACAGCACCCGTAGTCAGGATCGGATCCACGTCTCTGGTATTGTAAGGCAGCAGCTCTACCACAGTGCCACTGTGCCACCCAGGAGCTTTCTGCTACCAGTGTGTACGGCCTGATAATATATATCTATAGTATCATTTAACTGGAGAGCTCGCAAGCAAAGTTTTTCACTGTATCGCAGTACACGTAACAATAACAAACTACTACCGATGCTTAAGGTAGACAAAAATTGCTGGAGACACTCAGCGGGTGAGGCAGCATCTATGGAGCGAAGGAATGGGTGACGTTTCGGGGTCGAGAACCTTCTTCAGACTGATGGCGGGGGGGGGGGGGGGGGGCGGGAAAAAGAAAGGAAGAGGCGGAGACAGTGGGCTGTGGGAGAGCTGGGAAGGGGAGCGGAAGGAGGGAGAAAGCAAGGACTACCTGAAATTGGAGAATTCATTGTTCATACCGCTGGGGTGTAAACTAGCCAAGCAAAATATGAGGTGCTGCTCCTCCAATTTGCGCTGAGCCTTACTCTGGCAATGGAGGAGGCCCAGGACAGAAAGGTCAGATTGGGAATGGGAATGGGGGAGTTGAAAGTGTTGAGCAACCGGGAGATCAGGTTGGTTATTGCGAACTGTGCGGAGGTGTTGGGCGAAGCGGTCGCGAAGCCTGCGCTTGGTCTCACCGATGTAGAGAAGTTGACACTAGGAACAGCAGATGCAATGGATGGGGTTGGAGGAGGTGCAGGTGAACCTCTGCCTTACCTGGAAAGACTGACTGGGTCCTTGGATGGAGTTGAAGGGGGAGGTAGAGCGACATGTGTAGCATTTCCTGCAGTTGCAAGAGAAAATACCCAGGGAGGGGGTGGTTTGGGTGGGACCAGGGAGTTACGGAGTGAGTGGTCTCTGAGGAAAGCAGAAAGGGGAGGAGATGGGAAGATGTGGTCAGTGGTGGGATCCCGTTGGAGGTGGCAAAAACGTTGTTGTATGCCACAGCTGATGGGGTGAAAGGTGAGGACAAAGGGGACACTGTCCTTGTTACAAGTGGGGGGATGGGGACTAAGGGCAGAGCTGCGGGATATAGAGGAGACCCTGGTGAAAGCCTCGTCTAGAGTCAAAGACGAGAACTCCCTAAAGAACGAGGACATCTCCAATGTCCCTCCCATATCCGATGTTACACCCCCCGACATCAGTCTGAAGAAGGGTCATGACCCGAAACGTCGCCTATTTCTTCTCTCCATAGATGCTGCCTCACCCGCTGAGTTTCTCCAGCATTTTTTGTGTACCTTCGATTTTTCCAGCGTCTGCAGTTCCTTCTTAAACACTACCAATACCTGGAGGTGAGAAAAAACTTTTTCACCCAGAGAGTTGTGAATTTGTGGAATTCCCTGCCACAGAGGGTAGTGGAGGCCAAGTCACTGGATGGATTTAAGAGAGAGTTAGATAGACCCTAGGAGCTCGTGGAGTCAAGGGATATGGGAAGAAGGCAGGCACGGGTTATTGATAGAGGATGATCAGCCATGATCACAATGAATGGCGGTGCTGGCTCGAAGGGCCGAATGCCCTCCTCCTGCACCTATTTTCTATGTTTCTATGTTTTTATTTGCCGTTTATTTATCAATTTGGGATACATTTCTGATTTTCACTATTTTGGTATGTTGAGGAACCTGTTTAGCTGCTGCAAATAATAAGAAATTCATTGCTCTGTTGTTAGACACATGATGTAAGAACATTCAGGACTCTTGTCTCAGTTTTAACAATGACACAAAAATGCACCCTTAGTCAAAGAAAGACAATTATTAGCGATAAGCAGCTTCCATAAAACACCGGAGAAAT
The DNA here is from genome assembly GCA_035221665.1 of Okamejei kenojei. Classification (NCBI taxonomy): domain Eukaryota; kingdom Metazoa; phylum Chordata; class Chondrichthyes; order Rajiformes; family Rajidae; genus Okamejei; species Okamejei kenojei. The sequence continues at coordinate 45,863,452 of CM069150.1, forward strand.
GTTGTTCTTTCTTGGAATGCAAAAAATCTGTTCAAGGCAGGCTCTGAGCCAGGTTTACACGCAGCAGATGAATAGCTTCCCCTACATCACAGGTTTCTCAAATTACACACCATTACAAGTTGTATGCAGACAGCATCATGACTAAAATATTCCACAGTCATGGAGTCATAGAGTGATACAGCATGGAAACAGGCCCTTTGGCCCAACCTTCCCACTCCAACCAACATACCCCATCTACACTAGTCCCACCTGCCTGCATTTGGCCCATATCCATCCAAACCTGCCCTATCCATGAACCCGTCTAAATGTTTCTTAAATGTTGTGAAAGACAATAGACAATAGACAATAGGTGCAGTAGAAGGCCATTCGGCCCTTCGAGCCAGCACCGCCATTCAATGTGATCATGGCTGATCATCCCCAATCAGTAACCCCGTTCCTGCCTTCTCCCCATATCTACTATATCTCTTGAAAGCATCCAGAGAATTGGCCTCCACTGCCTTCTGAGGCAGAGAATTCTACAGGTTCACAACTCCCTATGTGAAAAAGTTTTTCCTCATCTCCGTTCTAAATGGCCTACTCCTTATTCTTAAACTGCCCACTGTCTCTGCCTCTTTCCTTTCTTCTTCCCGCCCCCCCACCTCCACATCAGTCTGAAGAAGGGTCTCAACCCGAAACGCCATTACATATGACAATAAAATGACAATATGACAAACTTATATGACAATAAAACACTCTTGACACTTGACTCATGCCTCACCCGCTGCGTTTCTCCAGCCTATTTCGTCTACCTTCGATTTTTCCAGTGTCTGCTGTTCTTTCTTAAACAGATACAAAATTGGGTGCGTTAGCAAGTTGTGTCGTGAGGAGGGCACAGGGCGATATGGATAGGTTAAATGAAAGGGTGGGAAATGTACAATGGAGAATAATGTGGGAAAATGTGTATTACCCACTCTGGAAGCTGGAATAAAAAAGAACATTGTCCCATAGTCAGAGAGCGAGCAGTTGCATTGAAAGCTCTCCGCAGCCAGCAATTGCTCAGATGTTTGTGGAGTTGTGAACTTCTGCAAGTGTACGAAGGAGGTCACGAAGATAGGCACGAAATGCCGGAGTAACTCGGCGGGTCGGGCAGCATCTCAGGAGAGAAGGAATGGGTGACTTTTCGGGTGGAGACCCTTCTGCAGACTGGATTCAGATTCAGATTCAAACGTTATTGTCATTGTGCGGTGTACAGGTACAGAGACAACAAAATGCAGTTAGCACCTCACCCAGACGTGCGAACACAGAATTATGGAACAGTAGATATATATATGTATATACAGTGGCAGTAGTGTGAATTAACGGGGGGGGGGAGAGAGATCATCCGCTGGGGGGGGAAGGAGTGTCCGGGGGGGGGGGGGGGGGGGGGGGGGGGTGACTGGCAATCACCGAGGTTGCAGAGTTTAAGTAGGTAACAGCCGCAGGAAAGAAGCTGTTTCCTGAACCTGCTGGTCCGGCAACGGAGAGACCTGTAGCGCCTCCCAGATGGGAGGTGGGTAAACAATAGACAATAGGTGCAGGAGTTGGCCATTTTTCAGAGAGCCCTTTGAGCCAGCACCGCCATTCAATGTTATCATGCTGATCATCCCCCCAATCAGTACAAGTACACCGTTCCTCCCTCCCATTCTCCCTATATCTCCCTGACTTTTTTATACTCTGCTATTTTTTTAAGAGCCCTATCTAGCTCTCTCTCTTGAAATTATCCCAGGAACCTGCCTCCCCACCCACCCACCCCACCCCCTCCCCCAAACACAAAACCCCTCAAAACGCCCCACTGAGGCAGAAATTTTCCACACTCACAACTCACAACGCTCTGTGAGAAAAAAAGTGTTTTGCCCTCATCTCCGTTCTAAATAAAATAAAAAAATGGCTTCACCCCACCCCCCCCCTTATTCTTAAAACAGTCCTGTGGCTGGGGTGAGAGCATTCCCTTGACAGATGGCTGGCGCGCCCTTATCGCAGAACATAACGCTAGCTGTGGACAAGCCTCAATGGGAGGGGAGTGAGGAAACCGGCGATGATGATGGCGTTGGGGTTGGGTGGGTGGGTGTTGAGGGTGGGGGGTGGGCGGGGTTTCTTTTATCCATTTTTTCGCCAACCCTCTGGAGGGCATGCTGTCTGCTCTGCTGTCTGTGCTGTCATGTCTGTGCTGTCTGTCTTGCGTGCTCGCTCACTGCAGATTCGTAAAGTGTGAGAGCTACCGGGGTTGGAGGAGGCTGGAGAAAGAGTTGGTGCCCCACACCCTCCCCACCACAGTGGGGACCTCACAGAAAGTGCTGCTCCTCGATTATTAGCACGCGAAACAAAAAGCTTCACTATCTCCATCTCCTCATTCTTCTCTCTCTCTCTATCATTCTCATCTCATTCTCCCTCTCCTTCTCATCTCATTCTTTCATCATCCTCCTCTCACATCTCCAACCGAGCCTCTCGGGGCCAAGCTGGCAAACTAACTAAACCTGAAACTGAAAAGGCAAAGGCAGCAAAAGAACCCCAAAAGCTATACATCACCCACCTACCCCCTGGCCCCCGCTGCTCATCTGTCCAGCTGCTTACCATCGGGAAGAAAGGAGTGCAGAGAGTGTCGAAATCCTGAGAACCGTGACCTCCATTTCAAGAACAAGCATCTTGCTTCCCAACAACCACCAGGCTCTTGAAAGCCACACTGCACAAACAAAAATAAACCAACCTCAACCTAATACAGACACAACACAAAATGCAGGAGTAACGCAGAGAACTCAGGCGGGACAGGCCAGCATACTCGAGAGAAGGAATGTTACGGTTCGGGTCGAGACCCTTCCCTCAACTGTTTCCTTATCTGTGTGCTGCTCCAAGTTAAAACGGACCTGTCCCCACTTAATGACTCTTTAAAAGTTATAATGAATTCACCCACGACCATCACTGGCGACATCCCACGACAAGACAACGTCAACCGACACAGCAAAGAATGTATCGCCTCTGTCGGTGAACAAATGTTCAAACAAGTAAAATATGTTGTGGCAATAGCCTGTAGTCGCCCCAAAAAATAATTGACTAAGTGCACAGACCCATAAGAAATGTCACCGTATCTAACCTGGACACATGACAATAAAACACTCATGCCTTGCACTTCATATTCTTGCTGCCTTCTCCTCGGGTTGCTGGGCGTTTCTGCTTGAGCCCAAATGCAATAACGCACACTGTCTGTCGTTCAGATCAGACTCATTTAATTTTAAACGCCGTAATATATTCATCTGTAGTACCTACAAGGGAAGATGATGTAGCCTCAAAGAACTATTGTGGGACTTTGAAGGGGTAGGAAAGGGGACCCACAATCCCATTTACATCAACAGCCGATGGTGAAAGGGTCAAGAACTTCAGATTCCTGGGCGTGCATAATGTCCGAAGATCTCTCCGGGTCCCAGAACACTGACGCAATCTTAAAGAAAGCACTCAGCGCCTCTTACTTCCTGAAAAGGATTACGGAGAGTCGGACTGTCAAGGAGGACTCCTCTCGAACCTCTACAGGCACAGTAGAGAGCGTTACAGAACCGCTGCATCGTGGCTTTGTTCGGCAACCTTAACGTACCTGGATGGAAAAGGATGCGAAAGTCTAACCTCTGCCCCAGTCCATCATCGGCTCTGTCTGACACTCCCCACCACAAAGGATCTAATCCATCGCTCCCCTCATAAAGGCAGCCCAGCATCATCAGGACCCCAACCATCCTGGCCACTCACTCACTCTCCGCTACCATCGGGAATAAGCACAGTACCTGAGATAGTTACATTACCAGGTTCAGGGAATAGCTACTTCCCCACCTGCCTCAGGCCATGAAACTCGCCAACAAACAGACTCTGAACTGTCACAGCCTATTGCGCTTTATCTATCTATGTGGATATTGAAATGTAACTGTTTCTGTATTTATCGTACAATATTCTTTTGCGGCAGCAAATCAAGTATTTTGTTTCCTATCTGGACACATGACATTAAACTCTTTGACATGTCACTTTATTTAAAAGAGTGTCACATCTGAAGCAGGGTCTCGACCCGAAACGTCACCATTCCTTCGCTCAAAGATCGGCCTGGTCCCGCTGAGTTACTCCACATTTGGTGTCTCTCTTCGGTGTAAACCGGCATCAGCAGTTCCTCCCCACACTAACCACAAGCCGACCTCGGCCGGCGGCCATCCACCAGGACTTTGCACCTCTGTGTTGGTCAAAGACGTGCATTATCGGGGATTTGTTGAGTTTGTTAAATATTTTTATTGTAGAAACATATTGATGAAAAATACATTATTTTACATTAATGAAAATACATTATTAGATACTTTCATGAGATTAATAATATTAATATTAATATTAATATTAAAATTTAAGATATGCTTCTATACACTTTTTTAATTTTTTTATAAAGTAAGAAAAGCTAGAGAGAGAAAATATAGAAAATATGAAAGCGAATGAGTGTATCAGTAAATCCGACATTGGCGATATAGCATGATTTATTATTATACTTCTTCATCTATTCTATTATTCAGGCCTCAGTCAAGCCCTCCACCAGTCCACTTTGACCCGTAAATATTCAATAAATGAGACCTCTGTTGTACCTGACATATGCAATGAATTTCTGAAGATATCCAACCAGTCCATATAGGGACCAGCCTCAATCTCTCCAGATGAGTGTCTCCGACATTTACTGTATGCACATTTTGATTGTTGGGGAGTGGATTTGTTGAATTAAGGGCCTGTCCACTTGCGTCAATTTGCGCGTCATGCATTGCCACTACATTTGTAATCTCCCCAAACCTTGGCAACCGCACGCGACCGCGCGTCACTGCCTACGTCACCACGCACGTGTAATGCAGGTCACGCGCGCGTAAATGACGCCCGTGGGACAGGCCCTTTAACTGACACTCTGTCGTATAATCATTGCAATGTTTCACCTCAGCAGCTGTCAAAGTCAAGTACTCGCTCCAGTTCTTATCCAGTTCCGATGGCAACTACAGACTCGATTACTAATGGTTGCGACTCAAAGCGAATGTGGAGTCTGACGACACGATGTACCGCGCAGGAAGACAGACACAGTAACTCGGCGGGACGGGCAGCATCTCTGGAGAGAGGAATGGCACGGTTCGGGTCGAGACCCCAGAGGTTACTCCAGCATTTTGGTCTACTGTGTACAAACAAGTATCTGCCGTTCTTCTCACAAGTCCAAGAACGGTCGCGACCCAAGGCGTCACCTATCCTAGCAATGTTCCCAAGAGGCTGCTTCTTACCCCCCGCTCAGTATTCTCCAGCAATTTCGGGCGCCTACCTTGCATTTTAGGCAGCGTCTGCAGTTCTTTTCCAGAACCAGGGCCACAGTACTTAGATTAAAGGGAGTCATTTAACACTGGAGTGAGAAAAAACTTTTCCCCCAGAGAGTTTGTGAATTTATGAAATTCCCTGCCACAGAGGGCAGTGCGGCCAAGTCACTGGATGTAGTTAAGAGATAGTTTAGATAGAGCTCTAGGGCTAGTGGAGTCAAGGGATATGGGAAGGCAGCACGGGTTATTGATGAAGCGGACGATCACCAGGATCACAATGAATGGCGGTGCTTGGCTCGAAGGGCCGAATGGCCTCCTCCTGCACCTGTTTTTCTATATTTCTTTCTTGCAAGTCCGATGAAAGGTCTCGACCCAAACTCACCTAACCTTATTATCCATGTTCACCAGAATGCTGCCTGGCCCGCTGATTACCCCAGCACCTTGTCTATGGAAAGAAGTGAATCCTTCTCTCCATAGAGCGCCTCTCTTACCCGCTGAGTTTCTTCCCAGCATTCGCGTCTATTTTGATTTATACCAGCTCAGCAGTTCTTTCTTTAGATAAGACTTACCAGCATCTGCAGTTCTTACAGAGATAATGCCCCTGTTTCCACTTATAAACTGACGGAATACCTATGGAGACTTAGTGCCCCACCCAGTTTCCCGAGTATTGTCATTTTCGACCAATTAGGAGACTGACAAAAACCCCGTGAACCGCATGGAAATCTGGGGTGTGGCGCAAAGTCTCCAGAGGTTTCCGATCAGGATTCCTAATTGGGACAGGGCATAAGACCTACCTCCATCACATGCGGAAGATTCCTGGATGGATGTTTGCATAAATGTGTTAAATTGTGTGTCTTTCGTTCCTTGTTGTATGACTGGCAGAAAACAAATTTCGTTTGAACGTCAATGAGGTTTCAAATAACAACCAAATAAAAAAAATTGAATGTAATTTATTTTCATAACCCCCGTGTGTCTAGTTGGGTGTAAAGATGTTTCACCAGATATTTTAACTATATTATTATCTGATGGTGGCCATTAGGAAAGGGGAGATCAACGAGACCTGGTGTCATGTACACCAGTCATTGAAGTAGGCAAAGGTGTTAAAGAAGGAACTGCAGATGCGGAGAAGCGAGGTACACAAAAAGCTGAGAAAACCAGAGGGTGCAGCAGCATCTAAGTACGAAGGAGATGAGAAAGGTCTCGACCCGAAACTCGCCTATCCCTTCGATCCCTTATATGCTGCTGCACCCGCTGAGTTTCTCCAGCTTTTTGTTTACCATTGAAAGTAGCATTGCAGGTTCAACAGGCAGTGAAGATAAGAAAATGGTAGTTGCATAATTAGCAAAAGTATTTGAGTATCACGAGCAGGGGGAGGTTCAACGCATTGCACAGGGCCTTGGTGACCACACCTGATTAATTGCGTACAGTTTTGGTCGCCAAATCTTGAGGAAAGACATTCCTGCCATAGAGGAGTACAGAGAAGGTTCAACAGACTGATTCCTGGATGGCAGGTCGTGCAAATGAGGAAAGACTGATAGACTCGGCTTGTACTTCGCTGCGAATTTGAGAAGATTAGGTGGGATCTAATAGACGTACAAAAATCTTAAGTAGTTGGACAGCTAGATGCAGGAAGATGTCCCTGATGTTGGGAAGTCCAGAACAAGAGTTCACAATTACAGTTTTAAGGATAAGAGAAGTCTTTTAAGGATCGAAAGAAAATCATTTTCAACTGAGATTGTGAATCTTCAGATTCTCTGCCACAAGGGTAGTGGAGGCCAGTTCATTGCTATATTTAAAGGGGTTAGATGTGCCCTGTGCTAAAGGGATCAGGTATGGAAGAAGCAGGTACAGGATACTGAGTTGGAGGATAAAAAAAGCGAATCAGCATGATCATAATGATGGCGGTGCAGGCTCGAAGTCCGAATGCCGCTCTCCTGCACCTACTTTCTTATTTTCTATCTGCAAGTTCCTCCCCACCCATGTTCCTGCCCCCCAAACCTGTCTGCTACTCTGTTAAAATTTTTAACTTAAGTATTGTGTTTTAAAAAAATATAAAATTATGATGTTTTTTATGGATTGGCCATGAGTTTTTATATATATTTTATAAATTTGAAACAATGCCTTTTTAATTAAGTTGCCCTTGCCCTGGACCTCAGTCCGTAATAAAGTTATATTATATATTAATTATTATTATTACTACTACAGAGTGTCGGCGCTGGACCATTACCCCTTCCACAGAGGGACAGGCTTTGTGGGAGGTACATTGCAATCTACTCATCGCTTCCTTCTCCAGGCTTTCCTCAGGAGCTCCACATAGTTTGAAGGGACGAACCCCGGCTCGGCCTCCCTCCCGGCCGCCGGCTCCTTCTTGTGGAAGAATAGTCTACCCTCCGCGATGGACGCCGACTTGTCCCCCTTTTCGCCAGCGACAAATCCTCCGCGGCTCCTGGCCTGGGAAGCTGTAACAGAGCGGCGTATAGGTTCTCCCCGCCCCGGGCCCCGCCCCTGCCCCGTCCCGGGGCCGCCGTGAGCCGGGCATGGGTTGCTGTGGTCTGCGAGCATTGGGAGCGGAGAATGACCAGCCAGGCCGCGGCCCGGACCCAGCGAGCGTTGGAAGAAAGCTGCGGCCGACGCGGTCCCACACGCGCGTAGACAAGGAAACAACACTAATCCTCCGCCGTCCCCTCCATCACCCCCTAAACACACTACTCACTCACTCACATATTCTTTGTCGCTCCTTGCCCTCCCCAATGCAACCTTTCAATGTCACCTGCCCACACTTCCCCGCCGATCCACTTTCCTTTTCCTTCCAACCTGCGGAAAAGTTTTGGAAACTTTTTGGAAACACGAGACTTCTCTCTTTTTTCGGCTTGTGTTTCACAAAGTTCCAGCCAGCACGTTTCTATTCTGCACCTATCCGTTGAAATCCCTCCCCGTACTTTCTCTGGCCGGTTTCACTTGGGGTGGGGTGGGGGGTTCGGTGCCCTGGACCTTTGCATTGCATTCTCTGCGAAACAGGTAGAACCAGTTTTTCCGATGTATTTCTGTGGAATGCGGAAGACGGGACAAATCGCCGCATTCAAGGCGGACGTTGTGTCACCGCTGCCTCACACAATGCCAAACTGCAAACATCTTCTGCCCCAGCAGGCCAGCACTCGGCCCAGACAAATACATCCAAACCAAAGTTGTCTGAAGAAGGGTCACGACCGCGAAACTTCGCCTATCTCTCCTTCGCTCCTTAGTTGCTGCGCAAGACTCGCTGAGTTCTTCCTCCACTTTTTGTGTACCCTCGATTCTCCAGCAGCGCAGTTTCCTTCCTTTAAAAAATACATCCAAATATCATGAAGGAATAGATCGGGTAGATGCTCAGATTCTCTTGTGCCCAGATAGTGAGTCGAAATCAGAGGACATGGGTTTCAAGCTGAAGGGGGAAAACGGGTGTAATAGAGGTAACTTTTTTGCCCGAAAGTGTGGTGGGGGGTGATGGAAACAAGCTGCCAAAGGAGGTATTTGAGGCTGGATCAATGGACAGAAAGGTTTGGAGGGCCATGGACCAAACGGGGCAGGTGGACTTGTGTACTGTTATCAATAGGCACTGGACGGGGGCTGACTGGTAAGCTGGTGCTGCACAAGCCCGTGAACCCAGGTTCGATCCTCTCCTCTGGTGCTGTCTGTCTGGGTAGTTTGCACGTTTTCCTGTGCCACTGTTTCCTCCAGGTGCTCTGGTTTCCTCCCACATCCGCTAAGATCAGCGGCTTGTAGGTTAAATGCTTATTCATCGTCCCTAGGTTCTTGTTCTTTGGTTTCCCTCATCGTGACTCCTACTGTCTCCTGGTATGGCCTGTTCCGGTAACAGTTCATTCCAAGAGCTCGCCCTGAGTTTAAAAAAAAAAATCAAACTCCGTGGTAAGCACGGAGAATGAACGTAGCGGTTACGTCGGAGCTCGGGGACCGTCTCTTAGGCGCTCGTACGCAAACGGCAGTAACTCGGGAAACTCGCTAACGGCAGGGAAAGACTTGCATAACGGCAGGTAAGCCCGGGAAAACTCGGAAGATTGTTTCAACATGTTGAAGAAAAATGTCCACAGAGCCCGAGTACCGATGAGCGGCATTTACCGTAAATCTCCGAGTTCGAATCAGGGAAACTCCGGGAGAGCTTCGTGGAATTAACTCGACCGGGGACCGGGCTATTACTGCACTCCTGCAAACCCCAAGGCAGCCGTTTTGTCTGGTGATTCACCCACTGTTTTGTTGGTAATAACGAACCAAAATTCCCAGGCTCCTTGTTGGTGAAGGAAAGAGCGTTCACTCCGCGGCCCGGTCTCCACCAATCTTCCACCACCACACACAAGAAGCCTAAGAAGCGACAAACAGCCACCGTGTACGCAGACGCCTAAGACGTGTGTTTCATCAGACCTGGTGATCAACTTCTAATCTTGTGATGAGGACTCGATAAGACGAAGCCCTTGTTACTGCAAAACCTCGGTATTGGGCAGAGGAATAGACTCCAAGATAGCTAAGGGCCGTCACCAGTGGAGAGTTGGCGGCTTGGTGGCTCAGCGTAGAGTGCGGCTACATCGCCAAGACCCTGTTTCCACCACGACTACGGGTGCTTCTGTACTGAGTTTGTATGTTCTCCCTTTGACCCACGTGGGTTTCACGGAGATCTCTGGTTCCCTCCCACACTCCAAAGACGTACAGGTTTGTAGGTTAATCGGCTTGGTGTAAATGTAAATGATCCCTAGGATAGCGTTAATGTGCGGGCGTCACTGGGCGGTGCGGACTCGGTTGGGCGTAGGACCTGTTTCCGCGCTGTATCTCTAAACTAAACTAAACTCACGCTGGTGAGATGGATGAACGAACTTGGCTCAAGTTGACACACATTAATAAAGTTTATGAACTTTAGGCACACGGTACTTACAATAACAAGTTTTATATAATACGATTATTAACACATTATAGTTCACGGCAGCGTCAGACTTTAGAGACACAGCGCAGAAGCAGGCCACACTGACCAGCGATCACCCCACATACTACCACTAATACTACACACACTAGGGCAATTTACAATTTTACCCGAAGCCAATGAATTATCCTTCATAGCTTGAAGGAATGAATGAATATTTTGGCCAAGTATGTAATCATACAAGAATTTGCTGGTGCTCCGCCGCAAGTAACAACGCTGCGTACAGTAAACAATTGATTGGCACATAAAACATTAAACATACCCGCACGTCTTTGGAGTGTGGGAGGAAACCGGAGCACCCGGAGAAAACCCATGTGGTCATAGGGAGAACGTTCAAACTCTGCACAGACGGCGCCCGCAGTCGGGATCGAACACGTCTGTGGTGCTGCGAGGAAGCAGCTCTACCGCTGCGCCACCGTGCCACGCCTATGACGATAGCTAAAGGTTGATACACTGAAACATATGAAGACTGTGTCGAAAGCTGCTGCAGCATTCATAAGTCCTATCACAACATTTAAAAATCATTTGGACAGGGTAGGTTTAGGTTTAGAGGATATGGGCCAAACCCAGCATGGGACTAGTGTTGATGGGGCATGTTAGTCGGTGTGGCAAGTTGGCCGCTGTAATCACCCTGTTTTTTCCCCCCAATACATTGATTTAACAATTGCAGTTGCTTTTCCAATTGTTACAGTTTCCGTCCTGGTTCTAAATTTCTTTTCGCTAACAAAGCACTTAGCAGTAGGGCTTGTCGATCCAATAACTATATGAGTACAGTAATACGGTAATGTTTCCCATGAACTACTCAGTCTACGTTGAAACCTGCCTTCTGCAGGAACAACAATCATTTTAATATTTTATAATAATTACTGCATAATGATGACAAATGAATAATTAGATAATGATAACTTTTACATGGGCACATCTTGATTTGGAAATATATCTTTTAAAATATTTCCAATTGATGCATGAAAGATATTATTGAACTTTTATCTCCACAAGACCAATGGTGGACACTTTCAGTGTGCCGGTGGCGCAGCGTTGGAGTATCCCTGCCTCTCACCTCGCAGCGCCAGAGTCGGGGGTCGATCCCGGAACTACGTGCTGTCTGTACGAGGTTGTACGTCTTCCGTACCACCCTGGGTTGCCTCCGAGATCTCCTGTTTCCTCCCTCACTCCAAAGACTGATGTGTTGTAGGTTAATAGGCTTGGGTTGTATACTTTGGGTAGACAATAGAAAATAGACAATAGGTGCAGAGGAGCCCTTCGGCCCTCAGCCAACTACCGCCATCAATGTGATCATGGCTGAACATCCACAATCATACCCCGTCCTGCTTCTCCCCATATCCCTTACGTCCGCTATTTTTAAACCCCTATCTTACTGCTCTCTTGACACCAGTGATCCTGGCCTCCAGCCGCCCTCTGAGGCAGAGAATCTATAAGCGTATAAGTTACGGTATAAGTTAAATTGTGTCCCTATGTTTAGGAAGTGGTAGTGTGTCTCGGATTGCTGGCTAGGCGCGGACTTGGTGGGCCGAAAGGGCCTGTTTCCGTGCTTAACGTCCCAACTAAAATGAGCGAAGAGAAGTCTCCTAATTGCCATGTTCTCCAGAGATCTGTGCCTGACCCACTGAGTGACTCAGCACCCTGTGTCTCCACTGTTTTACAGAATATTAAAATCTATTAAAGAAGCTTTGCTCCTTATAAATTGGGTGACAATATTTCTAAGAATCGTTATTGGCATTATTAGCTTCTCATTGCTTGATTTTAAACAATACAACTGAAACATTCAGTGAAACAATCAGTATTTAGCACTATAGCCACGTGGACAGCCCATGGCGCAGCGGTAAGTTGCGCCGTTACAAGCGCTTACGGCCCCAGAACCCGTTCGAGGCCGACCCACGCGCGTCTGTACGGAGTTTGTGAATTCTCCCCGTGACCACTGGTTTTTCCCCGGGCGCTCTGGTTTTTCCTCCACACTCCAAAGATGTACAACCTTTGTTGTAGGTTTTATTGACTTTGGTAAAGGTTGGTAAATGCCCCTGTGTATTATTGTAAGGGGCTTCCCACTTGGACCTAATCTGCGAGTTTAGAAAGTTGCCCGTCCTTCAACTCGCACATGTCACATGTGGCCTAGGAGGTTCTAGAGGTCACTGGAACTCTCCTTTATGTTAGAGGATGTTTCCGAACACTCGCGGCCTCAGCTTAGATTCGCGGAAAATTTTCTGCACGTTGATAAATTTCCGCAATGGTCCGGCATGGTTTTTTTTAACTCTAGTGCAGAGGAGTGGGTCGCTAGTTAGTTACAGCCGATCGAGGGCAGCCGTAGCCAAATCTCCTTCACTGACCGGCCATTTTTTTTTTATTTGATGGCTCATTGGAGTTTTTCAGACCAAGGAAAACCACCGATAGTAAAAGGCCCGCCTAAAACTTTATTATACTTCTTAAAAGTGTCTCCACCCCTTCTTCCCCCCTTCTTCCCCCTTTCTCTCCCTCTCACTCCCCTTCTCTCCTCCACCCCCTCCCCTCTTGGCGATCTCTAAAGGACTTACCGTTACTGTGCAGCCTTTACCTTCTCTTCATCAAGAGTGTGTGTGTGTGTGTGTGGGGGTGTGTGTGTGGTTTGCGCGCGTGTGGCGTGCGTTCGCGTGTGGTGTGTTGTGCGCGGCGCTGTGTGTTGTTGCGCCGTGCGTGCGGGCTCTGTGCGTGTGTGTGCGCGTGCACGTGTGTGTGTGTTTGTTGTGTGTTTGTGTGTGTGTGTGTGTTGTGTTGTGTGTGTGTTGTGTGTGTTTGTGTGTGTGTGTGCGTTGTGTGGCGTGTGTTGTGTGTGTGTGTGTTGTGGTTGTGTGTTTTGTGTGTGTGTTTGCGTGTGTGTGTGCGTTGGGGGGGGTTTTTTTTTTGTGTGTGCGGTGCGCGATGTGCCTTGCGTGTGTTGTGCGTGTGTGTGTGCGCGTGCGGTGCGTGCTCTGTTAGCGTTGCACGTGTGTGTGTGTTTAGTGTGTGTGTGTGTGTCGTTGCGTGTGGGCTGGTGTGTGGTGTGTGTGTGCCGGTGTGTGTGCGCGTGTGTGTGTGTGTGCGTGTGCGTGTGTGTGCGGTGCGTGTGTGTGCTTGCCGTGCGTGTGCGTGGGAATGCGCGTGCGTGGTGTGTGTTCGTGTGCTGGCGTGTGTGTGTGTTTGTGTCGGGCGGTCGATTCCAGCCGAGGCTTTCCAGCGAGTGCCCCTCGAGCCTGAGGTCAAGGCACTGTTCTTAACTGCGGATTTGGTCGCCCAAGTGGGACACCCCTTTAGAGTACTCAGATCGCTGTCGACAAGTCTCGGTGGGCCCCGAAGGGCATGTGCCGTCTGTATCTCGCCAACTAACCTAATGTTTAAAGTGACTGAAAGATACTTGGATCGGAAGGGGGGAGGGAGGATATGGGCCAAATGCGGGAACATGGGAATAGTTTTTTAGATGACACCGTGGGTCGTATGGATGATTGGGCCTAAGAGCCTGTTTCCTGCGTTTGCCTCGTGCCGGCAGTAGACAGTACATGTGTCATGACCTTTACCCCAACTCGTGCGCATTTTACTTGAATACCCATTTTCTCAACAGACACCACTTTACATCGCATCTGTGAAATTTACACAGACCGGGGCCAAACTTTACTGTTTCCAGGTACAAGTGTTAGTTTAGAGAGACTGCATGGAACAGGGCCTTCAGCCCACCGGTCCGCACCGACCCCTCAACACTAGCACGATCCACATCACAAGGGGCAATTTACCAAAGGCAATTAACTACAAACCTGCACGCCTTTGTAGCGTGGTAGAAACCGACGCTCCAGAAAACCCACGCGGTCACGGGGAAAACTGCAACTCCCATACAGATTGTACGCAGTGGAGTTAATCAATCCTGTTGGATAAGAATTTTAAATGGTTGTCTTCATGCTCATTGAACGGAAAGATGCCATCATTTGGAAAATGATATTTCCTCAAATATCAACAAACGACAATAAAACGATAGGCAGGAATCCCATAAGCAAAAGCAGTCACATTTTAGTGATGAAGTGCTGTTGCCTCCTTGGTGCGTAGGGATGTGGTTTAAAATCAATTTAAAAACAGATTAAATCATTCACATGACATAATATTTACGACCAGTAACAGCTCATGGCCTGGACAGCCACGCTGAGTACAGCGGTTTCTCCTAACCACAAGTACTTGATCTCTCAGCTGAGCTGACTGTGATTAAATTATCTACAGCGCGCAACCACAGATATCAATTTACCAAACTGTACATGATTGACTGCTAACTCAGAGGATTCTGCAAAAATAATCCAACTACGCACAGTCGGCACAATAATACCTACCTGCACACTGGGAAACTGAAGCCAATTACCGACAAGCCTCGCATGTTCTTTGGAGTTGTGAGGTAACCGGGCACCCAGAGAAAAGCCACGAGTACTCGGGGCTAAGTACAAACTCCGTGCAGAACAGCACCCGTAGTCAGGATCGGTACCTGGACCTCTGGCGGCTGTAAGGCAGCCAACTCAACCTCTGCGCTACTAAACGTGCGCCCCATACTAGTTGTTTATTTGGGACGATTCTGTAAAATGTTCTCAACCCAGGCCTTTGTGTTGCGCTGAAGGTTTAGATGGATAAGGAATGGGAATACTGCGGGGTTAAAGAGCATTAACGAGGTGCACGGCGGCACAGCGTAGAGCGACTGCCTTACAGGCCAGAGATCGAGTTCAATCCTGACTACGGTGCCGTCTGTACGAGTTTGCACGCTCTCCCGTGACCTTGTGGGTTTTCTCCGAGATCTTCGTTTCACCCACATTCTAAAACGTGCAGTGGTGGTAAAGTTGGTTTTGGGTAAAGTAATGTTGTTGTGTGTGTGTGTGTGTGTTTTGTGTGTTTTTTTTTTTTATTTTTTTTTGGGGGGGGGGTGTAGGTGAGTGAGTGAGTGAGTGAGTGAGTGGAGTGAGTGAGCTCTGGAGTGATGGTGTGTGTGTGTGTGAGTGAGTGAGGAGTGAAGTGAGTGATGATGAGTGAGTGAGTGAGTGAGTGGTTGTGTTGTGTGTGGTGTGTGTGTGTTTGTGTGTGTGTGTGTGTTTTTGGTAATCGCTGGTCAGCCTGGGCTCAGTGGGCTGTATCCAAGTCCAACGTCTACGTTAAACGTTGGTACCTGCCGCTCATGGCGCCATCCAGGGGGGGAAGCGGTTTCTCCCTATTTATATTGGGGTAAATACTTGAAGATTTTGAAAACCCACCATCATACCTCCGCTTGGCACGCGCTTGCTAGGGGGGGTGGCAAATGTTTTGCCCAGAATCGCTCGGACTCGTAACTCAAATCCCTCCGTCCTTGATATCCCTTCTGAGTAAATTATTGTGCATAGTTTTCCGACATAGTGTCCCCCAGAAAATGTTGGCACTACTGCTCTTTGCTTTGTTACCTGCTTATCAAACTAAACTATAAACCATGATAACCATATAACAATCTACAGCACGAAACAGGCCCACTCGCCCTTCCAGTCCTGCGACCAATTTGTTTTTCCCCTAGTCCCGCGACCCACTAACCATACCCCTCCATTCCTGCAAGTCATATACCTACCACTTACTCTTAAATGTTAAAACGATCCTGCCCTCCACCACTTCTGCTGGAAGCTTGATTCAAACAGCCACCCCCTCTGATAAAGAAGTTCCCCCTCACGTTACCCCGAAACCTCGGTCCTATCTTTTTTTTCAATTTGAATTGAATCACATAACATTTTTTCAGAAAATGGAAAAACAAGGAACCTGCAATGCGGGGTTTACAAAAATAAAGACCCAAGCCGGAGTAACGCCGGGCAGCTCAGGCAGCATCTCTGGAAACATGGATGGGTGACTTTTCGAGTCGGGGTCCCGCTGGGTTTTAAAGTATCACCTTGCATTCCTGTGTAGAAAGGAACTGCAGAGCTGGTTTTTTACACAAAGAAAAGACCCTAAATGCCAGAGAACTCAGCGGACAGGCAGCTACTCGGAGAGAAGGAATGGTGGCGTTTCGGGTCGAGACCCTTCTTCTCGATGTCTGGGGAGTGGTCGGGACAGAGATAGAAGTGAAGTCGAGAGAGTAAAAGTGTGGAGAACCTGGATGGAGAGAGCGGGAAAGCAAGGCTACTGGAAGTTAAGAGTCACTGTTCATACCGCTGGGGTGTAAGCTACCCAAATGAAAAATGAGGTGGGTTCCTCATTGTGTTCCTCCAGGACAGAAAGGCTATTGGGAACTAAAAGGAGGGGGAGTTTAAAGGGATAGCGTCACAGGACACAGTAGTTTAGGCAGACCAGTTTGGAGGTGTTCAGCGAAAACGTTTCTGAGCCTGCGCTGGTCTCGCTCGTATACAGTGTTCACCTTCATCCCCAGTTTGGTGAATATGGTGGCTACAACACTAAACACAATTCCCATGGCGTCAGTCCTGGGGGGGAGACAGTGCTCTCTCTTACATTATTGAAAGTTTCCGACGATGCGAACCTAACTGACCATCATCACACATAGAAAAGTCTCAATAAGTAAAACTTCCAGTTAAAGTGTTACATTTTTGCAACGTTTCCGATATTTTCTGTTAATGATGAAACCGGCCATTCGAATGAGATACTTAGACGAGCGAGCAAAAATACGTGTGGAATGTTATTTCAGAAGCTGGTTTCATTCATATTAGTACATCCAACATGACATTGCACGATTGTACTCTCATAGATACATGCGGAATACACCTCGAGAGGCAGTGGAAACATTACAAGGCACGGTGGGCATGGGACCAAGACCAGGGCCGCTGAGAACACAGGGGGCTCGAGAATGAATGGGGGGACCTGCATGGGGGGGGGAGCGGGGGGGAGAAATGCCGGTACAATGCGGGGACCAGGCGGGGCGGGGGGTGGGGGCTTGATTTGCACGTGCAGCACAAGCTAGGCATGGCCGCTGCAAGAGGTATATCCAACTGGGCCGTTCGATGACACCTTTTGTAACTCTGTCCGGCCAGAAACATGGCAACTCATCGAGTAACTGTGTACGGCCGCGAGCTCTGCTGGTGTCGTTGTGTGCAGATGTCTGCCCTAGCCCTCCAGCATACTGCAGAGGGGAGAGGACTGTGAAAGAATAGGTTCACCATCAAGGCCAAACCCTGACCTTGCCATCCGGGCCAACTTAACAGTCTGCCAACCATGGCGCCTACGTCCCGCAAACCCTTTTTTATTTTTTCTTTTTTTTTCTTTTTTTTTTTTTTTTTGTCTGGTCTTAACCCCCACAACTAAAAATGTGGATTATGACAAAAGTCTGAGGCTTCACATTTGGAAATTAGACCTCTGTCTAAATTGACAAAATCAAACTGACTTACTAGAATATGGTCTCCATTTATGATTTTCTGAAGGTGTAAATTGGGCTCATGCACGGAAAATTGGCTAGAAACTTAGAATCCAGATTGGATGAAATAAGTACACTTGTACTAATCCACGGACTATCTCCAAAAATTGTGTCTATGGGTAATTTCTCCTATTTCTTTATTTCTCTTCCTTCTCTCTATAGATCTATCGTTCAAAAAAATCTAATAAAAAATAAACAGACGCTGTTTAATATGTAACAGGTAAACATATCGTTCTTTTGGGTTAGGATTCCTAATTTAAAAAAATATTAAAAAAAAAACCTCCAAATCTTCAGGTCAAATCCTCGGAAGACAAAGATGAGTGGCGCAGAGCTGAAAGATGCCTACACCAACAACGGAGAGGTCCAATCACAGACCCCACAGTGAACCACCGGAGATTTAACCTCCATCCAAGAAATGGCGAACCTGAAGCAGAAATCCGTGCATCCATGCAAGGACAGCCATCACCTCTGAATGGGGGGTGACTGACAGCCTGCTTGTGACTGCGGCATCCAGAACCCAGACCATGCCCACACCATCGTGAATGACGCCCTCTGAGCTTGTCCCTGGGTCATCAAAGCCATACCACCCAGTAACTGATGCTGTCCTGGCCTGGATGTCTCCCCTTGATCTACAACTTTAGGCTGTGCATGACATAGGCAAGGAGATTATGTGCAGAAACAAGGTGTTTACTGTACCTCGGTACATCTGACGATGAATCATTGAATCACCGAATCACGGAAAAATGGGAATCAAAGGCACTGTTATGATTCTTCATCAAGCTCCTGTGATATTCCAATGTCAGGATGGATCCCTGCTGCCAGTTTGTACCTGGGAATTGGTCCTCTGAGCCAGAAGCTGAGGCAGTGATCTCCTTGGTAAAACATTTATCACTGAGTACATATTTCTCACTGTCACATATGGCTCTGTGCCGAGCTCATTCGGGGCTTCATTCAGGAAAATACTGTAGAAAATACCATAGATTTTCCCCGGAAATAGGGAAAAAAAAACAAGGAATACAGTCACACGATTTTTCAGAAAGATTCTTTACTCACTGTGAGAAAAAAACCTGCAGATACTGGAGATTAAACTAAAGGCTAAAGCACTGGAAATACTCAGCAGGTCAGTTCGCGCAAGATACTGGTTGAGGATGTTTGACTTGAAACATTTGCTGTTTTTATTTAGTTTAGATTAGAAATACAGCGAGGAAACAGGCCCTTCAGGGGGGGGGGGGCCCACCGAGTCCCTGCCAACCAGCGATCCCCGCACGTGGACAATTTACACTTACGCCAAGCCAATTAACCTACAAACCTGTACGTCTTTGGAGTGTGTGGGAGGAATCCGGTGATCCCGGACAAAGCCCACGCAGGCCACGGGGAGAACGTACAAACTCCGTACAGCCAGCGCCCGCAGTCAGGATGGAATCCGGGTCCCTGGCGCTGTGAGGCAGCAACTCTACCCCTGCGCCACCGTGCCGCCCTCTGTTTTACTTCCCACAGATGCAGACTGACCTGCAGAGTATTTCCAGCGCTTTCTGCTTTCATTTTCCATTATATCTAATCTATCAAAGCATCCAAACTGAACAATGCACGGCACAGCGCGGGCTAGAGTCTGCGATATACTTCGGGGGGGCGGGGGTTAAGCAGGTTGAATATACTTAGTCTATTCCACAAAAATGGTTCCACATCCTCTAAACAATATTACTGGCAAAAGTTTTTCAATGTAACCCTGATGTAACAAGTTGTACCGTCCGTGATATACAGTAATTTACTGAAAAATTAGGACTGAATAAAATATAACAGTGTATATACAACACGCCAATCCAACAAAAATGGTACAAAGTGTAAAATTCAAGATGTAATGCCTTACTGATTAAAGTCTAAATATTTAGCACCATGAGAATTAGAGAAACCATTTGTTTTGAGGTATGTATGACGTTTCTTGAACCTTATATGGAAGAAAATAACTTTGGTGTTTACAAAGTTCCTGATGTGATATTCACGGTAAAAAAGGAAGATGTTTCTTTCAAACAGTGCATATTGTAACCAGCGAATATATGAGGAAGAAAGACAGGTGGGATCAATCAGGTATAAGTTCTTAAGGGCCTGTCCCATTGGTCGTTCACGCAAAATCCTGGTGCTCCGCGGAGCGACCTCGCTTCACGCCTACGCCACCACGCCTCGCCACGCACTATCGCGCCATCACGTTTGCCGTCGCGACGCGGTAAATGAATAGCGTAATGACGTCCAAGGTGGACAGGTCCTTTTTTTAGTCCACTGGAGGACTACGGAGTGGATCCGGTCTCTGGTATTGGGTTGCAGTGTGACAGAGGAGAGATACCATGAACAGACACAAAATGCTGGAGTAACTCAGGCGGGTCAGGCACATCCGGAGAACATGGCTAGGTACTATCGGGTCGGGACCCGTGTCAGGCTGAATGTGGTAGGGTGGGGAGAGGATCTGGGAGAGAGGAGGGCAGGTCATTCAAAAAAAGTGTATTTTGAAGCAGAGATTGGGGGGTTAATTTTTTTTACCATATTCCTATATAGTCTGGGTGTTAGGGGTTACGGGGGGTTCGAGAGGAAAAGATAGATCAGCCGAGAGTGTATGGCGAAAGAGACATGATGGGCCAATGGCCCTAATTCTGCTGCTTACTCTGAACCTAATAACCAACAAAGCCTGTGAGTGAAAGGTGGATATAGGTGGGGGGGGGGGAAGTGGGTTCGGGTCCAGTGAGGCTCAAGGAATGGGGGGGGAGGGGGGTTAAAAACATAGGGATAAACTGTGACAATAACACAGAACAATTCAAATAGTCCTGGATGTAATCAGTGCCTGCGTGATATAATCAGCTGATTATACGTCTTTGGTTTTTGCTGGCCGTCACTCCTCCTCACAGTCTGGGCAACATTTGCCTTGTTTCTTCACGGGGTTTCTGCAGTTCTGAGGGCAGCTCATCATCACACACGTGGTCTCTGCATCCTGTAGGTAATTAACATGAGGTGAGGTTATCCACTTTGGTAGCAAAAACAGGAAGGCAGATTACTATCTAAATGGTGTCAAATTGATAAAAGGGGAAGTACAACGGGATCTGGGGGTCCTTGTTCATCAGTCAATTGAAAGTAAGCAGCAGGCAGGTCCAGGCGCAGTGAATAAAAGCCATGGCATGTTGCCTTCATAACCCGAGGATATTGAGTGGAGAGAAAATTAAGTCCTTCAGCATTTGTACAGGCCGCCAGTGAAGACCACACCTGGAGTATTGTGTACTGGTTTTGGTCCCCAAATTTGAGAATGACATTCTTGCTATTGAGGAGTGGCAGTTGATGGTTTACAAGGTTAATTCCGGATAGCGGGACAGTCATATGCTGAAGAATGGAAGCAGCTTGGCATGTACACTCAGGAGATTTAAAAGGATGAGAGGGGGATTCTTATTGAATCTGTAAGAATCCTTAAGGGTTTGGACACACTAGAGGCAGGAAACATTTTTCCCATGTTTGGGAGTCCAGAACCAGGGCCACAAGTTTAAAAATACGGGGGTAAAGCCATTTAGAACTGGAGACGAGGAACAACTTGTTCATAGAGATTTGTGAGTCTGTGGAATTCACTGCCTCAGAGGGCGGTGGAGCCGGTTCTCTGGATACTTTCAAGAGAGAGCTAGATAGGGCTCTTGAAGATAGCGGAGTCAGGGGATAGGGGGAGAAGGCAGAACGGGTACTGAATGGGGATGATCATCCCGTGATCACATAGAATGGCGGTGCTGGACGGAAGGGCCAAATGGGGCATTTTGATCCATGTCTGGTTTTGCTATTGCTGACCCGATCCACAATCCATGTTGGGTTTCCATTATGCC
Source organism: Okamejei kenojei (assembly GCA_035221665.1). NCBI lineage: Eukaryota > Metazoa > Chordata > Chondrichthyes > Rajiformes > Rajidae > Okamejei > Okamejei kenojei. The sequence continues at coordinate 45,884,947 of CM069150.1, forward strand.
ATCTTGCGGAATGTCAGCACGATTTCGAGCCTACAGTAGCGATGTATATGGTTCCTGTATGTATTCTTATTAAAGTTCTAATTAGGAAGTGTTTAAGGAAGAACTGCAGATGCTGGAAAAATCAAAGGTAGACAAAAATACTGGAGAAACTCAGCAGGTGAGGCAGCATCTATGTTGCGAAGGAATAGGCAACGTTTGGGTTCGAGACCTGATGATTATTCTGAGGTTATATGACTGAAGTGTCAATATTACTTTATACAGTCGGCAGGGCTGAAATGGGCCGAAGTTCATTGTCCACGCTGTATGGACTTTTTCTCCCCACTTTCGGCTGAATTAGTGCCTCCCACCCCCCCCCCCACAATCTCAGTTGAGATAGTGGATAGAGGTGTGATGATTCAACGAGCAACATTCCCGCGCTCGACTGGTTTCATGGTGGAGGTTTTCGCAGCCCGGTCACTACTGCCACAGCGTCCAAGGTGGATGTCCTACCTGGGCAGTGGCACTCCGTGCAAGGGTCTTTCTCCCAATGTTCTCCTTCCCCTCGCAACTTCCCACCCTTGTCCCCCGCAGCCTGTTACCCCTTCAAGCAGCGTCAAGCATCTCTACCTATTTATCAAAAAAAAGGTTCAAAAACTGCCAATAAAATAACCAGGCAGATTTTTCTCTCCTTTCCAGAAAAAACAGTTTTCTTTGTGTGCCATGAACCACATTATTGCTCATTATTTTGGTAAATATTATATATAGAGCTGCACAAATATAGGAAGTTAGCCACGGTGGTGCAGCGGGTAGAGCTGCTGCCTCACAGCGCCAGAGACCCAGGTTCAATCCTGACCTCGGGTGCTGTTGGTGTGGAGTTTGCACGTTCTCCCCTCGCCCGCGTGGGTTTCCCCCGGGTACTCCGGTTTCCTCCCACATCCCAAGGACATGCGGGTTTGTAGGTTAATCTAGAAACTGAAAACTGAAAGTGGGATAACATAGAACTAGTGTGAGAACGGGCGAACGATAGTCAGCGTGGGTTCAGTGGGCCGAAGGGCTGAGTTGTCTGGACGGAGTTTGTACGATCTTCCCGTGACTTGTGTGGGTTTTCTCTAGGAGTTCCGGTTTCCTCCCGCACTCCAAAGACGTACAGGTCTGTATGTTAATTGTAAAAGTGTCCATAGGAGGTTGTGGGATAGTGTTTGTGTACGGGGATCGCTGGACGGCACAGGCCCTGTGGTCCGAAAAAAGGGGGGGCCCCCCCCCGCCCCCCGACTGTTTCCACGCTGTATCTCTAAACTAAATGAAAAGCACATGGTTGAGGTAAAAATGAAGGAAGTGATCAGATACGTGACAAATTGCTTTCCAAGAATGATCAACACCAACTTGTGAAAATATCCCTCATATTGTTAAGCTGCAAATTTATTACAAAAAGGATGATTTAGTAAGGAAACGAGTAGGAATTTCTTTAGCCAGATGGTGGTGAATCTGTGGAATATATTGCCACAGATGGATGTGGAGGCCAAGTCATTGGGTATTTTTAAAGCAGAACTGGATTAGTAAAGGGCCTGTCCCACTTACGCAATTTTTCGGCGACTGCCGGCATCCGTCATAGTCGCAGCAGGTGGCCGAAAATGTTCGACATGTTGAAAATCCAGCGGCGACCAGAAAAAGGTACGTCTCTTTGGGCGACTACTCACGACTATACAGGCTTCACCCCGCGACATGTCACGTCTGTATAGTTTCTGGTCGCCGCTGGATTTTCAACATGTTGAACATTTTTGGCCACCTGCTGCGACTATGACGGGTGCCGGCAGTCGCTGAAAAAATCGTGTGAGTGGGACCGGCCCTTAAGGATGTCAAAAGTTATGGTGAGAAGGCTGAGGAATGGGGTTGAGAGGGAAAGATAGATCAGCCGTGACTGAATAATGGAGTAGACTCAATGGGCCGAATGTTCCCATTCTGCTCCTATATCTTATGAAGTGGGTTGATGCAATACAGAATGGAAACAATTAAGATTCTAATTTCAATGTGAAAACTGCAGTTGTATAGGGCTCTGGTGGGACCACATCTGGAGTATTGTGTACAGTTTTGGTCTCCTAATCTGAGGAAGAACATCCTTGTGATTGAGGCAGTGCAGCGTAGGTTCATGAGATTGATCCCTGGGATGGCGGGACTGTCATACGAGGAAAGATTGAACAGACTAGGCTTGTATTCACTGGAGTTTAGAAGGATGAGGGGGGATCTTATAGAAACATATACAATTATAAAAGGACTGGACAAGCTAGATGCAGGAAAAATGTTCGCAATGTTGGGCGAGTCCAGAACCAGGGGCCACAGTCTTAGAATAAAGGGGAGGCCATTTAAGACTGAGGTGAGAAAACACTTTTTCACTCAGAGAGTTGTGAATTTATGGAATTCCCTGCCGCAGAGGGCGGTGGAGGCCAAATCAATGGGTGGATTTAAGAGAGAGTTAGATAGAGCTCTCGGGGCTAGTGGAGTCAAGGGATATGGGGAGAAGGCAGGCACGGGTTATTGATTGGGCGATCAGCCATGATCACAATGAATGGCAGTGCTGGCTCGAAAGGCCGAATGGCCTCCTCCTGCACCTGTTTTCTATGTTAACTATTTTAAGACCTTGCAGGTGACATCGGAATAGTGATGTGATAGGAAAATATCTGAAGTAGTTATTATCTTTACCTTTCTCCTTAGGTTTTCCAGTTCAGGTCCACAGTTACCAGCAGTAAAGGAGGAATTGGAAATCTTTTCCTGGAGTTCTACACCTCTAGAGGAAATATACATCATCCCTTAAAAGCTGACAATTTATCAAAACGTGACATCAACATTTGCAAGGGAGCGTTCTCAGCCCCTTAGTTTACACCCTGTACATGGTGGTGTATTGGTAGAATTGCTGCCTTACAGCATCCGACACCTGGGTTCAATCTTTTTTTAAATTTTTAATTTTTTTTAATTAGAAGCAAGTACATAATAAGAACATTTCATGTATAACAGTCATACATTGCTAGTATTATCAATTATTTAATGACTCTGCTTCTATATTTTTGTTTATATAGATAGAAAATAATAAAGAAAGAGAGAAAAAAAACCCATGATAAACGAGAATGGAATAATTTACTAATAATACAACATTGGAGATAGGTTCTCCAATTTTAATATTAATTGTTTCCCAATTATTATACTATAGTCAATAAAGTATCTTTGGCTTGTAGTAAGTGTTAGACTTTGTTCTGATATTCCTAATATTATTAGTTTTGAGTCGGGATCCAGTTGGGTGTTGACAACTTCCGAAATTATCTTAAAAATTTCTGTCCAAAAGTTTTTAAATTTTATACAATTTAAAAAATGTGTGAGTTAAGTTAGCCTCTAAATTCTGACATTTTTCACAGATAGCAGATATATGTGGAAAGATTCTATTTAATTTCGTTTTTGCGTAATGTAACATATGTAATACTTTAAATTGTATTAAAGAGCGTCTGGCATTTAACGAGCATTGATGTATATGTTGTAAGCTTGGGTTCAATCTTGACCACGGGTTTTGTCTGTACGGAGTTTGCGTGGGTTTTCTCCGGGCCCTCCGGTTTCCTCCCACATTCCAAAGACGTGCAGGTTTGTAGGTTGTTTAAGAAGGAACTGCAGATGCTGGTAAATCGAAGGTAGACAAAAATGCTGGAGAAACTCAGCGGGTGAGGTAGCATCTGTGGAGTGAAGGAAATGGGCAACTTTTCGGGTCAAGACCCTTGTTCAGTCTGAAGAAGGGTTTTGACCCGAAACGTTGCCTATTTCCTTCGCTCCATAGATGCTGCCTCACCCGCTGAGTTTCTCCAGCATTTTGTCTGCCTCGATTTTTCCAGCATCTGCAGTTCTTTCTTAAATACTTTATTGACAAGTCACGGTGAAATTCTTTGCTTCCATACTTTGCCAAGTATGTAAATAGTCGCCCATAAAGGGCACTTGCAACGTTACAGATTCCCTGGACTCCACCAAGTTTAGAGACACAGAGCAGAAACAGGCCATTCGGCCCACCGAGTCCGTACCAACCATGATCACCCGTACCCTAGTTCTATCATACACGCAAAGGACAATTTACAGAAACCAATTAACCTACAAACCTGCAACTCTTTAGAATGTGGGAGGAATCCAGAACACCCGGAGAAAACCCACTCGGTCACGGGGAGAACGTACAAAACTTCGTACATACAGCACCCGCAGTCAGGATTGAACCCGGGTCTCTGGTGTTGTAAGGCAGCAACTCTACCGCTGCGCCAACCTAACTTCTTAGGCCCAAATTTCCCCAACAATCTATCCGGGACGAACCATAGCAAAAACAACGGCCAAGAAGAGGGGGAAAACAACCAAAGCCCTTCCACCTGACACGGAAATCGCTGTTTTAAAACATTTGGGCACGATTCTTTGGCGGCTGCTTCGCGGCGCGCATGTGCACACACGCGAGGCTTCGTCCGTGGGCCCATCGTGGACGGTAACATCGGGAGCTGACCTGAAAATCGGTGACCAATCCGAACTCAGCAACAGCAGCTTCGTCCGCCCGGATCGTGGGGCTTGAATCGGCCCATTCACGGGGCCTTTCATCGCCCGGCGGGGGGGCTTCAAACATCGGTGCCCGGCCTCTTTTGATGCCTCGATGCAGCAGTTTTTATTTTAAGACACGCCGGGGTGCCCGCGCTGAAAGGCCAGCGAAACGGGCCGATTCAGAAAGCGTCTGATAAAGTCCCGGATTTACAAATATGGCGGGGGGGGGGGGGGGAATCGTCCCCCACCACTCTAAGCAGGGGGGAGGATGTGTCCCCCCTGTCCCCCCCAGGATTTCCACCCCCTGCCTTCCACCTCAGAAGGCTAAAGATGTCGGGCATGTTTCCAACGATTTTTAACTTCCATTGTTATTATCAGCTAGTAATTAGATAATGAGCAAAGATGGAACATTTCGAGCAAGAGAATGAAAGATATTACCCTGCACAAAATATGCAGAAAAGTTCATTTAAAACTTCCTGGAAGTTAAAATGTAATTGGTCTGTTTTTTAAATGATCTGAAGAAACAAGAATGTACAAAGTGAAGCGTCAATATTAAGGCAGGTCTAGCCATTAATTAAGAATATAAATGGCAAAGGATTATTCACTTCAGTGTATTTAAGCAGGCACTTACATGCAAAGATGGGTGTGTAACTGGAAAGATAATTTCAATGCCATAGCACCTGAGATGCCACAGTCTGTAGAAAGAATAAGGGGCCACGTCCTTCTTGTAAAATGCTGGAAAAATCTAAAGTAGACATAAAATGCTGGAGAAACTCAGCTGGGGAGGCAGAATCAAGACCCGAAACGACGCCTATTCCTTCTCTCCATAGATGCTGCCTCACCCGCTGAGTTTCTCCACCATTTGTCTGTAGGTCCCATCAGTTTGGATAGCATGCAAAACAAAGCTTTTCGCTGTACCTCGGCACATGTGACAATAACAAATCTATAGACAATAGACAACAGGTGCAGCAGTAGGCCATTCGGCCCTTCGAGCCAGCAACGCCATTCAATGTGATCATGGCTGATCGTCCCCAATCAGTACCCCGTTCCTGCCTTCTCCCCATATCCCCTGAATAGCTAGGTCTTGAAAGAGGGAGCTCTCTAAGCCTAACACCCTTACTAGAGTCTTACAAAAGCACAATAGTGTAAGAATAGAAGATCACACACAATCAGTTGCCATGTTTCCAGTGCCCACGTGTTCATAAGTTATAGGAGCAGAATAAGGCCACTCGGCCCATCGAGTCTACTGCACCGTTCAAATGTGGCTGATCTATCTTTTCCCTCTCAACCCCATTCTCCTCCCCATAACCCCTGGCACTAATCAAGAATGCCAATCGCCTTAAAAACACCCATTACCTTTGTCTCCACCGCCTTCTGTGGTAATGAATCCCACAGATTCACCACCCTCTGACTAAAGAAATTCCTCCTCGTCTCCTTCCTGATGGGACGTCTTTTTATTCTGAGGCTGTGGCCTCTGGTGCTATCTTTTCCTCTCAACCCCATTCCCCTGCCTTCTCCCCGTAAACCCCCCCCCCCCCCCCGACATCTTTTTGTCTCCTCTTCCAGAAAAATGTTTGTTCTGATCTTGTTTGAAAAAAAGATAAGCGTAGGGTATTTCCCGTCGCTCAACCACAGAATGTACATCTCGTTTACCTCTCTCTTAGTTGTGGCTCCGTAGCGTCTGGGAAACTGTAGTCTTCTGACCGCTTGGCGTGGAACCTTTGAGAGAGGGTGTTGAACTGTCCGCGGTTTGCACAGTCTAGACGAACAAAAAATATTTCACCACGTCATAAGTTCATATAAGCGATGGGAACAGAATTAGGCCGTTCGGCCCATCAAGTCCACTCCGCCATTCAATTATGGCTGATCTATCTCTCCCTCCTAATGGGCCTGCCCCACTGTACGAGGTAATTCAAGAGTTCTCCCGAGCTTCCCCTGATTCGAACTCGGAGAATTACGGTAATGGCCGCTCGTAGGTACTCGGGGCTCTCGTGGACATTTTTCAACATGTTGAAAAATCTTCACGAGTCTTCACAAGCTTACCGCGTTCCCCCGAGTACCTGCCGTTAGCGTTACGAGCCGCTACGAGACGTCCCCAAGCTCGGACGTAGCCACTACGTACATTCTACGTACTTAACACGAGTTTGATTTTTTTTTAAACTCGGGAGAGCTCTTGAATTACCTCGTACAGTGGGACAGCCCCTTACACCATTGCCCTGCTTTCTCCCCATAACCTCTGACACGCGTGTAAATGTAACTGTGCTCACATCTATTTCTGCTGGGTTTTGGGAGGGGGGGGGGGGTGTATTTTTTTTAAGTTGTTTTTGTTTAAATTTCAATTTTTTTTTTAACCAAAATAATTGAATCAATTATTTACAATAATATTTACTGTGTAAAATAAATCAACACAAAACCCACCACCATAATACAAGTCAAACAAATATACTAAATAAACACCTATACAGCGAACGATATCACCATCCTCTGGCCATACTAGCCTGAACCCGTCCAATCCCGTCTGAAGCTAAGCAGGCTCAGGCCTGGTAAGTACTTGGATGGGAGACCGCCTGGGAATACCTGGTGCCGTCCCCCCCACCACATCAGTCTGAACAAGGGTCTCGACCCGAAACGTCACCTATTCCTTCGCTCCTCAGATGCTGCCTCACGCGCTGGGTTTCTCCAGCATTTTTGTCTAACTTCACCATCCGTATGGGCCTGTCCCACTGTACGAGCTAATTCAAGAGTTCTCCCGAGTTTCCCTTTATTCGAACTCGGAGAATTACGGTAATAGCCGCTCGTAGGTACTCGGGGCTCTCGTGGACATTTTTCAACATGTTGAAAAATCTTCACAAGTCTTCACAAGCTTACCACGTTTCCCGAGTACCTGCCGTTAGCGTTACGAGCCGCTAAGAGACGTCCCGAGCTCCGACATACCCGCTACGTACATTCTACGTACTTACCACGAGTTTGATTTATTTTTAAACTCGGGAGAGCTCTTGAATTAACTCGTACAGTGGGACAGCCCCATTACAAGTCTATTTCTGTTCACGCCACTAGATGGAAGCAGATATGTCCCACACGTTCAGCCAATGTGCCAATTAGCTCTATCCACAATGCCAGAGAACAGCTGATACCTTGTCCAAAATCACGGGACCCCCCCCCCCCCCCCCCCCCCCCCCGAATACTGGAATCTGGGAATTGTAGCTCGACACAATTTAAAACATGTCGAGCAAATATTGATTCTATAGCGTAATCAAGTAGAACTCGGACATTCCTTCAACTTATTCCTTCCAAAAAAAAAGTCACACACCACAACCTCACACACACCACACACTCACACACACACTCACACACACACACACACACACACACACACACCACACACACACAACACACTCACACACACACACACACACACAACACACATCATCAACACACACAACCACACACACACACACACACACACACACACACACACACTACACACACACACACACACACACACACACACACACACACCACCAGAGCAACTCTGGACGGAGTTTGGTCAATGCTTTTTGGCCAAAGATGCTATAGCAGAGCAAGATAGATCACTCGACGAAAAAGACATATTACGGTCATGGGTAATTTTCGGCCCCCATTTCCTTCTTCTCATTTTCAGAATTTTAATTTATTCACACAAACTGTTCCCCCGCAACGTTGATTACACTGCGAGTCGGGTCGGGTCGGGTCGGGTCGGTTACTGAAATGGATGAAAAAAAGGCCCATGTTCCGCTCCGTTGCTTACTACACGTCAGCCCATTGCGTTTAGAAGGAGTGGCCTGTCTTGCTCCGCTATAGGATCTTTGCTTTTGCCTTCCCCTCTCTGGCCTTTGCCCGTCTGTCAATGAAACACATCGCCGCCTGTATCCACCTATCACCTTCTCCTGCCTCACCTCTCCCCCAGCTCATTGGCGCAGCGGTAGAGTTGCTGCCTCACGGCACCAGAGAACTGCGTTCGATCCCGACTACAGATGCTTTCTGCACGGAGTTTGTACGTTTTCCAAGTGACTGTGTAGGTTTTCTCTGGATGCTCTGGCTTCTTCCCACATTCCAAAGACGTACAGGCTTGTAGGGAAGTTGACCAGTAAAAACAATTGTAAATTGTCCCTAGTGTGTAGGATAGTGCAAGGGAACGGGGTGTTCGCTGGTGGACACAGTGGGCTGAAGGTCTAAAATATCTCTAAAATCTAAAGTCTAAACTCAGGGGGACACTGCCTGATCCGCTGAGTTACTCCAGCACTTTGTGCTTATCTTTGGTATAAACCAGCATCTGCAGTTCCTTCCCACACACTCAGTTGATATTGTTCATTTAATTTAGTTTAGTTTAGTTTGGAGAAACAGCGCGGAAACAGGCCCTTCGGCCCACCGAGTCCACACTGAGCAGCGATCTCCGCACATTAACACGATCCTACACACACTAGGGACGATTTTTACACATGCACCAAGCCAATTAGCCTACAAACCTGTACGTCTTTGGAGTGTGGGAGGAAACTGATGATCTCAGGGAAAACCCACGCGGGTCACGGGGAGAACGTACAAACTCCGTACAGGCAGCACCCGTAGGCGGGATGGAACCCGGGTCTCCGGCGCGTAAGGCAGCAGCTCTACCTTACGCTTCACCATGCCACCATTGTAGACATTTGCCGCCGCTTACCTTCGCAGCAGTCCTGCCACATCCGCAGGTCGATCCCTGGGATTTCCCCGCAGTTGAGGAAGCCCTGAGGATAATGTGCCACCTTGAAGACGTCAGGCTGGACCTGCTGAATGTGGTCACCATTGTCACAGATGACTCGTGCGAGCGAGGCTTGCTTCACCTGAGTTACCTGCGCTGGGCTGAACACTCCTGGGTTTTCATACCAGAACCTGTACAAATGGAAAACGTCATCTCAACGATTCTCCTAAGGCATGAAGATTACGGCCTGTCCCACTTGGGTCGATTTTTTTGGCGACTACAGGCGACTGCCACAAGATTTTCAACATGTTGAAAATTTTCAGCGACAGTGGCGACAATGTTTGCTGTCGTAGGTTGTGGTTAGGTGTCTGTCGTAGGTGAATTCCATTAAAACTTGTCCCTGGCACTCGCCTAAAGAGTCGCCTAAGTGGGACAGGCCCTTAAGAGTCATGAAGTCATTCAGCGTGGAAACAGGCCTTTATTCCTATTCCTATAGGAACAGGCCTCTATTCCTTGGAGCACTGGAGGATGAGGGGTGATCCTATAGAGGTGTATAAGATCATGAGAGAAATAGATCGGGAAGAGGCACAGCGTCACTTGCCCAGTGTAGAGGAATCGAGAACCAGAGCACATAGGTTCAAGGTGAAGAGGAAAAGATTGAATAGCAATCTGAGGGGCAACTTTTTTTTTACACAAAGGGTGGTGGGTGTATGGAACGAGCTGCCAGAGGATGTAGGCGAGGCAGGTACTACCACGATGTTCAAAAAAAATTTAGACAGGTACATGGATAGGACAGGCTAGAGGGATGTGGGCCAAATGCACGCGGGTGGGACTAGTGTAGATGGGGTATGTTGGTCAGCATGGGCAAGTTGGGCCGAAGGGCCTGTTTCCACACTGTATGACTCTATGAACTTAACTTGACATTGACAAGGGTTAATAAAATTCCAACATCCATATCTTGCAAAAACGTTTCCAATTATTAATAGAGATATTTTCATTTTAAAAAGTGGTTTGAACCTTTAGACTTTATTTTAGATTTTAGAGATACAGCGAAGGCCCTTCGGCCCACCGAGTCTGTGCCGACCACCGGTCACCCCGTACACTAGCACTATCCTACACACTGGGGACAATTTACAATTTTACTAAAACCGATTAACCTATGCCATAGAAACATAGAAAAAAGGTGCAGGAGTAGGCCATTCGGCCCTTCGAGCCAACACCGCCATTCAATATGATCATGGCTGACCATCCAAAATCAGTACCTCGTTTTTTGACAAGGAATGGACAAGCTAGATGCAGGAAAATGAGTCCAGAACCAGGGGCCACATTCTAAGAATAAACGGGAGCCCATTTACCACTGAGATGAGAAAAAACGTTTTCACCCAGAGAGTTGTGAATTTGTGGAATTCTCTGCTACAGAGGGCAGTGGAGGCCACTTCACTGGATGAATTTAAAAGAGAGTTAGATAAAGCTCTAGGGGCTAGTGGAATCAAGGGATATGGGGAGAAGGCAGGCATGGGTTACTGATTGTGGATGATCAGCCATGATCACAATGAATGGCCGTGCTGGCTAGATGGGCCAAATGGCCTACTCCTGCACCTACTTTCTATGTTTCTATGTTTTCCCCTTATCCCTTGATTCCTTTAGCCCCAAGAGCTAAGTGTTTTTGGGAGTGTGGGAAGAAACCCGAGTACCCAGAGAAAACCCACACAGGTACAAACTCTCTCAGACAGCGACCTTAGTCAGAATCGAACCCGGGTCTCTGGTGCTGTGAGGCAGCATCTCTACCGTTGCGCCTCCTTGCAGTCAGTTTCTGGGCACTTCAATGTAAACCACATTCTTTCTCAGCTAATCCCACGGCAGAACTCGCCGTGTGTTGAATTACCTGTCTCCCTCCCGCAGTCGACGGAACTGTGTCGCGAGCAGGCAGAGTAGTGTGGGGCCCACCCTCGTGCCAGGGATCAAATCTTCCACCATCAGTGCCGGCCACAGGTCTATGTTTCGCGGAGTGCCGTACAACCTGAAACAACAGCAAGGCTCATCACTGGCTCCAATAAAATACTCCCTGTTAAGCATGAAACACTAAAAAAAAACAATCTCAAATGATCACTATTGAAAGATAATGAAAGCTAATGCTGGCAATCGATGCCGAACTGTTAGTTCGAGAAACTATCCCCAAAAACATTTTGAAGTGCAGGAACCTGGAGTATTGTGTGCAGTTTTGGTCTCCTAATTTGAGGAAGGACATTCTTGCTATTGAGGGAGTGCAGCGTAGGTTTACAAGGTTAATTCCCGGGGTGGCGGGACTGTCATATGCTGAGAGAATGGAGCGACTGGGCTTGTACACTCTGGAGTTTAGAAGGATGAGAGGGGATCTCAATGAAACATATAAGATCGTTAAGGGTTTGGACACACTAGAGGCAGGAAATATGTTCCCGATGTTGGGGGAGTCCAGATCCAGGGGCCGATTGAAATAGGTACAATAATTGCGGTAGAAAAATCATTTTTATAGCATTAATTCTACCGAACATTGAAATAGGAAGTGTTTTCCAGTATTGAATATTCTTATTTAGTTTATTCATTAAAGGTGGAAAATTTGATTTAAATAAAGAACTATACCCCTTAGTTACATAAATACCTAGATATTTAAATTTTTTGTCAACTATTTTAAAAGGTGATTGTTGTAGTATATGTATATTATGATCCGTTATTGACATGATTTCGCTTTTATTCCAATTAATTCTATATCCTGAGAAATGACCGAATTGAGTTATTAGATTTAATAAATTTGGAATACTAATTTCCGGCTTTGTAATATATATTAGTACATCATCTGCATATAGAGAAATTTTAAAAATTGTATCTTTAGTATTGTACCCATGTATTTCTGGATTAGATCTGACATTTTCTGCAAGTGGTCCAATTGCTAAAGCGAATAATAATGGAGATAACGAACATCCTTGTCTGCAACCTCTGGAAAGATTAAATTTAGTTGATAACATTTGATTTGTTAGTATTCTAGCTGTTGGGTTAGAATATAGCAATTTAACCCATGCACAGTACTTCTCCCCCAATTGAAATTTTTCCATCACTGAAAATAAATATGGCCATTCTACTTGATCTATTGTACCTATTTCAATCAATCCCGATATATATTCCAAAATCTTTTTTTTTTAAAGTAGACTCAAGTTTCATCTGGGACTACAAGAATCATAGAATAAATTAAAAAACATTTATGTAAATCAAAGATTAATGGAGGTTTAGCTCTACCAAACGTTTTGTTTTATTTCTGGGCAGTTTATATTAAAAACATGAATTTTTGGCTGGAAGAAATGGATCAACAACCAGAATGGTTAAGGATGGAAAAAGGGGAATGTCTACCTTTTGAAATCGGTTCGATTATATTTGCACCGACAAAATTGCACAAAAAAACCTATAGGGAAAACCCAATAATACATAGTGGTACACAAATCTGGAAACAACTTAAAAAGGCTCTAAAACTGGATAATATACCACTCTGTCTCCCTATTGTAAACAATCCCTTATTCAAACCTTCCATGCTAGATAAAGGCTTTATACAATGGAAAAACTATGGAATCAAAAGGGTGGAACACCTTTATAAGAAAGGCACTTTCTCATTTCAGGAACTGCAACAGATTTATGGATTACACTCAAATAATGTTTTTCGATACCTACAACTCAGAGATTGTTAGGTCAAACTCACAAGATTATAGGAATAGGGAACCAGAAATCCTAGATGAATGTCTGAATAAGCATCCTAACACAGAAAAATTAACAACTTATATTTACAACACCCTTTTAGATAGCGAGATACCATCGATGGAATCATATAGACACACATGGGAAAATGAAACAAATCAATCCATAACGAAAGATATATGGGAGAAAAGTTTACAATACATACACCAATGCTCACTAAACTCCAGACATGCTCTAATACAATTTAAAGTTTTACATAGATTACATTATTCCAAAGTTAAATTAAATAAATTTTTTCCACAAATATCGTCTACCTGCGATAAATGTCAACATCCAGAGGCTAACTTAACACATACCTTTGCAAATTGTATAAAAATTAAGAATTACTGGGCTGAGATTTTTAGAATAACTTCTGAAGTTATTAATACTAAACTGGATCCGGACCCAAAGTTAATAATACTTGGAACATCAGAACAAAGTTTAACTCTTACAACAAGTCAAAAAAAATTCCTAGATTACAGTATAATAATTGGGAAGAAACTAATATTAAAATTTTGGAAAGGCCCTATATCCCCCACAATTAAAAATGTGGATTACGGAAATGTCGGAGACCCTACATCCGGAAAGAATCAGATTTGCCTTAATGGACAAACAGGAATTTTCGTTAGAATATGGTCTTCTTTCATTGATTACTTAAAAGGGTAGAATGGTTCGGCAGGGAACCCTAACGGAAACTTGGACTTAGGAATAGATGAAAAGTTATATTTTATATTCCTTGATCTTATCTCCTACGATGTATTAATAGTAAATTACTCCTTTCTTTATGATTTTCTTTTTCGATATTGATTTTTATTTTATTTTTCTTACTGTTCTCCTCTCTTTATAAAAAAAACTATTAGTCAAAATGATACACTTAATAATATTAATAATGTATGCTCGTTGAACATGAAATATTGCTATCATAACATATGTTTGCTAAATCACTGTCTAAATACTCTAATAAAAATATATATTCAAAGAACCAGGGGCCACAGTTTAACAATTAGGGGTAAGCCATTTAGAACGGAGATGAGGAAACACTTTTTCTCACAGAGAGTTGTGAGTCTGTGGAATTCTCTGCCTCAGAAGGCGGTGGAGGCCGGTTCTCTGGATACTTTCAAGAGAGAGCTAGATAGGGCTCTTAAAGATAGCAGAGTCAGGGGATATGGGGAGAAGGCAGGAACGGGGTACTGAATGGGGATGATCAGCCATGACCACATTGAGTGGCGGTGGTGGCTCGAAGCACCGAATAGCCTACTCCTGCACCTGTTGTCTATTGTCTATTGCTGATTGCCTGGTTTATACCGAAGATGGGGTTGGAGATTGCAACCTTCAGCAGGTCTACCGTGTTTCGACGAACATGGCGTGCACAAACAGAAGATCAAACAGAACAAAAAAACTGGAGAAACTCAGCGGGTGCAGCAGCATCTAAGGAGCGAAGGAGATAGGCGACGTTTCGCGGTCGAGGGACCTTCTTCAGACTGGTCAGGGATCAGGGAAACGAGAGATATAGACGGTGATGTGGAGAGATAAGGAAGAATGAATGAAAGATATGCAAAAAAGTATCGATGATAAAGGGAACAAGCCATTGTAAGCTGTTTGTGGTGTGAAAGCTTCGCGAACACCTCCGCTCGGTCCGCAATAACCAACCCGACCTCCCGGTGGACTCAGCACTTCAACTCCCCTCCCATTCCGTATCCGACCTCTCGGTCCTGGGCCCCTCCACGGCCAGAGTGAGCAACACCGTAAGCTGGAGGAACAGCACCTCATATTCCGCTTGGGGAGTCTGCTCCTTTGGGCTTGAACATTGAATTTTCTCAATTCTGTTAAACCCTTGCTGTCTCCTCCCCTTCCCACCTCTCCCTCAGCCCTCGGGCCCTGGCATTTCCCTCTATCTCTATCTCCCTCCCCCACCCCAGTCGCACCAGCTTCTCATTTTCACACCACAAACAGCTTACAATGGCTTGTTCCCTTTATCATCGATACTTTTTTTGCATATCTTTCATTCATTGTTCCTTATCTCTCCACATCAGCGTCTATATCTCTCGTTTCCCTGATCCCTGACCAGTCTGAAGAAGGGTCTCGACCCGAAACGTCGCCTATCTCCTTCGCTCCTTTAGATGCTGCTGCACCCGCTGAGTTTCTCCTGCTTTTTGTGTACCCTCGATTCTCCAGCATCTGCAGTTCCTTCTTTAACAATCAAACAGAACAAGTTTTACTTACAACTTTAGGCTGTGCCCGCCGTACGCAAGAATAAGAAGATACGGAAGATAGACACAACATGCTGGAGTAACTCAGCGGGTCAGGAAGCATCTCTGGAGAAAAGGAATGGGTGACATTTCAGGGCGGGACCCCTACTTCAGATTGAAGAAGGGTTCCGACCCGAACGTCACCCGGGGGGGGTGGGGGGTGTGGGACACTTTGAAGTATTTTGGCAACTGAGGTAGAGCCGTGATACCAAGCTGCTGAAATGTTGGACTTGAGAGGATGCCGAATACCGCTACATATTGGATGCAGCTTCAATGATTTTAAAGTGAACTTTTTGACAAAGCTAACGTAGGACAAAACAACAACGCAAGATCTTTTATAACAGACACCACGATGTATCAATCTAGAAGGGCAATGTTTAAAAATTGCTCTTGATATTGAGGGAGTGCAGCGTAGGTTCACCAGGTTAATTCCCGGGATGGCGGGACTGTCATATGATGAAAGAATGGAGCGACTGGGCTAGTATTCACTGGAATTTAGAAGGATGAAAGGGGATCTTGTAGAAACACATAAAATAATTAAGGGATTGGACACGCTAGATGCAGGAAACATGTTCCCGATGTTCAGGGAGTCCAGAACCAGGGGCCACAGTTTAAGAATAAGCTTGTTTCCACACTGTGTGACTCTCTGACAAGAGAAAAGCTGAACGATTTTTGTTTCTATAGACAATAGACAATAGGTGCAGGAGTAGGCCATTCGGCCCTTCGAGCCAGCACCGCCTTTCAATGTGATCATGGCTGATCATCCCCAATCAGTACCCCGTTCCTGCCTTCTCCCCATATCCACTGACTTTGTTATCTTTAAGAGCCCTATCTAGCTCTCTCTTGAAAGTATCCAGAGAACCGGCCTCCACTGCCCTCTGAGGCAGAGAATTCCACAGACTCACATTCTCTGTGTGAAAAAGTGTTTCCTCATCTCCGTTCTGAATGACTTACCCCTTATTCATAAACTGTGGCCCCTGGTTCTGGACTCCCCCAACATTGGGAACATGTTTCCCGCCTCGAGCGTGTTCAAACCCTTAACAATCTTATATGTTTCAATAAGATTCCCTCTCATCCTTCTAAACTCCAGAGTGTACAAGCCCAGACGCTCCATTCTCTCAGCATATGACAGTCCCACCATCCCGGGAATTAACCTGGTGAAGGTAGACAAAAATGCTGGAGAAACTCAGCGGGTGCAGCAGCATCTATGGAGCGAAGGAAATAGGTAACGTTTAGGGCCGAAACCCTTCTTCAGACTGATGATTAACCTGGTGAACCTACGCTGCACTCCGTCAATAGCAAGAACCTTCTAGGTAATCTCTGCTTACCTTTCCAGCTTTTTCCGAATCTCTGGGTTCTTGATCTCATTCTTCAAGTCCTCGAAGTCGTGGGCTGAGGTGAGGTTGCAGAAGACCCTGTAGTCGTTGTAGGGCGGTATGCCGTGGTCCCGGCCACGCTGGATGTTCATGGCAGCCAGGTCCAGGGACACGGCGTGGACCATGGAGAAGAGCTTCTCCGTCAGCTCCAGGTTGAGCAGCTCGGTGGGGATTCTCATCTTCCCCGCCACGCCGAACAACCCCCGCAGAAGCGGGTCGACGCCTCCCTCCTGGATCAGCCTGAAGGGCGAGAAAAAAGCCTTGTGCAGCGGCAGGTGCCCCTGGGGGATGGCCTGGAAGGTCTCGTTGAGCCGGTAGAGGATGGGGTTGACCATGGTGTGGCCAAAGCGGAACGCCGCCGTGGCGAAGGCGTTGACGATGCCGGCGTTGACGTTGGGGTTGTAGCCCTTGTAATCACCCAGGACCTTCATGCCAACATCTCCCAGGATCTTGGTCAGCCAGTGCTGGTAGGTGATGTGCTGCATTTGTGCGGCGACTATCTTGCGGGCTTCGTGGTAGATGGTGTCCCCGTCCCAGTGCGGGTTGAGGGCCAGGAGTCGGCCGGCGATGCGGTTGTGTTCGCGGAACCACACGGTGTGCAGGGCGGTCAGGGCGACGTGCTCGTTGGCCCGGTGGTCCCCGGCCAGGAAGCAGGGGATGGGGCTCTGGTTGGTGTCCCTCATGCACTCGGTGGGCGGGCCGGTGGCGAAGGGCAGCAGGCGCTTCTGGCCCGTTCCCGGGACCTCCCGGCCGGCCTTGAGGAGACCCCGCTGGCCCCCCAGGTCGCGCAGCTCCCGCGACTCAGCCTCAGTGCTGCCGTACACGTTGCTGCCGTCCACATAGGAGGTGAGGTGGTTGATCTGCTCCCTGGGGTAGACCGAGTCCATCAGCAGCGAGGTCATGCCGCTGCCACACACGGGGCTGGAGCGCACGAAGAACATGCAGCGGCCGCTCCTCGCCCGCGGGTCGCCGGGCGGGACGAGGATGGGGAAGCAGGGGGGGTCGCCGGTGCAGGAGGGGTGGCAGGGCTGGCCGTCCGAGAAGCGGGACATGCTGAGGGCAGCCACCGTCAGGTCCATGTCGTGGTCCACAAACTGGCCCCACTGCATCAACAGGTGCGTGTACTGCTCGTCCGGGGTCGTGGAATCGGTCCCCACCATGGTCGTGGAGACCAGGCGCGGCAGCGGCAGAGGGCGTCTGCCGTCCTCCCGGCTCAAGCCAGAGCCTCTGGGGAGGTTGAAGCCGTTCTCGTACACCGGCTTCAGCAGCCGTTGGAAAGCGATGAGCGATGCCCCCCACATCGGGTGCTGCAGGTTGTTGCAGGTGCCATCGTGAGTCCTGTAGGTACACACAGAGACACAAACAAAACGCTGGTGGAACTCAGCGGGCAGGCAGTGCCTCTACCCACTGCGCCACCATGCCACCCATTTCTGATAAAAGTTCATCAAACAAGACCAGTTTACTCTCCACTGATCAGTCCTGACTTTCTGTGCATTTCTAACGTAACTCAGCTGGCATTGCAGAGATGAGCTGCTTCTAGTTTAAGGCACACTCTGGATACAATCGACAATAGACAATAGGTGCAGGAGTAGGCCATTCGGCCCTTCGAGCCAGCACCGCCATTCAATGTGATCATGGCTGATCATCCCCAATCAGTACCCCGTTCCTGCCTTCTCCCCATATCCCCTGACTCTGCTATCTTTAAGAGCCCTATCTAGCTCTCTCTTGAAAGCATCCAGAGAACTGGCCTCCACCGCCCTCTGAGGCAGAGAATTCCACAGACTCACCACTCTCTGTGAGAAAAATTGTTTCCTCGTCTCCGTTCTAAATGGCTTACCCCTTATTCTTAAACTGTGGCCCCTGGTTCTGGACTCCCCCAACATGGGGCACAATTTTCCTGCCTCTAGCGTATCCAAACCCTTAATAATCTTATATGTTTCAATAAGATCCCCTCTCATCCTTCTATACTCCAGAGTGTACAAGCCCAGCCGCTCCATTCTCTCAGCATATGACAGTCTGCCATCCCGGGAAGGAATGGGTGACGTTTCGGGTCGAGACCCGAACGTCCAGGTTCAGGAACAGTTTCTTCCCTACAGCCATCAGCCTAATAAACACAACAAGCTCATAAGCGCTGAACTACAGCAGACTATTAATATTATTATTGTACCGTTATCGTTTGTTCTTTTTTTCCCTGAGTTTTTGCTATATTATTTATTATGTTTACATATTCTGTTGTGCTACAGCAAGTAAGAATTTCAATAGACAATGGGTGCAGGAGTAGGCCATTCGGCCCTTCGAGCCAGCACTGCCATTCAATGTGATCATGGCTGATCATCCACAATCAGTACCCCGTTCCTGCCTTCTCCCCATATCCCCTGACTCCGCTATCTTTAAGAGCTCTATCTAAACGGCCTGTCCCACTTAGGAGACCTAAACAGCAACCTCTGGTGACCTTGCCCGCCACCCAAAGTTTCCATGAGGTCACCGGAGGTTTTGGTCACTCTCCCTAATGGTCGAAAGTGGTTTCCGCGGTGGTCGAGGCTTCATCTAGGTTGCTGCTATTTTTTCATCATGTTTAAAACGGCCTCGACTAAAATTAGGTTGCCTTTTTAAAAATCGATCATTTTTTAGTCACAGGTCTAGTGGAAGCCGGTCTTCTTCATAGTTGAGGAAGGTTTTCAACATATGCATGGGAGGTGGTAGGAGGTTGCAGGTCATCTCGACCGTGATTTTTTGTTTGGGCGGCGGGCAAGGACACCAGAGGTTGCTGTTTAGGTCTCCTACGTGGGACAGGTCCTTTACTCTCTAACAACCTATTTCCCAGAGAATCAAAATCTTGGATTCCACAGCCTTAACCCAAGTATAAGTTGCCCATAGATAGACACAAAGAGCTGGAGCAACTCCGATACAACAAGTTCATTGTTCTATCTGGGACATATGACAATAAAACACTCTTGACTCCTGTTCAGACCGAGCGTCATGGGAAAGAGGGAACGAGAGATACAGACTTAGGAGAAATGAATGGAAGATAATGGGAAAAGCAACGATGATCAAGGAGATGTAGAGCACACAATGGGCCATTGTTGCCCATGGTCTAGGTGACAACAAGTATACTGACAGCGAAACTCATCAGGATGACAGTGAAACTAGTACAACGACTGGGGTGGGGAGGAGACAGAGGAAGAGGGGATGCAAGGGTTACTTGAAGGTAGAGATGTCAATGTACATACCGCTGGGGTGTGAGCTGCCCAAGCGAAAATATGAGGTGCTGATCCTTCAATTTGCGCTGGGCCTCACTCTGACAATGGAGGAGGCCCAGGACAGAGAGGCCAGTGTGGGAATGGGAGGGGGAGTTAAAGTGTAGGAAGGAAACTGCAGAAAGGGCCTCGACCTGAAACGTCGCCCATTTCTTCTCTCCAGAGTTGCTGCCTGTCCCGCTGAGTTACTCCAGCATTTTGTGTTTACCTTTGATTCTAACCAGCATCTACAGTTCTTCTTTACATAAGGAACTGCAGATACTGGTTTACACCAAAGATAGACACAAAAAGCTGGAGTAACTCAGCGGGAGATGGTGTGGGGCGGAGACGGATTGAGCCGAGGCGCCCAGCGAAGCGATCGGCGACTCTGCGCTCGGTCTCGCCGGTGTTTACCTGTACTTGTTGTGGAAGCAAATGTTGTCGCAGGCTGGCGAGCGCCTGTGCGTCTTGCAGCCAGAGATGTTGGCGATCATGTTCAGGTACCGCGGCGTGAGACCAGGTCGTTGTAGCGATAACCTGGAGGCAAGATGTTAAAAACAACATCACTCAGCACAGACTGAGATCAGAAACATGAAAAGCAAACACCAGGTGAAACATAGACAATAGGTGCAGGAGTAGGCCATTCGGCCCTTCGAGCCAGCAACGCCATTCAATATGATCGTGGCTGATCATCCAAAGTCAGTACCCTGCTCCTGATTTTTCCCCATATCTTCCAATGGTGATGTTGCTTCAAGAAGGAACTGCAGATGCTGGAAAATCGAAGGTAGACAAAAGTGCTGGAGAAACTCAGCGGGTGAGGCAGCATCTAGTGAGCGAAGGAAATAGGCGACGTTTCGGGCCGAAACCCTTCTTCAGACTGATGCAGGGTGGGGGGTTCATGCCACTGGGGTGTAAACTGCCCAAGCGGAATATGAGGTGCTGCTCCTCCAATTTACGGTGGGCCTCACTCTGGCCATGGAGGAGGCCCAGGACAGAAAGGTCGGATTCGGAATGGGAGGGGGAGTTGAAGTGCTGAGCCACAGGTTGGTTAATGCGGACCGAGCGGAGGTGTTCGGCGAAACGATCGCCAAGCCAACGCTTGGTCTCACCGATGTAGATCAGCTGACATCTAGAGCAGCGGATGCAATAGATGAGGTTGGAGGAGGTGCAGGTGAACCTCTGTCGCACCTGGAACGACTGCTTGCGTCCTTGAATGGAGTCAAGGGGGGAGGTGAAGCGACAAGTGAAGCATCTCCTGCGGATGTTGCCTCAAAGGTCTATGGCCCTACGTGAAATGCGCTGTGATATCCTGAGGTTATGAGAGGAGATGTATAGGTTTAGGTTTATTATTGTCACATAGTGCAACCCTTGTTTTTTGAGGACTCTTTAACCCGCCCACAGCAGGGAAAGCTAACTTGCTGAAACAGTCTGACATTTTGATTTCATCCACCAGTCAGTTATTAAGCTTGAGCGAGCGAGGTGCTGGAAATAGACACAGAGTGCTGGAGTAGCTCAGCGGGTCAGGCAGCATCTCTGGAGGACATGGATAGGTGTCAGTTCACCACTGAGTTACTCCAGCATGTTGTGCCTATCTGCGGTGTAAACCAGCATCTGCAGTTCCTTCCTACACATGTTAATATTTGCTTTCCTCATATTAAATTTTCCTGTGTTTCCATTCTGTGACAAAACAAGTTTTTTGCCCTTGTGAGCTGATTTATTTAGCTTATTGCAGCTGTCTTTGTACAGTCACTATTCTTCTTTCAATCCTCTTTTAAACTGTTTTTTCCCACCCATTTATTTAACCCTTCAACTCCACCCCAGATTCCACCTCAGTATTAAAGGCTATATTAGAGGAGGAATTTATTTCGTCAGAGGGTGGCGAATCTGCGGAATCCATTGCCACTGAAAGGTGTGGAGGATATGTCAGTGGATGTTTAGACAATAGGCAATAGGTGAACATGTTCCCGATGGTTACACAAAAAGCTGGAGAAACTCAGCGGGTGCAGCAGCATCTAAGGAGCGAAGGAGATAGGCGACGTTTCGGGTCGAGACCCTTCTTCAGACTGGTCAGGGATCAGGGAAACGAGAGATATAGACGGTGATGTGGAGAGATAAAGAATAATGAATGAAAGATATGCAAAAAAGTATCGATGATAAAGGGAACAAGCCATTGTAAGCTGTTTGTGGTGTGAAAATGAGAAGCTGGTGCGACTAGGGTGGGGGAGGGAGATAGAGATAGAGGGAATGCCAGGGCCCGAGGGCTGAGAGGGAGGTGGGAAGGGGAGGAGACAGCAAGGGCTAACAGAATTGAGAAAATTCAATGTTCGAGCCCAAAGGATGCAGACTCCCCAAGCGGAATATGAAGTGCTGTTCCTCCAACTTGCGGTGTTGCTCGACGTTTCGGGTCGGGTCTCGACCCGAAACGTCGCCTATCTCCTTCGCCTCTTAGATGCTGCTGCACCCATTGAGTTTCTCCAGCTTTTTGTGTAACCCTCGATTCTCCAGCATCTGCAGTTTCTCCGTTAACAACATGTTCCCGATGTTCAGGGAGTCCAGAACCAGGGGCCACAGTTTAAGAATAAGCTTGTTTCCACTCTGTGTGACTCTCTGACAAGAGAAAAGCTGAATGATTTTTGTTTCTATAGACAATAGACAATAGGTGCAGGAGTAGGCCATTCGGTCCTTCGAGCCAGCACCGCCATTCAATGTGATCATGGCTGATCATCCACAATCAGTACCCCGTTCCTGCCTTCTCCCCATATCCCTTGACTCCGCTATCTTTAAGAGCCCTATCTAACTCTCTTGAAAGCATCCAGTGAATCGGTCTCCACCACTCTCTGAGGCAGAGAATTCCACAGATTCACAACTCTCTGGGTGAAAAAGTTTTTCCTTGTCTCTGTTCTAAACTCATTCTGTTCTAATCTCATTCGTAACTGTCATGTTGTTACTTGTGGGCAGAGCACCAATGGCAAATTCCTTGTATGTGAATACTTGGCCAATAAACTTACTTACTTACTTAAATGGCTTACCCCTTATTCTTAAACTGTGGCCCCTGGTTCTGGACTCCTCCAACATCTGGAACATGCTTTCTGCCTCTAGCGTGTCCAATCCCTTAATAATCTTATATGTTTCAATATGATCCCTCTCATCCTTCTAAATTCCAGTGTATACAAGCCTAGCCGCTCCATTCTTTCAACATATGACAGTCCCGCCATCCCGGGAATTAACTTTGTAAACCTACGCTGCACTCCCTCATTAGCAAGAATGTCCTTCCTCAAATTTGGAGACCAAAACTGCACACAATACTCCAGGTGTGGTTTCACCAGGGCCATTTTTGTGCGAACGGCGTTGTCACCTACTTGTGTTGTTCAGGTTGACGGTCAGGCCTTGTCGGACGTGCTCCTGGATCAGCTGGAGAGTCCGCTCAAAGATCTCGCCCGCTCGCGCCGCTTCCACCGTGTATGGGTCACGTGGGTAACGGAATAAGGCCAGCAGGTCGTTTGGGGTGCGTGGATGCCTGTCAAACACAAGGCCGAGATTACATTTTCAACAGTGATTTCGAGCTCGCACTTGTAATTTTTATCCGGATTAAAGGAGGTGCTGGAAAATCGGTGGTGGAACTATAATATCCTAAAATCCTAGGAACTATAATATCCTAAAATCAGTTTTGACATTTCCACATAACCGACCCTCCACAGCTGTGGGGCGGCGGGGGGTGATTTCTCTCTTCACTCCAACTTTGAAATTCTACTATTGCATTTTTTATTTAAAGTAAAGTTAAGGTTTGGACTTTTCCAGCAGAGATAATGCATTGACATTATCTAGCATACTAATGGGCCTGTCCCACAGGCGATTTTTTCGGCGACTGTCATAGTTGTAGCGGGTCGCCGAGAAACCGGCGACTGCACCCCCCTCTACTGCAATGTCTACAACAACCGACCTCCTAGTCGACGGCAAGCTGCCGACAACCGGTGACCCACTAGGACATCCACCTACGACCACACCTACGACAACCTACGCCCACCCGCGACAAGCTACGACAAGGTGAGACCATTCAGTCTCCGGTACCCGTCGTCGGATGACGTAGGTAGTCGCCAATGGAATTCACCGAAGTCAGCACCGGCGGCAACATACGTCATCCTGGCAGCACCTACGTCAGGAGAAGTCAAGCTACGCTCATTGGCGTCAAGCCAACTGTCGCCAACTGTCGCCGAAAAGTTTTGATCATTTGAAAATCCAGCGGCGACCAGATAAACGCTACGATTCTTTGGGCGACTAAGGAGACGACTCACGACCACACAGGCGACACCCCGACGACCGTGTGGCTACAGCCTAGTCGCCTGTAGTCAGCTAAAAAATAGCCTAAGTGGGTCAGGGGCATAACTCCTCTATTTCTTTAATACTCCAGTTAAATCACGCTCTAATGTTATATAGCCAAGACAAATCTTTATGGGTTCATCCTCATAATGTTTGCCTGTGCATCATTCTGGTGAAATGTGCAAATTTATCCCGATCCGTTTGTGTGAGATGGTGTTATTGCCAAGGATGCCTTGCATTGAGAATCCCCACAAAGCAAATACGCACTTCATTGCTTTATCCAAATCTTCAATCAGTATGCTGTGCGCCATTTAAAGTGAGTAGGGTTTGGTCTCAGGGATAAAACTGAGAGGACATCATGGGTTTCCTCTTCGACGTCTTAATGGTAAAGTCACTTCTAACTTAAAATCATGTTGAACACACTTCAAGCGTGTGTTCGACCGTCCCGGCGTTGGAGCTAGATCATCCCCACGCGGGCCTGTACATCGGCCCGTCATAGCGGCGACTACGGAGGGTTCATGGCTCCGACCACGGGTGAACAAAGGAGGAGGCCTGGCTGAACTTTGTTGCCTTCCGCCACAGTGAAGAATGCTGTGGTGGATGTTTGGGTTAAATCTTATTGTGTATTGCGTGTCCTTTTTAAGTGTATCGCTGCTGGCAAATTCATTTCACTGCACCTGCGGGTGTATGTGACGAATATAATTGACTTTGACTTTGGAATGGTTCACAGCTGCCACAGCCAGACATAAAAACAGCTTTTTTCCACGAGTAGTAGCTCTACTCAATAACCAAAAATCTGTCGCCTCCTTTTGCTCTGGTATTTCATTTAATTCACATGTTTAATCAATAATGTTTTATTATTAATGTTTAATGTTTTATGTATCATTCCTAACTGTCACTGTATGTCATGTTGTCAGCTGCGGGCGAAGCACCGAGGCAAATTCCCTGTATGTGAATACTTGGCTAATAAACTTATTCATTCATTCATATGGGGAGAAAGCAGGAACGGGGTACTGATTTTGGATGATCAGCCATGATCACATTGAATGGCGGTGCTGGCTCGAAGGGCCGAATGGCCTACTCCTGCACCTATTGTCTATGTTTCTAGATATTTACTGAACTGCACGCTGAATAGGATCGTCACTGTACCTCGGTACGTGTGGCAAGAAAGTACCACTGAATCACTGAAGGGAGACAAAAACGCTGGAGAAACTCAGCGGGTGAGGCAGCATCTATGGAGCGAAGGAAATGGGCGACATTTCGGGTCGAGACCCTTCTTTCGTGTCTTGAGCTGAAACGTCGCCTATTTCCTTCGCTCCAGAGATGCTGCCACACCCGCTGATTTTCTGCAGCATTTTTGTCTACCGTTGATTTCCACGATCTGCAGTTCCCTCTTAAACACAGAACCACTGAAACTACTGACATTAAATATAATGCTAGTAAGAGTGCTGTTATGGTCTGTAGAACCAAAGAGGATAAAAGCCTAAAATATCCTGATTTTAAATTGTCTGACAACAATCTTAGTGTCTGTAATAAGATAAAATATCTAGGGCATATTATTACAGAACAAATGACAGATGATGAGGATATTTATAGGCAACAACACATGCTGTATATACAGGCGAATATCCTCTTGCGTAAATTTGGTGCGTGTGCAGATGTGGTGAAGATGTCGCTATTTAGAGCATACTGCACACCTCTCTACACTGCACACCTGTGGTCGAACTATTTAAAGACAAGTATGCAGAGTCTAAAGGTGGCATATAACGATGCCATGAGAACACTGCTAAGGCAACCAAGATGGTGTAGTGCCAGTAATATGTTTGTGGCTGCAGGAGTCAGTACTCTAGAAGCTATCCTAAGACACCACATGTATAAATTCATTTGCAGGATAAATGACTCTAAAAATGTGCTTATTGTGGCCTTGACAAACATAAGGGTTAGCACTACACGCTACGAATCCCAGCTGTGGAGACACTGGTATCGTTGTCTCGTTGAATCACATTGATCATTTTTTACTCTGGATTTTTAACTTAAGTATTGTGGGTTTTTAAAAAAATATATAAATTATGATGTTTTTATGTGATTTTCCATGATTTTATATATATTTATGATATTTGAGATGCAATGCATTTTTAATGTAACGTTGCCCCTTGTCTGGACCTTGAGTCCATAATAAAGTTATTATTATTATTATTATTATTATTATTATTATTATTATTATACTGAGTTGTTGTCAAAAAGTATTCTTGATTTGTTTTCCAATCGTGAAGGAATTTGTGAACACGTTTGCCCAAGTCAAAGAGAGATTTGGAGATTGAAAACTTACTTGTTAAACAGATCCCTCCGTGTTGAATTAATTGCACTGTCAATGCTATTAATAGCTTCCTGGAGGGATTCCTCAACGAATGTATCACCAGTCCGCCTGCCTTCCAGCGCTGGAAAATTCATTTAAAACACACACATTTATTTTTTTAGTTTCTTTAGTTTCACCTCTGACCCCTCTCACCCTGGCCACAAACTCTTTGAATCACTTCCCTCTGGAAGGCGACTCCGGACTGTCAAAGCTGCCACAGCCAGACATGAAAAACAGTTTTTATCCACGAGTAGTTGCTCTAAACAGCCAAAAATCTGTAGCCTCCCTTTGATCTGGTATTTTGTTAGTTCACATGCTTGATCAATGGTGTTTTATCACTAATGTCTTATTATTATTAATGTTTAGTGTTTTCTGAATCCATCGTAACTGTCACTGTATGTCATGTTGTTACTTGTGGGCGGAGCGCCAAGGCAAATTCCTTGTATATGAACACTTGGCCAATAAACTTACTTACTTATTTACTTACTTTGTATGAGCAACAAACCATCACAGTTACTGACCTCCCCACCATCGTAGGGATCTATAGTAGGCGCAGCCAGCGTCACCAGAGACCCGCACCGCCCTGGCCACGCGCTCGTTTAGTTTATTGTCACGTGTTCCGAGGCACAGTGAAAACATTTTTGTTGCGTGCTGACCAGTCAGCAGAAAGACATTCAATGATTACAAACGAACCATCTACAGTGTATAGATACATGATAAGGGAATGATGTTTTAGCGCAAGGTAAAGCCAGCAAAGTCCGATCAATGACAGTCTGAGGGTCACAAGTTACAGGAGTAGAATTAGGCCATTTGGGCCCATCGATGCCTGATCTCTGCCTCCTAATCCTATTTTCCTGCCTTCTCCCCATAACCCTTGACACCCGTTCTAATCACAAATTTGTCTATCTCTGCCTTAAACATAGCCACTGACTTGTGTCGAAAGATTCACTTGCCAGGATTTGTCACCCCTCCACCTCACTTCCAGCTTTCTCCTCCTCTACTCAAATCAGTCTGAAGAAGGGTCCTGATCCGAAACGTCACCTATCTCTGCCTTAAAAATATCCACTGGCTTGGCCCCCACAGCCCTCTGTGGCAATGAGTTCCACAGATTAACCACTCTTGACTAAAGAAGTTCCTCCTCACCCCCTTTCTACAAGAGCGCCTTTTAATCCAAAGCGGGACACCAAAGAGGTGGGTAGATTTTACCCCTGACTTCGGGAAGAAGGTCCAGGATCACGAAACCCGTGACCACCAGGTTCAGGAACAGTTTCATCCCAACAACCATCAGGCTCTTGAACACGACAAACACCAACTAATCCATGAACGGCGTAGTGTCGTGGTTTCTGTCTGTCATGATCAGGCCGCGTTTTATTTTGCACTATATTGGGGTTCATTATTTATTAAACTCCTTTTCGTATTTGTTTATTATATTATCTATTGGACACTGTGTTTACAAACTTGTTGTGCTACAGCGAGGGTGCCAGGGTGGCCCAGTCGCGCAGCGGGTAGACCTGCTGCCTCACAGCGCCAGAGACCCCGGTTCGATCCTGACCTCAGGTACTGTCTGTGTGTGGAGTTTGCACGTTCTCCCTGTGACCGCGTGGGTTTCCTCCAGGTGCTCCGGTTTCCTCCCACATCCCAAAGACGTGCGGGTTTGTAGGTTAATTGGCCCTCTGTAAATTGCCCCCTTGTACATTGCCCCTTAGGAATAATGGGCAAGCCATTTAGAATGGAGACAATGAAACACTTTTCCTCACAGAGAGTGGTGAGTCTGTGGAATTCTCTGCCTCAGAGGGCGGTGGAGGCCGGTTCTCTGGATACTTTCAAGAGAGAGCTAGATTGGGCTCTTTAAAAATAGCGGAGTCAAGGGATATGGGGAGAAGGCAGGAACGGGGTACTGATTGGGGATGATCAGCCATGATCACATTGAATGGCGGTGCTGGCTGGAAGGGCCGAATGGCCTACTCCTGCACCTGTTGTCTATTGTAGTGAGTGGATGAGAAAGTGTAGGACTAGTGTGAACGGGCGGTCGATGGTCGGCACGGACTCGGTGGGCTGAAGGGCCTGTTTCCCTGCTGTATCTTCAAGCTAAACTAAGTAAGAATGTAACTGTGTAGGAAGAAACTACATTTGCTGGTTTACACCAAATTATGGAGTAACTCAGTGGGGCAGGCAGCATGGCTGCACAGAAGGAATGGGTCGGAAATCTTCTTCAATCTGAAAAAGGTTTCCTACCTGAAACGTCGCCCATTCCTTCTCTCCAGAGATGCTGCCTGTCCCACTGGGTTACTCCAGCGTCTTGTGTCTATCTTAAGAATGTATTTGTTTTGTCTCGATGCCATTGAGAGTGTATAGATATATGATAAAGGAATAACGTTTTGCTGCCAGGTAAAGCCAGTGAAGTCCGATCAATGTTTAAGAAGGAACTGCAGTTGCTGGAAAATAAAAGGTAGACAAAAATACTGGAGAAACTCAGCGGGTGAGGCAGCATTTATGGAGTGAAGGAAATAGGTGACGTTTCAGGCCGAAACGTTGCCTATTTTCTTTGCTCCATAGATGCTGCCTCACCCGCTGAGTTTCTCCAAAGCCCGATCAATGCCAGTCCGAGGGTCACAAGTTGACACCGCTGAATCTTGAGGAAGGACAAGAGAGACATCATCACCCACCACAATGCCACACAACTGATGGATTGGGAAAGAACTGCAGATGCCGGTTTAAATCGAAGGCAGGCGCAAAACGCTGGAGTATCTCGGCGGGACAGGCAGCACCTCTGGAGAGAAGGAATGGGTGACGTTCTGAAGAAGGGGCTCGGCCCGAAACGCCACCCATTGCTTCTCTCCAGAGATGCTGCCTGTCCCGCTGAGCTACTCCAGCGTTTTGCGTCTGCCAACAGATGGTGTACAGCTTTGCACTCGACCAGCTTGGTAAACAGCTCGCATATGGTCTCAGTGATGGGCCCCAATTCATTCACATTCATGGAGTAATTAGGAGTCTGATAATTAGCAGGGTTCAAGGCAAGCCTTGGCAGAGGAAGGCAGACTCACAAACACCCATTGTTTTCACTAACTACATCAGAGGACGAAAATTCTGCCTCACAGCCGTCAACAGTCAAGGCTTATAAAACGCAACAAGTACATCAAACTAAAGTAACCTCTGCTGCTAGTCCGCAGTGGTGACCTTTTCAAATGTTCCCCTTGTGGTGAATTAATTTTGTTGATTTGTTCCCTGCGGCCGGTTTTCCTCCTGAACACGTGCAGTAATTTCCAAGGGTTTTCGTTTAGTTTGGTTTAGAGAGGCAGCAAGGAAACAGGCCCTTCGGGCCATCGGGTCCGCACTGACCATCGATCGCACCCTGCTTAGGGAAGAACTGCAGATGCCGGTTTAAATCGAAGGTAGACACAAAACGCTGGAGTAGCTCAGCGGGACAGGCAGCATCTCAGGAGAGAAGGAACGGGTGGCGTTTCGGGCCGAGCCCCTTCTTCAGAACGTCACCCATTCCTTCTCTCCAG
Organism: Okamejei kenojei; assembly: GCA_035221665.1. Lineage (NCBI taxonomy): Eukaryota > Metazoa > Chordata > Chondrichthyes > Rajiformes > Rajidae > Okamejei > Okamejei kenojei. The sequence goes on from CM069150.1 coordinate 45,914,987, forward strand.
AGGTGCTGCCTGTCCCGCCTAGTTACTCCAGCGTTTTGCCCCTGCCTTCGATTTAAACCAGCATCTGCAGTTCTTTCCCAATCCATCTGTTGTGTGGCATTGTGGGTGATGATGTCTCTCTTGTCCTTCCTCAAGATTCGGCCATGTCAACTTGTGACCCTCGGACTGGCATTGATCGGACTTTGGAGAAACTCAGCGGGTGAGGCAGCATCTATGGAGCGAAGGAAATAGGCAACGTTTCGGGCCGAAACGTTGCCTATTTCCTTCGCTCCATAGATGCTGCCTCACCCGCTGAGATTCTCCAGCATTTTTGACTACCTTCGATTTTCCAGCAACTGCAGTTCCTTGGAAAACGTTATTGTCAGTCAGACCTTGCGGTCTGAACGAAATTCCGTTGCCTGCAGTCATACATATAGTAAATAACAGAACACACAATAAACACATATTTAACATCCGCCACAGTGAGTTCACCAGACACCTCCTCACTGTGGTGGAAGACAAAAATCCTGTCTTTGTCTCTTCCCTTCTTCCTCTTCCTCTGCTTCCTCCTTAAACATTGATCGGACTTTACTGGCTTTACCTGGCAGCAAAATGTTATTCCTTTATCATATATCTATACACTCTCAATGGCATCGAAACAAAACAATTACATTCTTGAGATAGACACAAGATGCTGGGGTAACTCAGCGGGACAGGCAGCATCTGTGGAGAGAAGGAATGGGCGACGTTTCGGGTCGAGGTACCTTCTTCAGACGATCAGACTAGTTGTTCTGTTGTCCCACTTTCCCATCCACTCCCGACGTACTCGGGACATCCTTTACAGAGGTCGATTAATCTACAAGCCCGCCCGCCTTTGGGATGTGTAAAAAAACCGGAGCGCCTGGAGGAAACCCACGAGGTCACAGGGATTCCTCCCACACTCCAAGGTTTGTAGATTAATTGGTTTCCGTTTGTTGTAAAATGGTCCCTTGTGTGTAGGGCAGTGCTAGAGTACGGGGTGATCGCTGGTTTATTGAGGACTCGGTGGGCTGAAGCGCCTGTTTCCACGCTGTATCTCTAAAGTCTAAAAGAATAAAACGTCATCTACAGCATCCATGTGTAGGAAGGAACTGCAGCTGCTGGTTTATACCCGAGTCTGAAGAAGGGTCTCGACCCGAAACGTCACCCGTTCCTTCTCTCCAGAAATGCTGCCTGACCCTTCGAGTCACTCCAGCTGTTTGTGTCATCTAACAGCGTTCTCTGGAGTTGCTGCCTGACCTGCCGAGTTACTCCAGCATTGTGGGTGTCCTTTTTGTAAACCAGCATCTGCAGAAGTCATGTTGTCACTTGCGGGCGGAGCACCAAGGCAAATTCATTGTATGTGACTACTTGGCCAGTAAACCTATTCATTCATTCAGTTCCTTGTGTGTCTATAGATCAGTGATAAAATCCATACCCGCACCACAGTTGAGGAGATGATACCAATGTTTCAATACATCAATGGTGGAAACTTACCAGTGACGGATAACATCACGTTACTGGAGATGAAGCCAAAGGGGTTTCGGGCAATGCACTCGTACCGCCCCTGGTCGCCCTCTCCAACGTCTCGAATAGTCAACGTTCCCTCTGGAGTAACAAAGAACTTCCCGCTGTCCGTGATCTGTACACCATCCTGTTCACAAAGAGCGGGTGAAAGTCAAACCACTTTGTCAACGTGGACAGTTTAACCATCCTCCATCCCGTCCTTTCCATGGGAATAGTTTAGTTTCAGTTTTGTTATTTAGTTGACAGATTCTTGATTAGTGTGGGTGTCAGGGGTTACGGGGAAAGGGAAGGGGAATGGGGGTTTAATCCGGACTAATTTACGAGAGCGCACAGATTTAATGGGCTGTCACGGTGGCGCAGCGGTAGAGTTGCTGCCTTACAGCGTTTGCAGCGCCGGTGACCCGGGTTCGATCCCCACTGCGGGTACTGTCTGTACGGAGTTTGTACGTTCTCCCCTGCGTGGGTTTTCTCCGAGATCTTCGGTTTCCTCCCACACTCCGAAGATGTACAGAACAGGTTCGTAGGTTAACATGCTTGGTGTAAATGTAAATTGTCCCCAGTGTGTGCAGGATAGAGTTAATCTGCAGGGATCGCTGGTCGGTGCGGACTCGCTGGGCCGAAGGGCCTGTTTCTGCGCTGTATCTCTAAACTAAACTATACAAAACTTGAAAATCCCCCCCCAGGGGTGAAGCGGCAGATCTCGACCTCACCGGGATTTCCGCGGCCGATCGGCGGGTGAAATTTGCCCCCCTGCTGCCGGGGCTCTGGAACTCCGGCCCGCCGGAGCCGGCATATCCGTTCCCACAGCCGACTCTCCCAGGCCGCGTTTGCGGGCCGGTATCTCGGCGGAACGTTCCGGTACCGTTGGACTCCTCTCGGAGGCCGTGAGACCTCTGTTGGTCCGGCAACATGGATAATCCGGAAAGGCTCTGGAACCAAGGATGCCGGAAAATCGGTGGTGGACCTGTACCAACGACCCTCTGATATAGATCACAAGGAGATTAGATGATCTCATCGTTTGGCACGGACTTGATGGGCCGAAGGGCCTGTTCCTGTGTGGTGTTTTTTAGATTAGTTTAGTTTGGAGATACAGCGCGGAAAGTGACCTGTCGGCCCACCCAGTCCGCGCCGACCAGCGATCCCCGCGCACTAACGCTATCCTACACATGCGAGGGACAATTTCAATTATACCGAGCCAATTAACCTGCTAACCTGCACGTCTTTGGAGTGTGGGAGGAAACTGGAGCACGTGGAAAAAACCCACGCAGCTCACGGGGAGAACGTACAAACTCCGTACAGACAGCGCCCGTAGTCAGGATCGAACCCGGGTCTCTGGCGCGATGAGGCAGCGACTCTACCGCTGTGTCGCACAGATGATCATGTTTAGCACGGACTTCGTGGGCTGAAGGGCCTGATCCGGTGTTGTCCTTTTCTATGTTCTATTTGAGGAATAAGGAACGACGCTCCACGACGCTTGTTTAGGGGAAGGTTGGATCTGTACCTTGGTCCAGGTTATGATGGGGTGCGGCTCCCCCTGTGCAGAGCAGTGGATCTCCACGTCCTGCCCCGTCTCAGCTGCCGTGTCGTACGGTGCGTGGATGAACACTGGCGTCACTGCCCAGAGAGAGAGAGAGGAAGCACAATCACACAAAACATCACCTTCTCCCTTCCACACACTGCCCCACGCAAATGTACACGAGGAAGGCAAAACACACACAGAGCTGGCGGAACTCGACGGCTCAGGCAGAATCTGCGGAGGGAATGGACAGGCGACGTTGTGGGTCGGGACCCTTCTTCAGGAGGGGGAGAAAGCTGGAACAGAGGGGAGGAGGTGGAACAAAGCCTGGCTAAGTGGTAGGTGGACGACAATAGACAATAGGTGCAGGAGTAGGCCATATGGCCCTTCCAGCCAGCACCACCATTCAATGTGAAGGTGGACACCAAGTACTCAGCGGGTGAGGCAGCATCTATGGAGAGAAGGAAGTGGTGACGTTTCGGGTCGAGACCCTTCTTCGAGTGATAGGTGGAAACAGGTGAAGAGGGGGAGGTTTGATAGGTGGAGTAAGTGCTAAAGACTACCCATTTGTCACTTACTCCACCTATCCGCAATATCAACCCCCCCGCACTCGGATCCACCTATCACTTGCTAGGTTTCGCCCCACTCCCGTCTCTCCTTTCCAGCCTTCTCGCCTCTCCTCCAACAGTCTGCAGAAGGGTCCCGGCCCAAAACATTTGTCGCTGAGTTCCTCCAGCACGTTGTGTTTTGCTCATGATGCCAGCATCATCAATTCCTTGTGTCTCCATAACGATGTTGTACGTTACTCTACAGTAAATTACTCTAAAGTGAAAGGTAGACACAAAATGCCGGGGTAACTCAGCAAAGGTCTCGACCCGAAACGTCGCCCATTCCTTCTCTCCAGGGATGCTGCCTGACCCGCTGAGTTATTTTGTGTCTCCCTTCGAGTTTAACCAGCATCTGCAGTTCTTTCTTACATTAGTCTGGATTTGTATACAAGTAAAGGGCCTGTCCCACTGTACGAGGTAATTCAAGAGTTCTCCCGAGTTTCCCCTGATTCGAACTCGGAGAATTACAGTAATAGCCGCTCGTAGATACTTGGGGCTCTCGTGGAAAATTTTCTACATGTTGAAAAAACTTCACAAGCTTACCGCGTTTCCCGAGTACCGTTAGTGTTACGAGCCGCTAAGAGACGTCCCCGAGCCCAGACGTACCCGCTACGTACATTCTACGTACTTACCACGAGTTTGATTTTTTTTTTAAACTCGGGAGAGCTCATGGGTAAACTCGTGTAGTAAACCCGTATAGTGGGACAGGCCCTTTAGTTTTATGCTTTAGACATTAAAGATACAGCATGGAGGCAGGCCCTTCGGCTCACCGAGTCCGTGCCGATCAGCGATTATCCCGGGCACCTGTTCTACCCTACACTCCAGGGACAATTTTACCAGTTTTACCCAAGCCCAAATAAACTGCATTCCTGTACCTCTTTGAAGTGTGGGAGGAAACCAGAGAAAACCCACGTGGTCACAGGGAGAACGGACTGACAGCACCCGTAGTCAGGATCGAACCCGGGTCTCTGGCGCTGTGTGGCCAGCAACTCTACCGCTGTGTCACCATAGTTTGCACACTGATAAATTATCTTACAGTAATCCTGATACTTTTCTGCATAAATGTTGCATTTTTGGATGGGAAGTATAATGTTAATCTGCACAATGTTATTAGTAATCAGTAGCGCAGTTGTACAGAAATGAAACTAGCTCGAGAGGGTGCAGGTTATGGTAGCATGTTCATGGATGATACACTACAATACAAGGGCGGCGCAGTGATAGAGTGGCTGCCTCATAGCGCCAGAGATCCCGGTTCGATCCTGACTACGGGTTCTGTCTGTACGGAGTTTGTATGTTCCCTCCGTGACCTGTGTGAGTTTTTTCCGAGTGTGCCGGTTTCCTCCCACACTCCAAAGATCTACAGGTTTGTTCGTTAATTGGCTTGGTATAAATGTAAAAGAGAGAGAGGGAGAGGGAGAGGGAGAGGGAGAGGGAGAGGGAGAGGGAGAGGGAGAGGGAGAGGAAGAGAGAGAGAGAGAGTGTGTGTGTGTGTGTGTGTGTGTGTGTGTGTGTGTGTGTGTGTGTGTGTGTGTGTGTGTGTGTGTGTGTGTGTGTGTGTGTGTGTGTGTGGGGTCGGAGTGGACTAGGTGGGCTGAAGGGCCTGTTTCCAGCACTATATCCATAACTAAAAAAAGTAAAGACTTTTGTCGTGCAAAACCGATTCCATATCTTACCCAGTGATTCGACAGTCAGCTGTGCGGGGACATGCCTTGCCCCCACCACACTGATAGCGTGACATTCATACTGGCCCTGGTCATGGGCTGCCACCCGCACAATACGCAGCGTGCCCGTGGACAATACCGTGTGCCTTCGGTCGTTCGGCAGCTGACCACCTGGATGAGGCAAAGATCCAGAAGAAGGGGAAAAAATATAAATCAAAACAAACGATTATATTAGATGAAAGTTGAATTTTAAGCTAAACTGAACACATCATTTCTAACTGTCACTGTATGTCATGTTGTCACTTGCGGGCGGAGCACCGAGGCAAATTTCTTGTATGTGAATACTTGGCCAATAAACTTATTCATTCATTCCTTCATCTTTTTGAAGATAGAGACAAGATGCTGGAGTAACTTGGCGGGTACTCCCACCGTTTGGTGCCTATCTTCGGTGTAACCCAACATCTGCAGTTCCTTCCTGCACATCCACGTATCGCCACAGATTCCAAGTCCCTCCGAGACGGAGACGAGAGAAAATCACTCAACGTAGCTATTTGGAAATATTTGGAAAAACAAATGTTTTGTGTCAAGAGCTCCATGAACATTAATGATGCCCAACGCATAATTAGTGCTTTTAAGGCATATTTAAGGATATTTATAAGGTAGAGATAGATAGATTCTTGATTAGTACGGGTGTCAGAGGTTATGTGGAGAAGGCAGGAGAATGGGGTTAGGAGGGAGAGATAGGTCAGCCATGATTGAATGGCGGAGTAGACTTGATGGGCTGAATGGCCTAATTCTACTCCTATTCCTTATGACATTCCAGAACCAGGGACCACAGTTTACGAATAAGGGGTAAGCCATTTAGAAACATAGAAACATAGAAATTAGGTGCAGGAGCAGGCCATTCGGCCCTTCGAGCCTGCACCGCCATTCAATATGATCATGGCTGATCATCCAACTCAATTTAGAATGGAGATGAGGAAACACTTTTTTCTCACAGAGTCGTGAGTCTGTGGAATTCTCTGTCTCAGACGGCGGTGGAGGCCGGTTTTCTGGATACTTTCAAGAGAGAGATGGATAGGGCTCTTAAAGATAGCGGAGTCAGGGGATATGGGGAGAAGGCAGGAACGGGGTACTGATTGGGGATGATCAGCCTTGATCACATTGAATGGAGGTGCTGGCTCGAGGGGCCGAATGGCCTACTCCTGCACCTTGTGTCTATTGTCTACTGACATGACATTGTTTTGATTTCTATTTAAGTAATACACACCCTAGTCCCCCTCTCTTTTCTGCCCACCCACTATTTCTCCCACTATTCGCCCCCACCATTCCCTCTCCCCATTCCACAAAACACAAACTAGAATCTCTTCCCGTCAAAGCTTGGCGCACCAACGACTCCCCAGAACTTCAACGCCATCCAGAGCGGAGTGTGGGAGGAAACCGGAGCACCTGGAGAAAACCCACACAGGTCACTGGGGGAACGTGCAAACTCCGTAAAGACAGCACCCGAGGTCAGGATCGAACCTGGGTCTCTGCAGCTGCGAGGCAGCAACTCTACCGCCGCCAATATTCTTTGAACTATGCATGTGAAGTAATTATAATCTATGAAAATAAAATTGCTGTTCACGGCCAAAATGTTTTACAAAGCAGTAATTGTGCGTTAGGCATCGTGAACATTCAGCTCCTGAAACAAGACGTTAGCTTTTCCAAATATTTTACTTTGAAGCTGGTGTGAGTGAATTCCCTCGTCTCCATCTTGGAGGGACTTGGAATCTGTGACAATACATGGAATTCTGCATTAAACTACGGAGCGGGGGATCTCACGGTGACTGCCAAATCCCACGGAGCAATACGCTCACCATCATCTGCCTGAAGAAGGGTCTCGGCCCAAAACGTCGTCCACTTCAGACAGTGGACACTAAAAGCTGGAGTAACTCAGCAGGTCAGACAGCATCGCTGAAGAAAAGGCATAAGGTGGTCACGGTGGAGCAGCGGCAGCGTTGCTGCGTTACAGCGAATGCAGCGCCGGAGACCCGGGTTCCATCCCGACTACGGGCGCTGTCTGCACGGAGTTTGTCCGTTCTCCCCGTGACCTGCGTGTGTTTTCTCCGAGATCTTCGGTTTCCTCCCACACTCCAAAGGCGTCCAAGTTTGTAGGTTAATTGGCTTGGTAAATGTAAAAATTGTCCCTAGTGTGTGTAGGATAGTGTAGGATAGTGTTAATGTGCGGGGATCGCTGGTCGGCGCGGACCCGGTGGGCCGAAGGGCCTGTTTCCGCGCTGTATCTATAAACTAACCTAAACTAAAGAAGGATCTCGACCTGAAACATCACCTATTCCTTTTCTGTAGAGATGCTGCCTGATCCACTGAGTAACTCCAGCTTTTTGTTGTTTAAACCAGCATCTGCAGTTCCTTCCTACACATTTTTCCCAGCCCAGATGCTGGCCGACCCGCACTCCTTCAGCACTCCGTGTTTTGCCCCATGTTCTGGCACCTGCAGTTCCTTGTGTCTCTAAGTTCAGCACCGCGACTAACTCTGAACCCAGGAGCATGTATGTCTATATAGTCACGTCAACAAAATGTACTGGAAACCTGCTTTGGTCCAGGCAATTACTGGAGAAGGGGTTCCCTCCGCATGGCAGTCAAAGTCCACCGTTGTTCCTTCCACCGCCACCTGGTTTTTGGGAAGCACGGAAAACTTGGGACCATCTGGAAAAATAAAAAGCAGAGCAAACGGTAGTTAAACTCCAGTAAGTGTGCAGGACACAATCATCAATCCCGACACCATGGAACAGGCCCTTCCTCCCAAATCATCCATACTGTCCCATCTGACCGATCCCACTTGCCCGCAGATGCTGGACTAACTCAGCAGGTTAGGCAGCATCTCTGGAGAAAAGGGTTCCGACCCTTTTCTCCGGAAACGCTGCCTGAAGTGCCTGTTCCACTTACGCGACTTTTTCTCCAAAATGTTTCAACATGTTGAAAATTCAGCGGCAACCAGAATGACGCTACGACTCTTTGGGTGACTGAGAAACTACTCACGGCCATACAGGCGACACCCTGCCGACATGTCGCGGGGTGAAGCCTGTTTGGTCGTGAGTAGTCGCCCAAAGAGTCGTCCACAAAATCGTGTAAGTGGGACAGGCCCATGACCCGCCGTGTCACTCCAGCACTTTGTGTCTATCTTTGGTATCATGGCCAAGCACCGGTCTCTAACCAACAATTGGCCTATCAGGGAACCTCCTTGCCAAAGGTCATCGGTTGCTGGCCCTGATTTGTCCTGTTTTTTTCTCACTTTATTATTTTACCCCCCCCAACTCTCTCTCTCTCCCACAATCAGTCTGAAGAAGGTTTATTTTGGCCGACTATACAGTTGCCTTCATCAACATTTTTGCAACTGACTCAATGTTACCTACAATGAAAACAGACTCAAGCACTCGAATAATACACCACAGATTTAATATACAAATATTTCAAGCTGAAACCGGGTTAAAGTATGAAGGAGTTACATGGAATTTTTGGTTGGCCATCGATGCGTATCGCAAGAAAACAGGCGCTTTGGCTCATCTTGTCCATGTCTTCTAAGATGATCATGCCACATCTAATGTCCCATTTACCTGCGTTTGGTCCATAGTCCCTCTAAACCTTTCCCAGCTATGTACCTAGATAGCTAGAGAGCTAGATAGGGCTCTTAAAGATAGTGGAGTCAGGGGATATGGGGAGAAGGCAGGAACGGGGTACTGATTGGGGATGATCAGCCATGATCACATTGAATGGCGGTGCTGGCTCAAAGGGCCGAATGGCCTACTCCTGCACCTATTGTCTGTCTAAGTGTCTTTTAAATGTTGTCACTGCAGCTGCCTCAACCAGCTCATTCCATACACCCACCACCCTCTGTGTGAAAATGTTGCCTCTCAAGTCCCTATTAAATCTCTCCCCTCTCACTGTAAACCTACGCTTCCTAGTGCTTCCAAGTTCCAAGGAATAATGTCCCAGCCGACCCAAACTCTCCCTCCAGTACGGGCCCTCGAGTCCTGGCAATATCCTTGTAAATCTTCTCTGCACTTTTTCCAAGCTTTATGGCATCTTTCCCACTTCAGGGTGACCAAAACCGAACACAATACTCCAAGTGCGGCCACACCAACATCTTGTACAACTGCAACATAATGTCCCAACTTCTATACTCAACACCCCGACTGATGCTATTCAACATTTCTTTATTGTAGGTGTCCAAGTGTACGTCTAGTCACACCGAGCCTCTTGCCCAGAGCAGGGGAATCGAGAACCAGAGGATGTAGGTTTAAGGTGGGGGGGGGGGGGGGGAAGATTTAATTGGAACCTAAGTGGTAATGTTCTCACAATAAGGGCTGTGGGTGTATGCAACCAGGTGCCGGTGGAGGTAGTTGACAATAGACGACAATAGGTGCAGGAATAGGCCATTCGGCCCTTCGAGCCGTTCAATATGATCATGGCTGATCATCCAGGGACAATCGCAATGTTTAAGAAACATTTAGACAGGTAGGGCAGGTTTAGAGGGATATGGGCCCAAAGCAGGCAGGTGGGACTAGTGTAGATGGGACATGTTGGCCGCTGTGGGCAAAGGGCCTGTTTCTACGCTGTTGGACTCCAAAAAGAAAATTAGATTTTCCTGCCCGGTCAAATTTCTCTTCCAGGCTGAAAATCAATCGTTCGCACCCTTTCTACGAGGGGGAAATCGGAATGAATGCAAGATCTGATATAATTGCTGGATCAACCTTAATGCCGTGTTGACATTTCCATCACTTCTGGCTGAAGTTTCCTTTCACCGACCAGAAATACAGCCAAAGCTAACTGACTTTTACATGCTGGGTTCACTCCATTCATACCTGTTTATAGAGGGTAATGTAACTACAAGAATTCCCAGCTGGGTCTTTTTCAAGCCAGAACGTTTTTGTTCAATATCCGGACACTCTATGTGGCTCGAGCAATATCATTAGGAAATTCTCACTGTGGAAAGAGCCTGTACTTTTCTACAGGTCATGGAAACAATTTGAGTGAAGATTAATGTCATGCTGAGCTTTAAGATGTTTCTTCCAAAACTCGAGGCAACAGACAGGGTAAGATCATAGACAATAGACAATAGGCAATAGACAATAGACAATAGGTGCAGGAGGAGGCCACTTGCCCCTTCAAGCCATTCGATGTGATCATGGCTGATCATCCCCAATCAGTACCCCGTTCCTGCCCGAATAGACAAGAGACATCTCTGACCCCTCTCACCCTGGCCTCAAACTCTTTGAATCACTTCCCTCTGGAAGGCAACTCCGGACTGTCAAAGCCGCCACAGCCGGACATAAAAACAGCTTTTTTCCCCCCACGAGTAGCAGCTCTACGCAATAACCAAAAATCTGTAGCCTCGTTTCACTCTGGTATTTTATTTAATTCACATGTTTAATCAATAATGTTTTATTATTAATGTTTAATGTTTTACGGTAGACAAAATTGCTGGAGAAACTCAGCGGGTGAGGCAGCATCTATGGAGCGAAGGAACAGGCGACGTTTCGAGGTGAGACCCTTCTTCAAAGAACACATATAATGTTATATGTGTCATTCCAACTGTCACTGTATGTCGTTGTCACTTGCGGGCGGAGCACCAGGGCAAATTCCTTGTATGTGAATACTTGCCCAATAAACTTATTCATTCATTCATTCATTCAGGACAGGGTCAGATCCTGTGTGCGCTCAGATGTAACGTGCCAGCAAAGTCCTCTCTTCACGCCTCTCTCTTCATTTGCAGAGATGACGGCTCACTACTCAATTAACCCCATCCGGAAGCGTTTGTAGAGTCGTAGATTGCGGAAACAGGCCCTTCACCCCACGCCAACCAGCATGCACCAACTACACGAGTCCCATTTGCCACCCTCCATGCTCCCAGCCCCTAGCCCATATTTAATGACTCATCAATCTCATTCAGGGCAACTGCAATTTCCTCTCTAGCTTCCCACAATGTCCTCGGATATATCTGATCAGGCCTGAGAGATTTTAGTTTAGTTTAGTAGAGAGATACAGCGCAGAAACAGGCCCTTCGGCCCACCGGGTCTGTGCCGACCAGAGATCCCCACATACCAATACTAACCTACACCCACTAGGGACAATTTTTTACATTTACCAAGCCAATTAACCTGCAAACCTGTACGTCTTTGGAGTGTGGGGGGAAACCGAAGATCTCGGAGAAAACCCGCACAGGTCACAGGGAGAACGTGCAAACTCCGTACAGACAGCGCCCGTAGTCGGGATCGAACCTAGGTCTCCGGCGCTGCGTTCGCTGTAAGACAGCAACTCTACCGCTGCGCCACCGTGACCGCCCGTCTAATTAGGTTTGTTGACCTTCATACGCGTTAGGACCTTCTGCATCTCCCCGACCATAATACTGACTGCCTTCAAGACACTTGCACTGACTGCCCCAAGTCCCCTGGTCCTCGAGTCTTTCTCCACGGTAAGCACAGAGGAGGAACACTCACTGAGCACCTCACCCATCTCTTGTGGCTCCACACGGTCTTGACCCAATTGCTCACTGGTTATCCGTTTTCTCCACAATCTATATACTAAAAGTCTCATCTTGTCTGTCTACACGTCTGTATGTGTGTTGTATGTTTTGTATCTTCCGCAAAACGCTACGCACTAGTGCTTAAATATTTACATATTCTGACTCACATCTTTGCTCTCCACGCCGTAATCAGGTCCCCTAAAGATTTCATGCTATATTTTCACATTATTGATGATTAAAGCTGGTAATCATGATGATAAAATGTTGGTAAATTTACCCCAGGTTGGGAAACCTTGCCATAGATGCTGCCTCACCCGCAGAGTTACTCCAGCATTTCCTGTCTACCTTCCAGTTCATTTGGTTCCAGAACCGGGGGGCATAGTTTAAAATCACGTCGGGGTCACCAGTGTAGAGGCACCGAACGTTATGAATAAACGGTTTCTTTATTCAGGCATTATAGGTTAGATATGCGTGCACGTTTAGTCCTCTAACACAAAAGTTATTGTTGCTGCTGTGAGGCTGTTGCCTCGTGGGCTCGTGCTGAGGTGGCGGGACACTCACACGAAGAGAGAGGAAGAGGAAGACAGAGGGAAGGTTGACCCGGGGTTCGCTATATACTAGGTCACACCCCTATACCCCGTGGCATCTCCTTCCCGCCATTGTCCAGTCACATGACCCTAACCCCCCCGACTGCCGAGGGTTCGCGTAGCAAGTGGCCCCACCACCGGGTGCCGCCACAGTAAGCCATTTAGAACGGAGATGAGGAAAAACGTTTTCACACAGAGAGTTGCGAGTGTGTGGAATTCTCTGCCTCAGAGGGCGGTGGAGGCCGGTTCTCTGGATGCTTTCAAGAGAGAGTTAGATAGGGCTCTTAGGGATGGCGGAGTTAAGGGATATGGGGAGAAGGCAGGAACGGGGTACTGATTGGGGATGATCAGCCGTGATCACATTGAATGGCGGTGCAGGCTCGAAGGGCCGAATGGTCCACTCCTGCACCTATTTTCTATGATTCTATGATTATAAGAAAGAAAGAAGAGAGGAATAGAGAAAAAAAAAATTAAATGGACACAAAGAAAAAGAGAAAAAAAGTGATATACCTGCCTCTCATCCCCCCCCCCCCCCCCCCCCCCCGCCCACCTCACCTAACCTGCAATTAGACAGGGCTTCCAAACTCTCACCCAACCTGTAGTGAGATTTAAATCCAAAGTTGTGTTGCGCCATACTATCCTTGTAATAAATCAATAAAAGGTGGCCATGTCTTGGAGAAGTGGTCTGGTTTTTCTGCCAAGACAAATCCAATATTTTTCAAGGTGTAGTGTCACCTACTGTCTACTGTTACCTTGTACAATGATGTGGGCCACGGCCTGGATGGAACCTTCCTTGTTGCTGGCGTTGCAGTTGTACTGCCCTTGGTCGTCGAAGGTGACGTTCTGCATGAAGAGTCCGCCCGACGCAGTGGTGGCGTGCCTCGGGTCGTCGGGGATGGCCGTGTTATTGCCCTTGCTCCAGGTGACGTGGGGCTGAGGATGGCCGGAGACGCCGCACTCAAGCGTCACGCTCTCCCCAACCAACACCTCCGTGTTTTGAGGCTGAATCACAAAAGTAGGTTTTGCTGGAAAAATATAATTCAGGTTGGATATCTTGACAACTCTATCGTGAAGAATGAGTTAACCTCAGAAAACAAAACCACCCAGTGTGCTGTTACATTTTTGGAAACAACAGATCCACAGCAGATATAGAAACATGGAAAATAGGTGCAGGAGGAGGCCATTCGGCCCTTCGAGCCAGCACCGCCATTGATTGTGATCATGGCTGATCGTCCCCTATCAATAACCTATCAATGTACAATACGTTTAAGAAAGAACTGCAGATGCTGGAAAAATCGAAGGTAGACACAAAATGCCGGAGAAACTCAGCGGGCGAGGCAGCATCTATGGAGCGAAGGAATAGGTGGCAATTCGGGTCAGACTGATGTGGGGAATGTCACCGTTCCTCAGACTGATGTGGGGGTGGGGGGGGGGCAGGAAGCTTCTTCCCGGCCCCCCCCACCCCCACATCAGTCTGAGGAACGGTCTCGACCCGAAACGTCTCCTATTCCTTCGCTCCATAGATGCTGCCTCGCCCGCTGAGTTTCTCCAGCATTTTGTGTCTACCTTCCACAACAGATATGATTAGGAAAGAACTGCAGATGCTGGAAAAATCGTAGGTAGACACAAAATGCCGGAGAAACTCAGCGGTTGAGGCAGCATCTATGGAGAGAAGGAATTGGCGGCGTTCCAATTCCAAAACGTCACCAATTCCTTCGCTCCATAGATGCTGCCTCACCCGCTGAGTTTCTCCAGCATTTTGAGTCCACCTTCCACATCAGATCATTCATTACAGTGTCGGAATTTTTGCTGCACTCAGAACTTTTTTGGTTTAGTATTGGGGTTATTCATTTATTGATTTTTTCCTGTTTGTTATGTGATCTATGATTCGAACTCGGAGAATTACGGTAATAGCTGCTTTGAGGTACTCGGGGCTCTCGTGGGCATTTTTCAACATGTTGAAAAGTCTTCACGAGTCTTCACGAGCTTACCGCGTTTCCCAAGGACCTGCCGTTAGCGTTACGAGCCGCTAAGAGACGTCCTGAGCTCCGACGTACCCGCTACGTACATTCTACGTGCTTACCACGAGTTTGATCTTTTTTTAAACTCGGGAGAGCTCTTGAATTGCCTCATACATTGGGACAGGCCCTTAACTCACTTGACTCTTGAATTGTGTCCAAATCTTAAATATGTTTTGAAGTAAACTGTTGGGTTTAATTTTGTAGTGATATGCACTCACAATCTTTCTCCCAGGGTGAAACTGTCAAAGACTAGAGGGCACAGCTTGAAGGACAGAGGGGCAAAGTTGAAAATGATGCGTGGGGCAGGTTTTTTTATACAGAGGGTGATGAAAACCTGGATCTCACTGGGAGGTGTGGAGGCAGATATGATAGTGGCACTTAAGAATCTTTTGGAGAGGCAGATGGATGGCGGGTGGCCCCATCAGCGATGGCAGCCTCGCCAACGGCCTGTCTGTCTTTTCTTCTTATTTTTGTTATTTTTTAGTGTGTTTTAAAAACTTTGTGTTAAAGTTCTCTGGTTTGTTTTATGCGGTGGGGGGGGGGGAATGGAGTCGGGGGGAAGTTTTTTCTCAGTCTCTTGTCTTGCCGGAGATGCGATTGTTTTCCGGATCGCATCTCCAGTCGCTCTGCGGCCTAACATCATGGAGCTGGTGGCCCTGCTCGGGACTGACTTTGAGCCTCACTATAGGCCTCTTCGGCCCACCGAGTCGGCGCCGACCAGCGATCCCCGCACACTAATGGCCCTGTCCCACTGTATGAGTTCATTCAAGAGCTCTCCCGAGTTTAAAGAAAATATCAAACTCGTGGTAAGCACGGAGAATGAACATAGCGGGTATGTCGGAGCTCGGGGACGTCTCTTAGCGCTAACCGCAAGTACTCGGGAAGACTCGCTAACGGCAGGTAAGCACGGGAAGACTCATAAAGATTTTTCAACACGTTGAAAAATGTCCACGAGAGCCCCGAGTACCGACGAGCGGCCATTACCGTAAATCTCAGAGTTCGAATCAGGGCAAACTCGGGGAGAACTCTTGAATGAACTCGTACAGTGGGACAGGGCTTTAACACTATCCTACACACACTATGGACAATTTACAATTTTACCAAGCCAATTAACCTACAAACCTGTACATCTTTGGAGTGAAGTGGGCTGTTTTCTGCCATATTTTGAGATATTTTGCAACTATTGTCTTGATATTCTGGTACTTTACATGTATTCTGCACAACCAAATTGATGACTTTTATGAAGATTTTGCACAGTTCACTGCATTTATATACATTCATATCGAAGATTAAACACCATAAGAAATAATTAAAGATGGAATAACACTGCTGGATAATAATCGTAAACCTGCCCATTCGGAGAGTAGGGATTTTATGTTTTTTAAATTAAATCCTGTCGATTTAAAATTCACTTCATTAATCATTAAGAAACTGTGCGAGCATGGGTGCTTGAGTGGAATTTATAAAGTGAGCCAATGTTATGAATCATCTTTGTGAGTGGCTACTTTACAAGTACAACACTGTGCAGTGGTAGGAAAACATTACCACACTTTGAAACAGTGACTTATTTTATAATTTCTATGATAAATTAAAAAAAATAAAGTATTTGTTCATTAACATAGTTTAATAGCTATGAATCGTGATTTTGTTTCCATATTCTTTCACAGGTCGAGCCAAACATATGTGGTCTCTCACTCTGTTTCCCTTGTTAGAATGGTCTGATGGGTCAAGATAACCTTTTCAAAGGGCAGTAGGGTGGCACAGCGCCGGAGACCTGGGTTCGATCCTGACTACGGGTGCTGTCTGTACGGAGTTTGTAATGTATTTCTAAACTAAACTGACCTAAATTAGGAAAAAATCAAAAACTATCGACAAAAGGAGCTCATCATATTGTTGTAAAACAAGTACTGACAAATGGTCAGGATCTTTCTTCAGACTGAAGAAGGATCCAGACCACTAAATGGCGTCTGTTCATTCCTTCCGCAGATGCTGCCTGGCCTGCTGAGTTCCTCCGGCACATTGTGTTTTGCTCAAGATTCCAGCATCTGCAGTTCCTTGTGTCCCCATTTCACACAAGGAGGCTGACATTTCAAACTTGGAGAAATGGAGAACTTCCTATTTTAAAAAAAGGCACTATTGGGTAATTTGGATGTGGGATATCATACTGAGTGCCAATTGAGGCTATAGTGTGTTCGAAGCTATTGAAGAATTGGCAGTTCCACTGAGGTGTTGGTTTATACCAAAGGTCATACACAGTGCTGGAGCAACTCAGCGGATCAGGCAGCATCTCTGGAGAAAAAGGATGGATGACATTTTGGGTTTGGACCCTTGTTCAGACATGAAGAAAAATAAGGGTCCCGAAACCAAAATATCACCTATCCTTTTTCTCCAGAGATACTACCTGACCCGCTGAGTTAATCCAGCACTTTGTGAGTCTCCACTGAACTGGTAGGGGATGTGTTGAGTGGCCAACTGTAGGAAAATGTGTAGGGCCCAACACTAAACTCGCCAATACAGCAGACAAAATGTTTAAGAAAGAAATGCAGATGCTGGAAAAATCGAAAGTAGACCAAAATGCTGGAGAAACTCAGCGGGTGAGGCAGCATCTATGGAGCGAAGGAATAGGCGACGTTTCGGATCGAGACCTTTCTTCAGACTGATGTGGTGGTGGGGGGGGGGGGGGGGGGGGGGGGGGGGGGGGGGGGGGGGCCGGGAAGAAGAAAGGGAGAGGCGGAGACAGTGGGCTGTGGGAGAGCTGGGAAGGGGAGGGGAAGGAGGGAGAAAGCAGGGACTACCTGAAATTGGAGAAGTCAATGTTCATACCGCTGGGGTGTAAACTGCCCAAGCAAAATATGAGGTGCTGCTCCTCCAATTTACAGTGGGACTCACTCTGGCCATGGAGAGAAAAGTCGGATTTGGAATGGGAGGGGGAGTTGAAGTGCTGGGTCACCGTGAGATCAGGTTGGTTAATGTGAACTGAGCGGAGGTGTTGGGCGAAGCGATCGTTTCTGATGTGGGGGTGGGGGGGGGGGGGGGGGGGAAGGAAGAAAGGAAGAGGTGGGAGTCAATATGGAGGCGCAGGCAAGTCCCGAGAAACGTGGCTGTGGTAACGGTTCTGGTTTAAGATGTGGTCGCAGAGTTGGTCGGAAGGGGGAATTACGTGGGGGGGGGGGGGGGGGGGGGGGGCAGTGAGTGAGGAATCAGTTGACTACTGTAAAGGTTCTTTTGCATCCTTACATGGTGTGTCAAAGTAGCGGAGGATCACTTCATTGGCCTTCACCTCCCCTGCGACATTCTTGGCCATGCACTGGTAGGCTCCTTGGTCGGACTCCTTGATATCCTGGATCATCAGCGTGCCATCCTCCAGCAGGTTCACCCGGTGATCAACTTTCATGTCGATCTCATTACTGGGGAGAGAGAATTCAGGAGGAGATGGGCCAAACGTGGAAGCCTGCTCCTCACCGCTCCGTTCATCAGCCGTCATAGAGTCACACAGCACGGAAACAAGACCCATCGGCCCACATTGGCCCACGCAGCCCAGACCATCACGCAAACCCCCCCCCCCCCCCCCACATTCCGTTGACTCCATCTACACCTCACGCTGCCTGGGCAAGGCCACCAACATACTCACGGACCAGTCTCACCCCGGAAAGAAATTCCTCCTCATCTCCTTTCTAAAAGTACGCCCTTTCGTTCTGAGGCTGTGGAAACATCCTTTCCACATCCATCTCGCTATCCAGTCCTTTCACTATTCGGTAACTCGGCACCGGGGTGAAGGAAGGAGCGTTCACGTGGCGGCCCTGTTTCCACCAATCTTTCCACCACCACACACAAGAAGCGACAAGACAGACACCATTGTACGCAGATGCCGAGATGTGTGTTCAGCTCCGTTTGAACAACTTCTAATCTTGTGTGTGCGGACTCGATAAGAAGAAGAACTTGGCATCATGGTGGGCTGAAGGGCCTGTTCCTATGCTGTACTCTTTGATAATCTGTATTGTGTGGGGTTATGGGGAGAAGACAGGTGAATGGGATTAGGAGGGAGAGATAGATCAGCCATATTGAATGGCAGAGTAGACTGATGGGGCAAATGGCCCAATTCTGCTCCAATCACTAATCAACATATCATTTTGCATTGAAAAGGATTCTTCTATTGGCTCAAAAACAATTAATTGCTTGTTGTCGGAATATAATTTTATGAAGCAATTATGTGGTTCAAAAAGATAAGTAGTTAAATAAATTAACTAAAGGAGTTGCTTAGCAACCTTCTCCTTATTTCTTCCCGGAGATATTTGCCGCACCTTGTGTTCCTTGGGATGTCCAAAGCAATTTGCATCTCATTAAAATGTAATAATTAGATTGTTGCTTGGGTAAATGTGACAAACAAATTGCTCTCAGCAAGATCTAATAAATAATAAATCATTTCACGATTAAACGATCTATTAATCTGCAGGACTAACTCATACTGTAACAGGCTTCTGTGAAACACGCGTTTCCTTATCTTTGGCCAGTTGTGTTATTTGCAATAATAGAATCATCCTGTTAAGTTCTACAAGGGTGTTGCCAGGACTCAAGGCCTGAGTTGTGAGGAAAGGTTGAACTGCCTGGGACTTTCTTCCTAGGAGCGCAGGAGGATGAGGGGCGATCCTATAGCTGTGTATTAAATCATGAGGGGACAGGTCGGGTAGATGCACGTATAGTCATCTTTTACCCAGAGTAGGTGACGCCAGAACCACAGAACATAGCACTGCGGTTAGAGGGGAAAGATTTAATAGGAACCTGAGGAGCTACTTTTTCCAAACAAAAAAGTCAATTTTAGGTTAGGTTAATTTTAGGGCGGCACGGTGGCGCAGCGGTAGAGTTGCTGCCTTACAGCGAATGCTGTCATTTTTTCTCCGGGTGCTCCGGTTTCCTTCCACATCCCAAAGAAGTGCAGATTTGTGGGTTAATTGGCCTTTGTAAATCGTCCCTAGTGTGTAGGATAGAACTAGTGTGCAGGGTGAGACCCGGGTTCGATCCCGACCACGGGTGCTGTCTGTACGGAGTTTGTACGTTCTCCCCGTGGCCTGCGTGGGTTTTCTCCGAGATCTTCGGTTGCCTCCCACACTCCAAAGATGTACAGGTATGTAGGTTAATTGGCTAGGTAAATGTAAAAATGTATAGGATAGTGTTAATGTGCGGGGATCGTTAGTCGGCGCAGACCCGGTGGGCTGAAAGGGCCTGTTTCCATGGTGTATCTCTAAACTAAAATAAACTAAATGGTCCTGGGTATATGGAACGAGCTGCCAGAGGAGGTGGATACTATAGCAGCATTTAAAGGACAATTGGACAGGTACATGGACAGGAAAGGTTTAGAAGGATATGGGCCAAACTCAGGCAGGTAGGACCAGTGTAGAGGGGGTATCATGGTTGGCGAGGGCAAGTTAGAGGCCGAGCTCTATGACTAATGCATGTACCTGTTTACAGAAACACAGCAACTCGCTAGCAACTGCTTGAAGAGGCTTTTCAGGAATGTGGATGCATCCAAGGAGTTTAATCATTCAAATTAATTAACATGTGTCGTTTAAAACGGGATCGAGAACACCTCTTAGAATCCTTTAATAAAAACTGCTGCAGGTCAATCTTCTATTGTGAGATTTATAGAACCATATTGGTATGTTACCATGTATGTCGGTGTTGACTAGACAGCTGCCGTCATTTAACTGGCTATTTGCCAGTATTTGGTGCAGCAGCAATGATCTAGGCTTGAATGGACATATTAAAAACACAAGCAGCCCAGGGATCCCCCTTACCTCGGTGACAATCAAGGACCATTGGACCATTGACTCATTGATTAATTGCGGTGGGAGATTGCAACCTTCACGTGGTCCACCCTGTTTTGACCAATGCAATCAGTCCAACGTGCACAAAACAAGATCAAATAGAACAAGATGACCTACAACTTTAGGCTGTGCACGCCATACGCAAGAAGGAGAAGATTGATTAATTGGCCCATTGGCCATAAACCATTGACCATTGGCCCATTGACAAATTGGACCATTCTCCCACCGTGGCCACAGTCCCTCCCGCAGGTACTCACTTGTTGTGCAACCAGATGATATTGGGCTTGGGATTCCCCTCTGCTCGGCACGTGAAGTAAACCGTATTTCCCAGAGTGACATCCACGTCCTGCGGCTCCGAAGTGATGCGAGGTCTCTCTGTGAGGAAACAAAGGCAAGAGTGAGTCCAAACTACTTTGTTCGAATGAGAAACAAACTTTCTTTCCCTCACCCCATCAGTCTGATGAAGGGTCCCGACCCGAAACGTCACCCGTCCACAGGTGCTGCCTGACCCGCTGAGTTCCTCCAGCAATTTGCGTTTTATCTCGATTGTTTTGTTTCCATTGCTGTGTACCAAACCTTATCCAAGCATCACACAACTAGCACAGCGGTAGAGTTGCTACCTTACAGCGCCAGAGTCTTGGGTTCGATCCTGACTATGGGTGCTGTCTGTATGGAGTTTGTACGTTCTCCCTGTGACCTGTGTGGGTTTTCTCTGGGTGCTCCGGTTTCCTCCCACATCCCAAAGACATGCAGATTTGTAGGTTAATTGGCCTCTGCAAATTGTCCCTAGTGTGTAGCATAGAACTAGTGTACAGGGCGATTGTCGGTCGGTGCGTTAGGCCAAAGGGCTCGCTTCTATGCTGTACCTCTAAAACTAAAAAATGAACACTCTTAATGGTGAAACAAGGAACAGCAAATGCTGGTTGAAGCACAAAAAAGACGCAAAGTGCTGGAGTTACTCAGGGAGTCAGGCGGCATCTCTGGGGAACGTGGATAGGGAATGTGGATAGGCGACGTTGTGGTTCGGGACCCTTCTTCAGATCGGACGTGAAGCAATCAAAATGTAGAAACAAGGAAGAGCAGACGCGGGTTTACAGAATAGCACATAACTCAGCGGGTCAGGCATCATCTCTGGAGAACATGGATGCGGATCAGCATCCAAGATGGCGTCCAACCAAGCAGACCGTTTGCGTGCTGGCCAAAGAAACAGATCTACAATCACATATTACAATCGCTCCGCACTCCTAACGGGCCTGTCCCACTTATGCGACTTCTTCGCCGACTGCCGGCACCCGTCGTAGGTCGTTGCAGGTCGCCAAAATATTGTTCAACATGTTGAAAATCCAGCGGCGACCAGAAAGACGCTACGACTCTTTGGGCGACCGGGGAGACGACTCACGACCGTACAGGCGACACCCCTGGCGACATGTCGCGGGCGGGATGACGCCTGGATGGTCGTGTGTAGTCGCCCAAAGAGTCGTACCTTGTTCTGGTCACCGCTGGATTTTCAACATGGGGAAAATTTTCAGAGACATGCTGCGACTATAACGGGTGCCAAAAGTTCCTCAAACAGCTCCTGACCATGAATAAAACTTCACAGTGGGGAAAGAGAAGTTTGCTTTAGAAGTAACAGCATTTGCTTTACAAGTAACATCTATCGCAGTCGCTGGCAACATCATCAATCCTGGCCACGCACTCATCTCTCCGTTGCCATCGGGAAGAAGGTACAGGGGCCTGAAATCTGGAACATCCAGGTTCAGGAACAGCTTCTTCCCCACAGCCATCAGGCTATTAAACTCGCCATCATACAAACTCTGAACTGTAACAGCCTATTGCACTTTATTTATTGTGTATATATATGGTCTATGGTATAGAGGCACACTGAACTTTTATCTCCTGTTCTGTATTATGTTGACATATTCTGTTGTGCTGCAGCAAGCAAGAATTTCATTGTCCTATCTGGGACACAGGACAATAAAACTCTCTCTCATACTTGTTGAAATTGTAATCGAGTTTTACCGCAGTTGAACTCCTGGGTGGTTACGGTTGTGACGGAGCGCCCCTGCAGGTGGCTGGGATGTTCACAGGTCGCGGCCGTCTGCGTGTTACCGACCTCGGCGTATTTCTTCAGCAGCTCGGCCAGCCACGCCAGTTCACAGTCACAGATCAGAGAGTTGGAATCTAAACGGCTGCGAAAATAACACCGGCACAGAAATACAAGTCGTGAGTCATTAGGTCATAAGGAATAGCAGTAGAATTAGGCCATTCGGCCCATCAAGTCTACTCCACCATTCAATCAAGGCTGATCTATCTCTCCCTCCTAACTCCATTCTCCTGCCCTCTCCCCATAACATCTGACACCTGTACTAATCAAGGATCTATCTATCTCTGCCTTAAATATGTCCACTGACGGCCTCCACAGCCTTCTGTGGCAGAGAATTCGACAGATTCACCACCCTCTGACTAAAGAAATTCCTCCTCACCTCCTTCCTAAAAGAATGTCCTTTAATTCTGAGGCTATGACCTCTAGTCCTAGACTCTCCCACTAGTGGAAACATCCTCTCCACATCCACTCTGTCCTAGCCTTTCACTAATCTCACCATAATCAATATTTTCAATACAAATGTATGTAAATACTGTTTTGTTTAGTTTTAAGATACAGAGTGGAAACAGGCCGTGCGCCGACCAGCGATCACCCCGTACAGTAACACTATCCAACGCACACCAGGTGCAATTTTCAATTTTACAGAAGCCAATAAACCTACAAACCTGCACGTTTTTGGAGTGCGGGAGGAAACCAGAGCACCCGGGGAAAACCCACGCAGTCACAGGGAGAACGTACAAACTCCGTACAGATAGCACCCGTAGTCAGGATTGAACCCAGGTCTTACTGCGCCAGAGACCCGGGTTCAAGGAGTTTGCATGCTCTCCCCGCGAGCTTGTGGGTTTTCTCCAGGTGCTCCAGTTTCCTCCCACACTCCAAAGTCGTTCAAGTTCGCAGGTTAATTGGCTTTGGTAAAAATTGTAAATGGTCCTCTGTGTGTGTGTGTGTGTGTGTGTGTGTGTGTGTGTGTGTGTGTGTGTGTGTGTGTGTGTGTGTGTGTGCGTGTGTGTGTGTGTGTGTGATAATGCTAGTGTGCGTGGACTCGGTGGGCGGAAGGGGCTGCCTCCGCGTTGTATCTCTAAACTAAACTAAAAAGGAACTGCAGACGCTGGAATCTCGACCAAAACACATAGTGCCGGAGTAACTCAGCGGGTCAGGCAGCATCTGGAGAGGGAATGGACAGATGATGCTTCGGTTCAGAATCCTTCTTCGGACCCAAAAGAAAAAGATGCAGGCAGATTAAATCGGTTTGACGCCATCATATTTGGCACCAACATTGTGGGGGGGGGGGAAGAGTCCATTCATGTGTTCTGCAGTGATTATATATTTAACTGCAGGTAGACAAAAATGCTGGAGAAACTCAGCAGGTGAGGCAGCATCTATAGATGCTGGGGTACACAAAAGGCTGGAGAAACTCAGCGGGTGCAGCAGCATCTAAGGAGCGAAGGAGATAGGCAACGTTTCGGGCAGAAACCCTTCTTCAGACTGATGGGAGGTGGGGGGGGGGGGGGGGGCGGGGAGAAGAAAGGAAAAAGGAGGAGGAGGAGCCCGAAGGCTGAGGGAGAGGTGGGAAGGGGAGGAGACAGCAAGGGTTAACAGAATTGAGAAAATTCAATGTTCAAGCCCAGAGGATGCAGACTCCCCAAGCGGAATATGAGGTGCTGTTCCTCCAACTTGCGGTGTTGCTCACTCTGGCCGTGGAGGAGGCCCAGGACCGAGAGGTCGGATACGGAATGGGAGGGGGAATTGAAGTGCTGAGCCACCGGGAGGTCGGGTTGGTTATTATCTATAGATGCTGCCTCACCCGCTGAGTTTCTCCAGCATTTTTGTCTACCTTCGATTTTTCCAGCATCTGCAGTTCTTTCTTAAGTATATTTAACTGCTGTGTTTGTGCTAATGAGTGTGTAAAGCTACAGCTAGGAAGGATTTCATTGTTTCGAAACCGGTACATATGGCCATTAAACACTTAATGTTCCCCTAAAGGTACCTTTAACTAACAAATCCTTAGTGCTACACGATTTGAACGACTCTTTTAGATGATTACCGATAATCATATTGTAACAATATTCTGACAATATTGGTGCTGTTTTATGATCGGAGTCATATTAACATTCGCCAAAAGGATGGAGAAACTGATTGTCCCATTTAGATTACTGAAGCGTATAATGGCCTCATTAGTCTATCGATCTTCAAGGCTGGAGCCACAGTGTTTAAGTCCTTAAGAGGTCACGTTGGAAAGGAACTGCAGATTTAGGTTTAGGTTTAGAGATACATTGCGGAAACAGGCCCTTCTGCCCATCGGGTACGCGCCGACCAGCGATCCCCGCACATTAACACTATCCTACACCCACTAGGGACAATTTTTACATTTACCAAGCCAATTAACCCAAAGCCTGAACATCTTTGGAGTGCAGGAGGAAACCAAAGAGCTCAGAGAAAAACCACGCAGGTCTCGGGGAGAACGTACAAACTCCGTACAGACAGCGCCCGGAGTCGGGATCGAACTCGGGTCTCCGGCGCTGTAAGGCAGCAACTCTACCGCTGCGCCACCGAGACTGCCCTACTGGCTGGCATACACTGAAGATGGACACAAAGTGCTGGAGTAGCTCAGCGAGACAGGCAGCATCTCTGGAGAGAAGGAAGCGGTTATGTTTTGGGTCGAGACACTTTTTCAAATGTAGCATCCCATCTCCATAGATGCTGCCTGGCCCACATTCAGTTACTCCCCAAGATGTGGCACTTAACAAGTGGAAATTAAACAATTTTACTTCGGAGTCACGTGTCAAATATATTTCCCCGTCCTAAGAGGGACGGAGGATGTAGAATCATTTTGGATCTGACAAAATTAAATACATTTGTACTCTATCAACACTTTAAAATGGAAACATTGGTTACAGCCAAGCAAATCATTTCTAAAGGCTGTTATATGGCCACAATAGATCTGAAGGACGCTTATTATTCAGTACCTGTTCATTGCAAGCATAGAAGGTATTTTAAATTCAATTGGATGAATCAATTATGGCAGTATAAAGCACTGCCAAACGGATTGACCTCAGCCCCTAGAGTATTCACCAAATTGTTAAAACCAATTTTGGGGTTGCTTAGAGGTCAGGGCCATGTGATTATGGCCTATTTGGATGATATTTTAATAATTGGACAAACAAAAGCTTTAGCCGAAATATCAGTGGCAGTTGTCAAATCCACATTTGAAAAACTGGGGTTTGTCATTCATTTGGAAAAAACCAAACTTACGCCAATTACCACAATTGATTATTTGGGGTTTTCAATTAACTCTATCAAAATGGTAATTACCTTGCCAATTGGAAAAAGTACAGAGCTAATTGAGGATTGTGTAACACTTTTAAACAAGTGTAAACCTTCAATTAGGCAAGTGGCGAGACTTCTGGGGAAAATGGTAGCAGCCTTTCCAGCAGTCCAATTTGGGCCTTTGCATTATCAGCAATTACAAAGAGCAAAAGAACAGGCACTTAAGGTACAAATTGGGCATTATGATAGGCCCATGCAGTTATCAGCTGAAGCAATTACTGATATTTTATGGTGGATTCAACATATCTCCAGTAGGTTTAGGATGATAGAGCTGGAACAACCATCCATGGTTTTGCAGACTGATGTGAGTGCACTTGGATGGGGTGCCACAGACACAAATTCAAGTTGTGGAGGAAGATGGAGTTTAGAAGAAGCTGAGCTTCTGCAGACATGGGGAATAAACCATTTTAGAGCTTTTAGACATGGATTGTCGGGTTGAACTGTTGACATGCTTACTGCATCTTGGAGATCGAGTACTCAAAAGCAGTATTTTTGTTATGTAAAGAAATGGGAAGTTTACTGTGTACAAAATGATATTGATTATTGTACAGCACGTATTTCACATGTTTTGGAATTTTTTGTCAACTCTTTACTATGATGAAGGACTAAGTTATAGTGCAATCAATACAGCAAGAAGTGCTTTGTCATCATATTTAGTGATGAAATCAGACAATCATGCAATTGGATCTCACCCTCTTGTGGTTCGATTTATGAAGGGCATTTTTAATTCCAGACCTCCCAAACCTAGATATATGGCTATTTGGGATGTAAGTATAGTCCTTAAGAAACTACGTGAGTGGTTTCCTTTATCATCTTTGACGTTGACCAAAATTATCATAAAATTGGCCATGCTTATGGCGTTGGTTTCAGCACAAAGGGTACAGACGTTACAGAAATTACAGTTAGACAGAATGGAAACTGCTGTGGACAATGTTACATTTTACAGTTACGACCTCCTCAAACACAGCAGGCCAGGTGTCACAGGTTTTAAAATAATATTTGCAGCATATCCTACGGGTCCAGCTTTATGCGTAAAAACACATTTGATGCAATACCTTGCAGTGACAGAGAATTTACGTAATATGGAGACAGCATTGTTTATCAGTTATAAAAACCACATAAGAGAGTGTCAGTTAACACTATCTCCAGGTGGCTGAAACAAGTTTTGATTGATGCAGGTATTAACACAGATGTGTTTACATCTCATTCCACTAGGGCAGCAGCTACTTCGGCGGCCAAAGCGAAGGACGTGCCCATCGACCATATTTTGGCGGCCGCCGGATGGGCAAATGAGCTGATGTTTCAGAATTTTTATCATCGCCCGATTGTTGATCCAGGGCTGTTTGCTAATGACATTTTAAGTTCTGTTTAAATGCCCTGGTATTAAAGAAAAACTATTATTTGTTTATATTATTAAATAAACCCTATTACTACATTGAATGCAATGTTACTACCATTGCATTATTTCTCATTCGAGTCAATCAATGCAGTGGGATGCCGAGATTTGTAAACTGTGGCATGAAATCACAAAGCTTTGAACTCTTCACGGAATCACTCCCCTGACTCCGAAGTAAAATAGTAAGATTAAATGAGAACTTACCAGTTTGATCTTGATTTTATGAGGAGTTACGTTGGTGATTACATGCCCGCCACACCCAACCCTCTCTCATGAAAGATCGCCTGGTAGTTCTTGAGTCACTGATCTTACTGTTTACTTCGGTGTTGTTTATTTGTGATTTCATACCGCTGCTTTGAAGATTGGTGCACATGCGGCCTGGCGGGGTCTTCACGTAATCACCCACGTAACTCCTCATAAAATCAAGATCAAACTTCAAACTGGTAAGTTCTCGTTTAATCTTACTATTAAACAATTGTGTGCAGTTTTGGTCCCCTAATTAGAGAAAGGACATTCTTGCTATAGAGGGAGTGCAGCATAGGTTCACAAAGTTAACTCCCGGGATGGAGGGACTGTCATATGCTGAGAGAATGGAACGGCTGGACTTGTACACTCTGGAGTTTAGAAGGATGAGAGGGGATCTTATTGAAACATATAAGATTATTAAGGGTTTGGACACGCTAGAGGCAGGAAACATGTTCCCACTGTTGGGGGGAGTCCAGAACCAGGGGCCACACTCTGGTTTAAGAATAAGGGGTAAGCCATTTAGAACTGAGATGAGAAAACACCTTTTCACATAGGGAGTTGTGAGTCTGTGGAATTCTCTGCCTGAGAGGGCTGGTTGTCTGGATACTTTCAAGAGAGAGCTAGATAGGGCTCTTAAAGACAGCGGAGTCAGGGGATACGGGGAGAAGGCAGGAACGGGGTACTGATTGTGGATGATCAGCCATGATCACATTGAATGGCGGTGCAGGCTCGAAGGGCCAAATGGCCTACTCCTGCACCTATTGTCTATCGTCTTAAACTAGAAGCAGCTCATCTTGCAATGCCAGTTGATCGATAGTCGGTGTGGACTGAAGGGCCTGCTTCTATGCAGTATCTAAGCCTACTCTCATTAAGATGGTATTTCTTTAATCGATAATGTTTTATTATTAATGTTTTATGTGTCATTCCTAACTGTCACTGTATGTCATGTTGTCACTTGCGGGCGGAGCACCAAGGCAAATTCCTTGTATGTGAATACTTGGCCAATAAACCCATTCATTCGTTCATATTTCCAGAGATGTTGTAACTCACAGCCGCTTGAGTGATTCGAGTTGATTGAAGGTCCCTGGGTGGATTCTGGACAGCCGATTATTGTGCAAAAATCTACAACATTGCAATAAAAGAAATTAGTTAAAAAAATATAGTTAATTTTGCGACATTGAAAAGGTGACAGTGTTCAGAAGGGTTGAAAATGTTGGTGTCACCGAGAGTTATGTACCCTAGCCGTGTTCTCCAAGAGAGTTTTCCACACGTTTTTAGGGCACCCTAAACCATTTGACAAGCTAATGGACCAGTTCAGTTCCGTTCAGTTTACTGTCACGTGTACCGAGGTACAGTGAAAAGCTTTTGTTAGTTAGAGCCGTCACTGTTGTAATATTAACCTGTGCACGATAAACGCACACAAGCGGCAGGTTATTATTAGTGGTTGGTTGCGGTGATAACCAATGCCCGGTTAATTATTTGGAAAAAATACGGTACAGGTCCACTGCTGATTTACTGGCGACTCGTAGACCGGCACCTCCCTTAATCCGGACTGAATTATGAGAGCGCACTCGAAATCCCACCCAGAGGTCTCTCTGAAAATGTGTCCCCGAGGTCGGGTGAGGCGGCCGATCTCGATTTCCGTTGCCGATCGGCGGGTGGAATTTGCCCCCCTGCGGCCGGGGCTCTGGAACTCTGGTCCGGCCCGAGCCGTTCCCACAGCCGACTCTCCCAGGCCGGGTTTGCGGGCCGGTATCTCGGGCACTCGGCGGAACGTCCCGGTACCGATGGACTCCTCTCTGAGGCCGTGGCCTCTGT
Source organism: Okamejei kenojei (assembly GCA_035221665.1). Classification (NCBI taxonomy): domain Eukaryota; kingdom Metazoa; phylum Chordata; class Chondrichthyes; order Rajiformes; family Rajidae; genus Okamejei; species Okamejei kenojei. Next base: position 45,944,143 of record CM069150.1, read on the forward strand.
TGGTCCAGCGACACGGACAATCCAGAAAGACTCTGGGACCGGGAGGGGCGGGAAATGGAGGTGGGTTTGTCACTTTCAGCTAAAAATGAGATGAGCTCATCTGAGAGTCCGTACTTCCAATAACACAGCTCCCCCTTTGTACATCATTGGAGCATCAGCCGAGAGTTTGTGCTCAAGTAACTGGGACTTCATCCCATTGCCCTCTCGTACACAACAATCAAACCGGTGACTCCGTTTGCCTGCCAATGATAGAAACCTTTGAGTCGGCTTATTTCCACGACAAAATAGCAAAGAGTAGGTTTCTAACAACATACATCGTGATCTATGTAAATCCAACATCTAAAGGTGGAAATGGCACAGAAAAGATTTACAAGGATGTCGCCAGGACTTGAGGGAAAGATGCCTTTAAGCTGGAAAGGGATAAGAAAAGACTCACGAGGATGTTGCCAGGACTCGAGGGCCTGAGCTACAGGGAGAGGTTGAGCAGGCTGGGACTTTTACAAATCCATTCGCAAATTCAAGTTGAGTCAAAGTCAAAAGAGTTTATTGTCGTGTGTCTCCGACAGGACAATTAAATTCTTTCTTTGCTTAGCACAACAGAACATAGTAGGCATTGACTACAATTATATATGTTAATTAATTAATAATTAATTATATTAAAACATTAATTAATAAATTAATAAGGTGCAAATAACAGATGGAGGGGTATTAATGTTCAGAGTTTTGTCCGAGCCAGGTTTAATAGCCTGATGGCTGTGGGGAAGTAGCTATTCCTGAACCGGGTCGTTGCAGTCCTCGGGCTCCTGTACCATCTACCCGAAGGTAGCGGGGAGATGAGTGTGTGGCCAGGGTGGTGTGGGTCCTTGATGAAATTGTGTTCAGTCCTGGGCACCATGTGATAAGAAAGATGCTGACAAGCTGGAAAGGGTACAGAGAAGATTTACGAGGATCAGAGTGACTGAGGATGGTTGAGCAGGATGGGACTCTGTTCCCTGGAGCGCAGGAGGATGAGGGGTGATTGTATAGAGGCGTATAAAATCATGAGGGGAATAGATAGAGTGAATGCACTGTCTTTATCCCAGAGTAGGGGAATCAAGAAATAGAGGAAATAGGTTTCAGGTGAGAAGGGAAAGATTGAATAGGAACCTTAGGGGCAAACTTTTCCACACAGAGAGGGTGGTGGGTATATAGAACGAGCTGCTAGAGGAATTAATTGAGGTAGGTTCAATAATAGCATTTAAAAGACATTTGGACAGGGTAGATGAAAGATGCAGAGGGATCGGGACCAAACTCAGGAACTGGGACAAGATGCAGCATTTTTTGTCAGCTTGGACGACTTGGGCTGAAGCGGCTATTTCCGTGCTGTGCGAGTCCATGATCGCAGGCCGAAGAATATGAGAAAAACTGGAGAAAATGCTGCTGGAAACGGGCGGATTAAAATGATTATCTTTGAAAAACATGCAGTAAAAGTTACAAAACGTGTACGTACAGACGCTCAAGTTTCGGAAGATCACTAAATGTTTCAGATTCTAACACCTCTATATTATTGAAGTGGAGGTACCTGTTGGAATAAAAAAAACATTTGATTAAGAGAAGTTACCAAACGAGGTGACACGTAGACAACTTTTCTCTGCTGGGCCTCCTCCATGGTCAGAGTGAGTCCCACTGCAAATTGGAGGAGCAGCTCCTCATATTTTGCTTGGGTAGTTTACACACCAGTGGTATGAACATTGACTTCTCCAATTTCAGGTAGTCCTTGCTTTCTCCCTCTTTCCCCTCCCCTTCCCAGCTCTCCCACAGCCCACTGTCTCCGCCTCTTCCTTTCGTCTTCCCCCCCACCCCACCCCCACATCAGTCTGAAGAAGGGTCTCGATCCGAAACGTCACCTATTCCTTCGCCCCAAAGATGCTGCCTCACCCGCTGAGTTTCTCCAGCATTTTTGTCTACCCGTAGACAACTTTAGTTTAGTTTAGAGATACAGCGTGGAAACAGGCCCTTCGGCCCACCTAGTCCGCACCGACCAGCGATCCCTGCACACTAACACTATCCCACACACACACACTAGGGGACAATTTTACATTTGTACCAAGCCAGTTAACCTGCACGTATTTGGAGTGTGGGAGGAAACCGAAGATCTCAGAGAAAACACATGCAGGTCACGGGGAGGGCATACAAACTCCGTACAGACAGCGCCCGTAGTCGGGATCGAACCCGGGTCTCCGGTGCGGTGAGGCAGCAACTCTACCGCTGCGCCACCGTGCCGCCCCTCCTGCCTGGCTATTCAGTCAATGGAAGTCATCGTTTAGACTCCCGAGTTATGGCTTTCCTTTAAAAATGTTAACCTAATTATCATCCAAATAATGTTGTAGCCTCAATCTCAAAGGCCAGTTAACATAAACCCAACTTTCCATGACGCCCTGAGCCCTTCCACCCATATCCCTCCCTCCAGCTTTACATCTCACTTCGCTACTTATCCGACACCCTTTAGTCTCCTTTTCACCTCCAGCCTTTGTCACTCACTCCTCCTATGTGCCAATGAACCCTCCCCCCCCCCTCACCTGTATCCACCTATCACTCGCCAGACTTTCTCTCTCTGTCAGCTTTGTGCTCCCCACCACACTCAGTCTGAAGGAGGGTCCCACCCCGAGACGTCGTCTGTCCATTCCCTCCACAGGTGCTGCCTGACCCGCTGAGTTCCTCTGGCAGTTAGCGTTCAGCAAAAGTCATTTGACTTTCTCCGCTTGAGCTAGAGTAGGCACGGTGGCGCAGTGGTCGAGCTACAGTCTCACAGCGCCAGAGGCCAGGGTTCGATCCTGACTACAGGTGCTTGTCCGTAAGGAGTCGCGCTCCAAAGACGTACACGTTTGTTGGCTATAGTTGGCTTGGTATAAATGGCGTTACTGGGCATCAGTTAATTTATTTCCTATAAATGAGATTTATTTTAACCAAACAACCATACATAAATCTTTGGTATATAAGATCTGTAGCGGTATGGAGTAATAAAACCAAATATTTTACCGTGCATACACTATGGCGTGGCACAATGGAAATTGGCAAATGACACTTTTGTTTTAAATGCGTATGTTTTTATGTTTTACATATGTTTTTCTTGGTGCATTTATACATATATACATATATATTATGTGTGTGTTTTAATTACACAAAATGATAAAATAAACTTACAGCTGTTCCAGGGAGACCAACCCGTTGAAGGCTTGTTTTTGGATTGTCTGGATTTCATTTTTGTACAGATAGCTGCAGAGACATGGAGAGAGATTGGTCAGACAATACGTTACTGTTTACCTGGGAACAGGCTAGAAGAGTTTACCAAGTCACATTTAGCTCAGCGGCCACAGTGAAATAGTACCCACTTTTACCCCCAATTCAAATTCATATGGAAGAGTGGAGCATGAAACAGGCTATTCTGCACACAATGTCCATGCTGTAAATGAAACCAATCGCCTTTCCCAGCTCGTGATCCATTCCCGGCCTATCCATGTGCCTATCTAAAAGCATGGAAACAGGCCCTAAACTACAGCATGGAAACAGGCCCTTCTGCCCAGCGAGCTCATGCCAACCATCAATAACCAGCAAGGGTGGCACAGTGGTGCTGGGGTGCTGGGGTAAAGCTGCCTTACAGCACTGGAGACCCGGGTTCGATCCTGACCATGGGTGCTGTCTTGACAGAGTTTGCATGTTCTCCCCGTGACCTCGTGGGTTTTCTGCAGGTGCTCCGGTTTCCTCCCGCACGCCAAAGAAGGTTTGTAGGTTTACTGGCTTCTGTATATAGTAATAGTTGGCGTGGACTTGGTGGGCCGAAGGGCCTGTTTCCGCGCTGTATCTCTAACCTAAACCCTTGCACATTAATTCTACGTAACCCCATTTCCGCACCCACTGCCTGAAAGAGATCAGCCACGATCGACTGGCGGAACAGTCTCGATGGGCTGAATGGACTAATGCTGCTCCTCCGACAGATGACCTTACACACTAGGGGCAACGTAGAGGTCAATTGACCTGCAAACCTGCGTGCCCTTTGGATGTGGGAGGAAACCTGAGCACCTGGAAGAAACCCACGTGGTCCCAGCGAGAAGGTGCAAATTCAACACAGACAACATCTAGATCAGGATCAGGAGCCTCTGCTGTGTGAGCCGCGACTCCACCAACAGCGTCACTGTGCCGCAGCCTACAGAACAGGAACGTATCACTTTATGCCGACATGAGAACTCAACCCTCATAGTTTCGCTTCACTTTAGACATACAGCGCGGAAACAGGCCCTTCGCCCACCGAGTCCGCGCCGAACAGCGATCACCCCGTACGCTAACTACTACCGCACACGCACGCACACACACACACACGCACACACACACACGCACGCACGCACACGCACACACACACACACACGCACACACACACGCACACACACACGCACACACACGCGCACACACACGCACACACGCACACACACACACACACGCACACGCACGCGCACGCACACACGCACACACGCACACACGCACACGCACACGCACACGCACACGCACACACGCACACACACGCACACACACTCTCACACACTCTCACACACTCTCACACACTCACACACGCACACACACGCACACACGCGCACACACACTCACACACGCACACACACACTCACACACGCACACACGCACACACCCTAACCCTAACCCTAATGCATTTTTCCAAAGCCAATTAAGTTACAAACCCTCTCTCCACATCACCGTCTATATCTCTCGTTTCCCTGATCCCTGACCAGTCTGAAGAAGGGTCTCGACCCGAAACGTCGCCTATCTCCTTCGCTCCTTAGATGCTGCTGCACCCGCTGAGTTTCTCCAGCCTTTTGTGTAACCCTCGATTCTCCAGCATCTGCAGTTCCTTCTTTATAACTTACAAACCCGTACGTTTAGAGCTAGATAGGGCTCTTAAAGATAGCGGAGTCAGGGGATATGGGGAGAAGGCAGGAACGGGGTACTGATTGGGGATGATCAGCCATGATCACATTGAATGGCGGTGCTGGCTGGAAGGGCCGAATGGCCTACTCCTGCACCTATTGTCTATTGTCTTTGGAGTGTGGATGGAAACCGGAACACCTGGAGAAAACCCACGCGGTCACGGGGAGAACGTGCAAACTCCATCCAGACAGCACCCAAGGTCAGGATCGAACCCGGGTCTCTGGCGCTGTGAGACAGCGACTCCACCACTGCACCAATACGCCACCCATAATTCAGAAATACATGAGACTTGAAGCTCAAGGAGGAAACATTGCCCATCTGGAGATTGTAAATTCATCTGGTAATATTTATTAGAATGATGCACTTGTGCAAATTGTTTAGAAATGTGGCCATCCAACCATGCAGCTGTTTTGTATTATCCGCATTTAGTCAGGGCACGGATCCGATGCTCGTGAATGAAATACTTGTGTTGCGAGTTACAGACTGGGAATAACATCATCCAGCAGCAAATTAACAAATTAATCCCACTCAATGCTCATTTCATAAATCAATGTGTGGCCAAACGGAATTGAACCAAATGATGTCAACTATTTAGAGTCGTAGAGTGATACAGTGTGGAAACAGGCCCTTCGGTCCAACTTGCCCACACCGGCCAACAATGTCCCAGCTACGCTAGTCCCACTTGCCTGCGCTTGGTCCATATCCCTCCAAACCTGTCCTATCCATGTACCTGTCCAACTCTTTCTTAAATGATGGGACAGTCCCAGCCTCAACTACCTCCTCTGGCAGCTCGTTCCATACACCCACCACCCTCTGTGTGAAAAAGTTACCCCTCGGATTCCTATTCAATCTTTTCCCCTTCACCTTGAACCTATGTCCTCTGGTCCTCGATTCCCCTACTCTGGGTAAAAGACTCTGTGCATCTCCCCGATCTATTCCTCTCATGGTTTTCTATACCTTGATAAGATCTCCCCTCATCCTCCTACGCTCCTTGGAATAGAGACCCAGACTACCCGACCTCTCCCTACAGCTCACACCCTCTAGTTCTGGCAACATTCTTGTAAATCTTTTCTGAACCTTTTCAAGCTTGACAGTATCTTTCCCATAACATGGTGCCCAGAACTGAACACAATATTATAAAAGCGGTCTAACCAACGTCTTATACCACTGCCTCCTAACTTCTATACTCTAACCCAGTCAATATTTTCTTGATGATTTATACTCACAGATCAATATTGGTTGATTTATACTCACAGATATTTCAGGTTTTCCAATTCCTCGAAGGCTCTCCGTGGAATCCCTTTAATTTGGTTATTGTTGAGCAACCTGACGAGACAGAAACAATCAGTGAATGAATGAATGCATCGAAAAAACTTGTGCACACTGAAGTTTTCATGTTTAGTTTCGTTTTACATCAGTTTAGTTTATTGTGTACCGAGGTACAGCAAAAAGGTTTTGTGGAGCGCTAACCAGTCGTAAGATCATGAATGAATTAGTCTGTTGGCCAAGTATTCACATACAAGGAATTTGCTTTGGTGCTCCCCCCGCAAGTGACAACGACATACAGTGACAGTTAGGAATAACACATAAAACATTAATAATAACACATTATTGATTCTACTATCATAAATGATAGGAGTAGAATTAGTCCATTTGGCCCATCAAGTCTCCTCCGCCATTCAATCATGGCTGGTCTATCTCTCCCTCCTAACCCCATTCTCCTGCCTTCTCCCCATAACCCCTGACACCCGCACTAATCAAGAATCTATCCACCTCTGGCCGAAAGACAAAACATGATTACAATCGAGCCATTCATAGTACACAGATAAATGATAAAAGACTAACGTGAATAACATTTAGAGCACAGAAGGCTGTGGAGGCCAAGTCAGTGGATATAAGGCAAAGATAGATAGATTCTTGATTAGTACGGTGTCGGAAGTTATAGGGAGAAGGGTCTCGACCCAAAACGTCACCCATTCCTTCTCTCCAGAGATTCTGCCTGTCCCGCTGAGTTACTCCAGCATTTTGTGTCTATCTTTGAACTAATCAATGATCGATTGTAGAAAGTGTGGTTTAAGCACACACATAAGGTTTGCTAATCAATCATGCCCACTGGAGGTGTGCGGTGGGAGGGAGGTTAAATCCAATTGCCTGCCACATAAAAACATTGTGCTATGAGAGAATGTGCAGGCCAGGAGCCAGAGCAATAGAGGACTATAGGGAAGGAATCAGTGGGATTTAAGAACCTAGTGTGATCTGAGTGGATTAGTGCAAGCTTAAAATAGGCAGATATTTTGTACGAAGATAAACACAAAAAGCTGGAGTAACTCAGCGGGACAGGTTTTGGGTCGAGACCTTTCTTCAGACCCCAAAATGTCACCCATTTCTCCCCAGTGATGCTGCCTGTCCCGCTGAGATACTCCAGCATTTGCGTCCATCTTCGATTTAAACCAGCATCTGCAGTTCCTTCGTACACAAGAGATTTTGTACTTTATGAACTTTTCTTTAAAATGCAAGTTCTACAAGGAAGATGAAAACATGTTGTCTTTGGTTTTGTTACATAGACTGAACTCTGCATCGTCTTGGCTTCATGGCACTGGTGTTATTTAGTTTGAGGGAACATCATGGAAACAGGCCCTTTGGCCCATTGAGTCCATGTTGACCAGTCACACTAGTTCCATGTTGTCCTACTTCCGTATCCACTCCCTACACACCAAGGGGTAATTCACAGAGGGCCAGTTAACCTACAAACCCGCACGTCTTTGGGATGTGGGAGGAGACCGGAGCACCCGGAGGAAATCTATTCTGTCACAGGGAGAACGTGCCAACTCCACACAGACAGCTCCCGAGGTCAGGATCGAACCGGTATCTCTGGCGCTGTGAGGAAGCCGTCCTACCAGCTGCACAGTTTAGTTGGTTATTAATTTGTTGTTGTCCCCGTAGCAGAAGTGTCCAGGTGGCGGGGCTGGGAACTGGAAGTATCCCGAGCTAATTCTGCCACCACCGTCATCCATTGCGACAAGTGATGGCTCCCACTGATTGTCGCCGGAAGCTCGCGTCCTTTTCAGGGCGGACGATGACAGCGAGGTCAACATTTGTAACAAAATGGACTCGAAAGAAATGGAGGATTTGTTGTTTATTAAATGTATGGTTATTAATTTGATGATTATTAAATATTATCTAATGAGTGCAGTGTTTACAAGCCTGTTATGCTGCAGCAAGTGAGAATCTATGTGTTCGTTTGTCACCACACATGACAAACACGCCCGACTCTGGAAAAACCTTGAATTTGAAGGATTTATTATTTTGTGATCGCCAACAACTGCACATACGACGGGGTATTATTGAGGGATTAAAAGGAAACTCCATGCTGATCTACCCACGACACATATTCATCATTCTGCCCCACTGTGACGCTAATCTATTACAAACAGGGCCTGTCCCACTTGGCGATTTGTTTCGGCAACTGCCGGCATCATTGACTGACGTATCAGGTCACCGGAAAATCCGCGACGTGATGACGTATAGACGCGTAGTGTTTTGTCAAGTGTTGCAACATTTTTTTTTTTTGTCGCTGCTGGATTTTGAAATGTTCAAAATCTTTTGGCGACCCTGATATGGCGCCGGCTGTCGCCGAGACTAATCGCCAAGTGGGACGGGCCCTTTAAAGCGATGATCTAAACCTAGATGACAACTTTGTTGGGACTGTGCCAAAAATGAAACAAGTAAAAGAAGTCAAAAACCTACTGGGATAGTTTTCACGTCAGTCAAAGTGACGATAAATCAGAACATAATCCCACTTGGATCTCCTCTATTTCCTGAAATGGGACGGCAAAAATGTCTTAAATTCCTCAAATATATTTAGCTCACATTTTGCACTGATCCATAAGGGCCAATTCCTCACTCGAAAAGTTGCAATATTAATGTTGATTCATCCAGTTCGCTGGGACTAGGACTCGCAATCTCTGCCACATTCCAATGCCGTTAACAAATTTGTTTGCAGAAGGTTCTTGGCCCGAATTGTTGCCTGTCCAGAGTCGCTGCTTGACCCGCTGAGTTACTCCAGTACTTTTGAGTCCAGGTCCAATGACACAAGATCCCAGCATCGGCAGCTCCTGGGGTCTCACAAGCGGTGGACTGTTTAGCTTCACCCTCATGTTCAAACACATCCCCGGTAAAACTCTTCACCCATTGCAGCCTCGACCAAAGTTCAGGCCTTATGAATCATTCAGAGAAGAAAATGGAGACGCAAGAGGCTGTAAGTGTTAGAATCTTGAGCAAAACACACAGTGCTGGAGGAACTCAGCAGGTCAGACAGTATGTATGGAAAGAATGGACAGGCGACGTTTCGGGTTAAGGGGCGAGTTTGCTGGAGGCATTTGGAGACCATCGGCATTGAAGGCCAGAGGGACAAAGAGATTTGAATGATTGCAGGGGTGTAGAGGGTAAATAGAGGGATACAGTGTGGAAACAGGCCCTTCAGCCCAACCTGCCCACACCGGCCAACATATCCCATCTACACTTGGTCTACCAGCCTACGTTTGGTCCAAATCCCTCCAAACCTGTCCTATCCATGTACCTGTCTAACTGTTTATTAAACGTTGGGATAGATGCTGAGGCAGCATCCATGGAGCGAAGGAATAGGCAACGTTTCTGGTCGAGACCCTTCAAAGAACGTCGCCGATTCCTTCGCTCCGTAGATGCTGTCTCACCCGCTGAGTTTCTACAGCATTTTTATCTACTTTCGATTTTCCCAGCATCTGCAGTTCGTTCTTAAACACCACAGACTCCTATTAAATCTTTCCCCCGACACCTTAAACCTATGTCCTCTGCTCCTCGATTCACCTACTCTGGGCAAGAGACTCTGTGCATCTACCCGATCTATTCCACTCATGTTTTTATACACCTCTATGAGGTGAAAATGAAGATTAAAGATACTGCTCAGCGGTCGGGCAAAGTTGAGGAGGTTTAATTAAGAGGAAAGTAGATTAAATCAATCCTTTTGGAAGGGGAACAAGAAAAAAAGATGGAGTAAGATCATAACGACCCTCATTGACACAAAGTTTAAAGGCCTTCAGTTACCAGAATTGGCAAGGGAACTGAAATTTGAAAGAAATCTTTATAATATTTGAGAATATTATAAAGAATATTATAAATGATGACACAATTGTCAAGCAGAGGATAGGTAGGTTAAGATGAGCAAACGTTAATATGATAGCGGAGTCAGGGGATATGGGGAGAAGGCAGGAACGGGGTACTGATTGGGGAAGATCAGCCATGATCACATTGAATGGCGGTGCTGGCTCTAAAGGCCGAATGGCCTACTCCTGCACCTATTGCCTATTGTAATATGTGATCATAGATCAAGGTTAGTTATCAGAAAACCTTTTCTTTTTTGTGTCCATACATTTGAGACGGATTCATTGACAAGTCGTAGAATCACATAACACAGACCCTTTGGCCCACTGAGTTTGTGCCAAATTTAATGCATCCATTTACACTAATCACTGCTATTTATTTTTTTCACGTTCCCATCAACTCCTAAGAGATTATCCCACTTGACCCACTTGACCCACACACAAAGAGCCATTTACGCTGGACAATTCAACCGCCAACCAGCAGGTCATTGGGATGCCAAGAGTCAAGAGTGTGTAGTAGTCCTCAGAGCCAGGACCGGAACAGGTCAAGATGGGCTGAAGGGCCTGTGACCGTCCTGCACAACTCTACCACTCTACGACAAGTTTGTAATTTTAGTTTGGTTTCGAGATACAGCACGGGACAGGCCCTTCAGCCCATCCGACTCATACACTCATTCTATCCTACACACCAGAAACGATATTACAGAGGCCGATTATTAACCTACAAACCCGCACATCTTTGGAATGTGCGAGGAAACCGGAGCACCCGGAGAAAACCCACGTGGTGGCAGGGTCTTACAAACTCCGTGCAGGCAGCACCCGTAGTCAGGTTCGAACCTGGGTCTCTGGCGTTGTGAGGCAGCAACTCTACCGCTGCGCCACCGTGCCGCTTCTAATGTCTCCATGTTTTTAAACATTTTAATGTTTCCTCTGGAGAGAGATATTTCACACATAATTATGATTTTAATGGTACTTTGTGCAGATTTTTTTTAATTTACGTAGAAGAAAAAATACTCATCTCCTGGTAGTAATGAAAGGGCTGGTGGCTTTGGTTGATAAATCAGAACACATATTTCAAACTTTCTCCACAAATTGAACTTCACATGTGAAAACTATCAGTAATTTCCTCTTGAAGGTTGTTGTAAAATAATGACTATTATGCACTGCAAAAATAATGTTATTGATTGATTCATTGAGGGATACAGCATGGAAACAGGCCCTTCGGCCCACCGAGTCCCTGTTGCCCATCGATCATCCGTTCACACCAGTTCTATGTCATCCCAGTTTCTCATCCACTCCCGACACACCGAGGGTAATTAACAGAGGGCCATAAACCTACAACCCGCATGTCTTTGGAAGGTTGACAAAAATGCTGGAGAAACTCAGCGGGTGAGGCAACATCTATGGAACAAAGGAAATAGGTGACTCAGTCTGAAGAAGGGTCTCGACCTGAAACGTCGCCTATTTCCTTCGCTCCATAGATGCTGCCTCACCGCTGAGTTTCTCCAGCATTTTTGTCTACCTTCGATTTTTGCAGCATCTGCAGTTCTTTCTTAAGCACGTCTTTGGGATGTAAGTAAGTAAGTAAGTAAGTACGTTTATGGGCCACGTATTCACATACAAGGAATTTGCCTTGGTCCTCCGCCCACAAGTAACAACATGACATACAGTGACAGTTATGAATGACTCAGAATGTGGGAGGAGACCAGAGCACCCGGAGGAAACCCACGCAGGTCACGGGGAGAACGCGCTCCAAACAACGCCGTGTTTCTGCAGTGCCATTTTACGAGCAGCGCAACGGCAAACTCCACACAGACAGCACCCGTGGTCTAGATCCAACCTGGGTCTCTGGTGCTGTGAGGCAAGTTGTTTTTTTTTTCCAAAGCCCATTAAACATCTGAAATCCATTACCATTAAACTGAGACGTTTCCGCATCGGGAACCCAAGCGATGACAATCCCAAAGCTTTCAGTGGCGAATAATGTAATAACATCCTAAAAACTGCATGTAGCTTGAAGCAAAATAATCCTTCCGTTGACAGTGTCCATGCTGGGCCACTGCTGTCAGAACGGAGTGATATTTATACGACTTTTTAAAAAGTTAGATCGACACAAAAAAAAAAACTTGGGGAATTTTCTTTTTGACGGATGCTATCAGGAATGGACCAAGTAAATCTTTTGCTAAAGTGTTAAAATAAAAAGAAAGGAAAGCATTTGGCTATTGTACCCCACCCCTCATGACATTTTAACATATTCACAAATCACACTTTGCCCTGGCAACCGGCCAAGTAGAATTTGCTTTTGCATGCCAGTTATTTCATGGGAAATTTACAATAGCCAACTTTTCCCCAGAATACAAAGAACACACTCTGCTTAATCTGCTCCCTGAAGAATGGCCATAAAGGGAAATTATTTTTGATTTTAAAGTTGAGAGAATTAACTTTCCCCCAACCCTTATTTCTTCCCCCCCAATCATCATCTTGCATAATCAAGAACAGTTCTGGACAAATATATTCCAGACAGGCTTAAAAATAATGTCAGTAACTCAGCGGGTCAGGCAGCATCTCTGGGGAGCATGGATAGGTGAGGTTGCGGATCGGGACCTTTCTTCAGACTGATTTGAGTAGAGGAGGAGAAAGCTGGAAGCGAGGTGGAGGGGGGGACAAATCCTGGCAAGTGACTCTTTCGACACAAGTCAGTGGCTATGTTTAAGGCAGAGATAGACAAATTTGTGATTAGAACGGGTGTCGAGGGTTATGGGGAGAAGGCAGGAAAATGGGATTAGGAAGCAGAGATCAGCCATGATTGAATGGCGGAGCAGACTCGATGGGCCGAATGGCCTAATTCTACTCCTATAACTTGTGAACTGCAGATGCAAGTTCACAAAAAAAAAAATCAGAAAGTGCTGGAGTAACTGCAGCAGGCCAGGCAGCATCTCTGGAGAACATGGGTAGGCACAAAACCAGACACAAAGTGCTGGACTAACCCATGTTCTCCAGAGATGCCCTGCTGAGTTATTCCAGGACTTTGACGATTTTATGAATATTTACTCCAGAGATTTGTGGGGTTTTTTTAAAGTAAAAGGTGGATATAAGTGAGAGGGGGTGGTGGGGGGAGGGATTAATTGTGAGATGGGTGGACAAAGGCCAAAATCCTCTCTCATCTGTATCCACCTATCACTTACCAGACTTTGTCCCAAAACGCTGCCTATCCATTTTCTCCACAGATGCTGCCGACCCGCTGAGTTACTCCAGCACTCTGTGTCTTTTTTTTAGTAAACCAGCATCTGCAGTTCCTTGTGTCTACATTAAAACATTTCAACTCAGATTGGCTTTTTTTTACAAATGTAACTGAAAGGAGTGAAATAAATAAAAATGGTTGTGTAATGCTTATTCAATGTTTTTTTTCTTTTTTTGCCGTTTTGCAAAGTGATGACGACACTTTCTTGGATTCACTGACAGCTCCCTGCGGTTTGCCAGCTTTGTTTGACCATATGTTTCTGCAACATTCCCGGCCTGCCAAGGACCTTTGCTGCTTGGTCACCCACCAGTTGCACTGTTAACATTTCAGCGCCTGCTCAGCACCACGCCGATTACTCGTGCTTCAGCTCCTGGCGTGAAACCCAAAATTCAGAACCCTCTCGCCCGAGGAAAAAAAATAAATTCAACCAACTTAACTCACTTCATGCCAGAATTCTGCTCAATCCCTGATCCAATCTGATCAGCATCAACTCCGAATTCAAGCCCTTATGGGCGGCATGGTAGAGCAGCGGTAGAGTTGCTGCCTCACAGCGCCAGAGACCCGGGTTCAATCCTGACTACGGGTGCTTGTCTGTAGGGAGTTTGTACATTCATACAAGTTTGTAGGCTAATTGGCTTGATATAAATGTAAAATTGTCTCTAGTGTGTGTAGGGGCAGTGCGGGGATCGCTGGTCGGTGCGGACCACCCTATCAACAACTAGAGAGCGGTCCTGACCTACCATCTATCTCATTGGAGACCCTCGGACTATCTTTAATCGGATTTTACTGGACTTTATCTTCCACTAAACGTTATTCCCTTTATCCTGCATCTATTCACTGTGGACGGCTCGATTGTAATCATGTACAGTCTTTCTGCTGACTGTACCCTGGGTACACGTGACAATAAACGGGACGGAACAAAGAATCATAATTCATAACAGATAAGAACTGTAAATATTAAGAAAAGTCAAACTTAAGACTGTTTTCTGTGGAATGTCGGTCTTTGGGAGGTGACCCGACAGAATTATATAAAATGATGAGAGGCATTGATGGGGTAGACATTCAGAATCTTTATCCCCAGTGCTGAAATAGAATATAAAACAGTCCAGCACTAGAGGAGGCCCTTTGGCCCACGATGTCTGTATCGAACACGATGCCAGGATCATCACTTATCTACCTGCACAAATCAGACTGGTCCTGCACATCATCTTTCAACTTTGTCCCTCTCAATTTGGATGCAACGGAATACTTTATTGTCACACAGGACAAGGCAGAGTGAAATTCTTTGCTTGCCTACCCAAGGTATGTAAATAGCGGCTACCTACTGCGCTGACAAACAGACAACAGGTGCAGGAGTAGGCCGTTCGGCCCTTCGAGCCAGCACCGCCATTCAATGTGATCACGGCTGATCATCCACAATCAGTACCCCATTCCTGCCTTCTCCCCATATCACCCTGACTCCGCTATCTTTAAGAGCCCTATCTAGCTCTCTCTTGAAAGCATCCAGAGAACCGGCCTCCACCGCCCTCTGAGGCAGAGAATTCCACAGACTCACAACTCTCTGTGTGAAAAAGTGTTTCCTCGTCTCTGTTCTAAATGGCCGACTCCTTATTCTTAAACTGTGGCCCCTGGTTTTGAACTCCCCCAACATCGGGAACAGACAAAGAGTTGACAAGATTTGTATCAAGGACTTGAAGACTATATAAAAGGAAATACAATTAACAATTACAGCACGGAAACAGGCAAAACAAAACAGAAATGGGAATTGGAAATGAACATTATTATTACAGGTGAAATATGGGAAAGGACATGTCTCTTGGGCCATAAAATGGGAGTTTTTTGGACCCCTCTAGTGTTGGCAAGATACAGTAACACCCCAAATCTATGCCGGAGACAATGTGGGAAGATAGGTGATCACACACATATTTTTTGTCCCAAATTGTACCAATACTGGAGAGACATCCAGGTAGAGATTAAATTAATTCTGGGAGTGGATCTACCTGTGGAACCGGCCTGTTTTATATTAGGAGATACTCTAGCAGTAACAGATATTCAAAATCAGAAATATTTGCTTGGGGTGATGCTGTTGATTGCTAAAAAGATGATAACAGTGCTATGGAGAAAGGAAATGCCACCAAATGTTCAACAGTGGAGGGAAAGATTGAAAAATGTATACTTGATGGAAAGTATAACTGCTAAACTCCAGTTGAGGACCGATGCCCTTAATATTATATGTAAACCGGTGGTTCCGGACCACCCCCCCCCAACATCGGGGACATGTTTCCTTCCTCCAGCATATCCAAACCCTTAATAATCTTATACGTTTCAATGATCCGCTCTCATCCTTCAAATTCCAGTGTGTACAAGCCTGGCCACTTCATTCTCTCAGCATATGACAGTTCCGCCATCCCGGGAATTAACCTCATGAGCCTACGCTGCGCTCCTTCAATAGCAAGAACATCCTCAATAGCCAGAATGTAGGTACATTGGCTCCTGAAAATTGTCCCTTGAGTGCAGTTCTCTCTTGAACTAGTGTTCGGGCGATCGCGGGTCGGCGCGGACCCAGCGAACCGTGAAAAAGGATCCCAACCCGAATATAATAATGATTACAATATACATCAATGATTTGGATGAAGGGATTCAAAGTAACAGTAGCAAATTTGCAGATGACACAAAGCTGGGTGGCAGTGTGAACTGTGAGGAGGATGCTGTGAGAATGCAGGGTGACTTGGACAGGTTGGGGGAGTGGGCAGATGCATGGCAGAAGACGTTTAATGTGGATAAATGTGAGGTTATCCACTTTGGTAGCAAAAACAGGAAGGCAGATTATTATCTAAATGGTGTCAAGTTGGGAAAAGGGGAAGTACAATGGGATCTGGGGGTCCTTGTTCATCAGTCAATGAAAGTAAGCATGCAGGTACAGCAGGCAATGAAGAAAGCGAATGGCATGTTGGCCTTCATAACAAGAGGAGTTGAGTAGAGGAGCAAAGAGTTCCTTCTGCAGTTGATAGGACTCTAGTGAGACCACACCTGGAGTATTGTGTGCAGTTTTGGTCCCCTAATTTGAGGAAGGACATTCTTGCTATTGAGGGAGTGCAGTTTAGGTTTACAAGGTTAATTCCCGGGATAGCGGGACTGTCATATGCTGATGGAATGGAGGGGCTGGGCTTGTACACTCTGGACTTTAGAAGGATGAGAGGGGATCTTGTTGAAACATATAAGATTATTAAGGGTTTGGGCATGATAGAGGCAGGAAACATGTTCCCAATATTGGGGGAGTCCGGAACCAGGGGCCACAGTTTAAGAATAACCAGTAAGCTATTTAGAACAGAGACAAGGAAACACTTTTCTCACAGAGTGGTGAGTCTGTGGAATTCTCTGCCTCAGAGGGCGGTGGAGGCCGGTTCTCTGGATAATTTCAAGAGAGAGCTAGATAGGGCTCTTAAAGATAGCGGAGTCAGGGGATATGGGGAGAAGGCAGGAACCGGGTACTGATTGTGGATGATCAGCCATGATCACATTGAATGGCGGCGCTGGCTCGAAGGGCCGAATGGCCTACTCCTGCACCTGTTGTCTATTGAAACACCACCTATCCATGTCCTCCAGGGATGCTGCCCGACCCGTTGAGTTACTCCAGCACTTTGTGTCTTTTCGTGTAGACCAGGGTCTGCAGTTACTTGTGCCAGCAACTAATTGTGTTACTAACAGTAAACACTGGGGGATTATTCCTTTCAATTGAAAGAAGCATACAGGCTATTATTGTGCATTAAAGCTAGAGTCATTTCCCGCTGTATGTCTTTTGTTGGAAAAAAGTGAAGATGAAATATGATTGTTTCTCGAGGAGGGGAGAGCGTTCTTTACCCCCACACAGTTTATTCAGAAAGTTAATCTGCTCTGCTATCTATTAGCGGGGACTTCACATCCCACCGCTGGCTGCCTGCCTGCCTGCCCCCACTATATCAGTTTGTACATATCCCCCACTGATAAACGCTGCACAGTGCCAACTCATTGAAACACAGAAGATTGCTTACTCATTGTAGCTCTTCCAAAAGCAGCCGTCGGTGCCAACTCCCATTAAACTGAATCAACTGCTTCAGTGTGTGGCGTACACCAACAGCCCCTTCCCCGAGATAGACACAAACTGCTGGAGCAACTCAGCGGGACAAGCAGCGTCTCTGGAGAGAAGGAACGGGTTGGGACCCTTCTTCTGAAGAAGGGTCTCGACCCGAAACGTCACCCATTCCTTCTCTCCAGAGATGCTGCCTGTCCCGTTGTTACTCCAGCAGTTTGTGTCTATCTTCGGTGTAAACCAGCATAAACAGTTACTTCCAACAGCTTCTCCTCCTCTGTTATTTGTTCCTTCTCTGAACGGTCCTTCCATAAGCTAGGATACTGTCCGATCCACCTCTACCCCATTGCGGACATTGGACTTTGTCTCTGGAACTGATGCGCTACAATGCTGAGAACTATTTTCTGCACTCTGTATCTTCCCCTTTGCTCTACTTATCTTCTATGGCACCGATTGGTCTATGTAAACGTAAGAAGCCAATTAACCTGCACGTCTTTGGAGTGTGGGAGGAAACCGGAGCACTCGGAGAAAACCCACGTGGTGACATGGACAATGTAAAACTCCATACAGACAGCACCCGAGGTCAAGATCAAACCCGGGTGTCTGGAGCTGTGTGGAAGCACACTCCCTAATGTGTAAGGAGTGGATGCGAAGGTGGGATAGCATAGAACCAGTGTGAACGGGAGATTGGTGGTCGGCGAGGACTTGATGGGCCGAAGGGCCTGTTTCCATGTTGTATCAACCAATGAGTCAGTCACAATAAATTGCCACCAGTCTCATATAAGCAGGTGAATAAGAGGGGTGGGAGATTGCAACCTTCACGTGGCCCGCCCTGTTTCGACTAATGCAATCAACTCGACGTGCACAAACGGAAGATCAACTAGAACAAGTTGTCCGTGCACGCCACACGAAAGAAGAAGAAGAAGATGAATAAGACACACAAATGAGACTCAGGAACTTTGGGAAATTCATTGATTCCAATCTGTGGAATTAGCAACTAAGGTTAAACAAGAATAAAGTGAAACACCTTTAAGAATAGACTCAGGTTTGCTTGATTTCTGAATGATCATTAAAAAGTATCTTCTGTAAAGCTCATGGCAATTACTGAAAAAATTATGAATAAAGTACATTAAAACTCTACCCCGGTGAGACCAAGCGCAGGCTTGGCGATCGCTTCGCCCAACACCTCCGCTCAGTTCGCAATAACCAACCTGATCTCCCGGTGGCTCAGCACTTCAACTCCCTCTCCCATTCCGAATCCGACCTTTCTGTCCTGGGCCTCCTCCACGGCCAAAGTGAGTCCCATCGCAAATTGGAGGAGCAGCACCTCATATTTTGCTTGGGTAGTTTACACCCCAGCGGTATGAACAGTGACTTCTCCAATTTCAGGTAGTCCCTGCTTTCTCCCTCCTTCCCAGCTCTCCCACAGCCCACTGTCTCCGCCTCTTCCTTTCTTCTTCCCCCCCCCCCCCCCCCCCCACCCCACCCCAATATCAGTCTGAGGAAGGGTCTCGACCCGAAACGTCACTCATTCCTTCGCTCCATAGATGCTGCCTCACCCGCTGAGTTTCTCCAGCATTTTTATCTACCTCCTACCTTCCCACAATAACTTCCAAAATGCACACAGTCCCAAGCAGTGTGCAGTTTCTATCATCTAAATACACTGCGGTACACCGGTACAGTTGTTGCCTCACGGCGCCAGAGACCGGGATCTGCACGGAGATAGTACATTCTCCCTGTGACCACGTGGGTTTCCTCCGGGTGCTCCGGTTTCCTCCCACACTCAAGAATAAGGAGTAAGCCATTTAGAACGGAGACGAGGAAACACTTTTTCTCACAGAGAGTGGTGAGTCTGTGGAATTCTCTGCCTCAGAGGGCGGTGGAGGCCAGTTCTCTGGATGCTTTCAAGAGAGAGCTAGATAGGGCTCTTAAAGATAGCGGAGTCAGGGGATATGGGGAGAAGGCAGGAACGGGGTACTGATCGGGGATGATCAGCCATGATCACATTGAATGGCGGTGCTGGCTTGAAGGGCCAAATGGCCTACTCCTGCACCTATTGTCTATTGTCTATTGACTCCAAAGGCGTGCCGGTTTGTAGCTGAATGGACTTGTGTAAACTTGTGTAGGAGATCGCTGGTCGGTGCGGACTCGGTGGGCTGAACAGCCTGGTTTCCACATCATCTCTTGTGCTAAACTCTGAACTCAGCATGTTATTGTTTAAGGGAATATTATTCCAGTTCACAAAAGTTTTACGGTTTGGCAACCAGGCAACTTGGCTGAGAATAAACAAAGACCCCTTTCTGCCTGGCTGGAGAACACTTCAGCAGTGAACCTCGCAAACTTGTGATTTATAAACAAAAAAAAAATCTCCATTTCCTGCTTTATTTTTAATAAACAAGATTTTAATCACTTTCACTGTTTCTCAACAGCAACGACAACAACACAAAATGGCCGGGTGATTTGTGGAAGAGAAATCTGTTTGAGGGGTTCAGAAATAGATTCTACTTGACCGATCAATTGAAAGATACAGCATGGAAACAGGCCCTTCGGCCCACACTGACCATCGATCGCCCATTCACACTAGTGCTATGTTATCCCACTTTCTCATCCACACCTTACATACTAGGGGCAATTTATACAATAGACAATAGGTGCAGGAGTAGGCCATTCGGCCCTTCGAGCCAGCACCGCCATTCAATGTGATCATGGCTGATCATCCCCAATCAGTACCCCGTTCCTGCCTTCTCCCCATATCCCCTGACCCCGCTATTTTTAAGAGCCCTATCTAGCTCTCTCTTAAAAGTATCCAGAGAACCGGCCTCCACCTGCCCTCTGAGGCAGAGAATTCCACACACTCACAACGCACTGTGAGAAAAAGTGTTTCCTCGTCTCCGTTCTAAATGGCTTACCCCTTATTCTTACGGTGTTGTCTATCCATGTTCTACAGGGAGACTGCGTTACCCGCTGAGTTACTCCAGCATTTTGTGTCTATCTTTGGTATAGACCAACATCTGCAGTTCCTTGTTATTGCGATTTTTATAGATGCCAATTAACCTACCAACCCGCATGAAACTGGAGCACATGATCCACATCCCTCCATTCCCTGCCTATCTCAAAGCTTCTTAAACCCGACTATCGTATCTGCCTCAACCACCACTGGCAGTGAGTTCCAGGCTCCCGCCATTCTCTGTGTAAAAATCTCGTCCCGCATAACTGCTGTAAACTTTGCCTAAGAAAGAACTGCAGATGCTGGAAAAATCGAAGGTAGACAACAATGCTGGAGAAACGCTCGACCCGAAACGTCACCTATTCCTTCGCTCCGTCGATGCTGCCTCACCCGCTGAGTTTCTCCAGCATTTTTGTCTACCTTTAAACTTTGCCCCTCTCTTTACATGGAAACATAGAAAATAGGTGCAGGAGGAGGCCATTTCGGCCCTTCAAGCCAGCATCACCATACATCGTGATCATGGGTGATCGTCCCCAATCAATAACCCGTGCCTGCCTTCTCCACATATCCCTTGGTTCCACTAGCCCCTAGAGCTCTATCTAACTCTCCCTTAAATCCATCCAGTGACTTGGCCTCCACTGCCCTCTGTGGCAGGGAATTCCACAAATTCACAACTCTCTGGGTGAAAACGTTTTTTCTCACCTCAGTCTTAAATGGCCTACCCTTTATTCTAAGACTGTGGCCCCTGGTTCTGGACTCGCCCGACATTGGGAACATTTTTCCTGCATCTAGCTTGTCCAGTCCTTTTTATAATTTTATATGTTTCTATAAGATCCCCCCCTCATCCTTCAAAACTCCAGTGAATACAAGCCTAGTCTTTTCAATCTTTCCTCATATGACAGTCCCGCCATCCCAGGGAGCAATCTCGTGAACCTACGCTGCACTGCCTCAATCACAAGGATGTCCTTCCTCAAATTAGGAGACCAAAACTGTACACAATACTCCAGATGTGGTCTCACCAGAGCCCTATACAACTTTAACACTCCAATCCTTGATATTTCCCCTCTGGGGAAAAATGGATGCTTCCACTAGTGGGAGAGTCTAGGACCAGAGGACAGAGCCTCAGAATAAAAGAACATACCTTTGGAAAGGAGATGAGGAGGAATTTATTTAGTCAGAGGGGGGTGAATCTGTGGAATTTCTCAGCCACAGATGGCTGTGGAGGTCAAGTCAATGGATATTTTTAAGGTGGAGATTAGTCTTGGTCAGTACGGGTGTCAGGGGTTATGGGGAGAAGACAGGAGAATGGGGTGAGAGGGAAAGCTAGATCAGCCATGACTGAATGGCAGAGTAAACTCGATGGGCCAAATGGCCTAATTCTGCTCCTATGCAACTCATGAAAAATAAATGGGATTAAAAAAAAAATCCAATTGCCTTTTCAAACCGTCACCTTTTTGTCTTGCTGAACTGATACTGTACCCCCTTAGCCACCAAATCCAGCAGAACACTAAATCTCACGCATTTTTTAATTCACATTGAACGTATCTTAAAACCATCCCTGAGTTTAGTAGGCATGAAGGATGATTTAGTAGGCATGAAGGATAGACCCATCAACGTCTCTACTTCCTGTGAAGATTACGGAGATTTGGTTAAGAAAGAACTGCAGATGCTGGAAAAATCGAAGGTAGACAAAAATGCTGGAGAAACTCAGCGGGTGAGGCAGCATCTATGGAGCGAAGGAAATAGGCGACGTTTCGGGTCGAGACACTTCTTCAGACTGATCTTTTTAAAACTCGTTTATCATATTTTTTTGTAGTGTACCATGTTTCCATATTGTGTCGTGCTGCAGCAAGTAAGGATGTCGTTGTTCTATCTGGGACACTCTTGACCCTTGAATGCTCGTGTTTCACGTAACTAACGCATTTCGACTCGGAGAGAATAACGCGATCCCAAGAAGCGGACCCGGCATCATACTCACAACGTGTTCAGATTCCTCATTCTCTTAAAGGCCTCTGGACGGATCTCCTTAATGCGATTGAACCGCAGGTCTCTGCAAAAAAAAAGATATATATATATATATATATTTATAACCACACTAATAATGAGCCTGTCCCACTTACACGATTTTTTCGGTGACTTGCCGGCACCCGTCATAGTCGCAGCAGGTGGCCGAAAATTTTCAACATGTTGAAAATCCAGCAGCGACCAGAACAAGGTACGACTCTCTGGGCGACTACTCACGACCATGCAGGCGTCACAGCCTCGCGGCGATGGGGCCAAGGCGGTGGTGAAGCCTTGCGGCGGTGGTGGTCCCGTGGCTGACGAGAGCGTGGAGGACCGCCATGAGGGTTGGGGGAAGAAGTTCAATGGACAATGGAGGACCCGGCGTGGGGGGGGGGGGGGGGGGGGGTAAACACAGAGGTGGAGCGTGCATGCTTTGTAACTTTGTCTGCCCTCTAGGTGGCCACTATTTGTATACATTGGGTATCAAGCAAAGAATGCTACTGTGCCTCATCACATATTGTGACAGAAAGTTGTCCATTCCGGTCCACAATAGTTATCCCACTTTCTCATCCACTTGGTGCATTTTACAGAGGGCCAATTAACTTACAGACCCACGTGTGTGTGGGGAGGAAACACGACTTCCTAGCATGTCGGGAGTGGTTGAGAACGTGGACCAACATAGACCTGATGTAAACGCTGATCGATTGTCGGCATGGACCCGCTGGGCCAAAAACCATACATTTTGGAACTGGCAAACACAATGAGTAATTAATACGTTGTCCAGAACCAACGCTGTTGATATTTGATATTTCAGACTGTCCATAGGGTCAGTCTGATTAAACACATCTTGATGACACGATAGAGGCTCTTTTTGCACGTGATATTAAAATCATAGAAACATGGAAAATAGGTGCAGAATTAGGCCAGTCGACCTCTTCGAGCCATCACCGCCATTCAAAATGATCATGGCTTTAGGATCAAGGATTTAAGAGAGAGTTGAATAGAGCTCTAGGGGCTAGTGGAGTCAAGGGATATGGGGAGAAGGCAGGCACGGGTTAGTCATGGCGGTCGATCAGCCATGATCACAATGAATGGCGGTGCTGGCTCGAAGGGCCGAATGGCCTCCTCCTGCACCTATTTTCTATGTTTCTATGGCTGATCATCCACAATCAGTAACCCGTTCCTGCTTCTCCCCCCATATCCCTTGATTCCGTTAGTCCTAAGAGCTAAATCTAACTCTCCCTCTCTCTTTGCTAAAGGATCACAGTGTTTATGTTACATGACTCGTATCCAAAGGCGTGAACTAGTGATCCACAAATATTCTCTTGAGTCCCATTATGACAGCTGGGGAATTTGCGTTCAGCTAATGAAATAAGTCTGGAACAAGAGGCGATTGTCAGGAACGTTACCCATGAATTACGGATTGTCATAAATCCCCATCAGCTTCACTGGCTTTCTTTGGGGATGCAGATCACTCATCCTTAACCTATTTGGCCTCAATCTAACTGCAGAACTATCAATGCCATTGACCGTTGACTGACCCTTGCAATGACTCATGGCCTTCAACCCAACAGTATGAGTACTGAAGACAGGCCCAAAAATGCTGGTGTAACTCAGCGGGACAGGAAGCATCTCCAGAGAAAAGGAAATGCTTGTTCCTCCAATTTTAAATGTTCTCACTTATAGAAACGTATAAAATTATAAATTATAAAAGGACTGGACAAGCTCGATGCAGGGAACATGTTCCCAATGTTGGGCGAGTCCAGAAACAGGGGCCACACAGTCTAAGAATAAAGGGGAGGCCATTTAAAACAGAGATGAGAAAACAAAAGTTTTCATGCAGAGAGTTGTGAATTTGTGGAATTCTCTGCCGCAGAAGACAGTACAGGCCAATTCACTGGATGAATTTAAGAGAGTGTTAGATAGAGCTCTTGGGGCTAGCGGAATCAAGGGATATGGGGAGGAGGTAGGAACGGGGTACTGATTGTGGATGATCAGCCATGATGACGATCAATGGCGGTGCAGGCTCGAAGGGCCGAATGGCCAACTCCTGCACCTATTTTCTATGAATGGGTGACGTTTCAGGTAGAGACCCTTCTTCAGAGATAAGGAAGTGCCGGTGTGAGAGTGAGACATCCAAGGGGGTGGAGATCAAGGAAAATGTAGAATAGAAGGTAGACAAAAATGCTGGAGAAACTCAGCGGGTGAGTCAGCATCTATGGAGCGAAGGAAATAGGCAACGTTTCGGGTCGAGACCCTTCTTCAGACGTAATGTAGAATAGATCATCATTAGCTGGGAGAAGGTGACAACAAAGCAAACAGCGATAAAATGTAGTTGTGGACAGTCAGACTGGTGGGAGAACTGGGAAGGGGGATGGAGAGATAGGGAATGCAAAGGTTACTTGAAGTTAGAGAAGTCAATGTACATACCGCTGGGTTGTAAGATGCCCAAGCAAAATATGAGATGCTGTTCTTCCGATTTGCGCTGGGCCTCACTCTGACAATGGAGGTGGCCCAGGACAGAAAGGTCAGTGTGGGAATGGCAGGGGGGAGTAATTTCAAGTAATGCTCTCCCAGAACACCACCTCTCTTTCCCCTGCGCCCCTCCAGTTTTCCCCCATTGGAGGCATTCGAGCTAAAGACCTAACGAGACTTTGTCTCGCACCAGCGTTATACCCTTCACCCTGTAGCCTCAAGACATTGCAGAGAGTTGTGGACGTAGCCCAGACCATCAGACAAACCAAAGTCCCTTCCACTGACTCCATCTACACTTCACGCTGCCTCGGCAAGGCCAGCAGCATCATCAAGGACCAGTCGCACCCCGGTCACTCCCGCTTCTCCCCTCTCCCGTCAGGCAAGAGGTACAGAAGTGTGAAAACGCACACCTCCAGATTCAGGGACAGTTTCTTCCCAGCTGTCATCAGGCTACTGAACCATCCCATCACCAACTAGAGAGCGCTCCTGAACTACTATCAACCTCATTGGAGGCCCTCGGACTATCTTTAATCGGACTTTTCTGGTCATTACCTTGCGCTAAATGATATTCCCTTTATCCTGCATCTGGACACTGTGGACGGCTCGAACGTAATCGTGAATACTCTGTCGTTGACTGGACAACACGCACCAGAAAAGTTGTCACTGTACCTCGTTACATGTGACAATATATATTAATCGAAACCAAAACCTTGGTGCGCATACATTTGGCCCATCATTTCCCACCACCCCAGTCACCTTGCTCCTTGCCTCCTCTCTGCACGCTCATCTCCCATCACCAAATCTCACGTTTCCCTCTTACTCCCACCCCCCCCCCCCCCCCCCCTGGCTTTATCTTGCACTAAATGTCATTCATGTTATACTAGGGTTGCCAAGTGTCCCGTATTAGCCGGGACATCCCGTATATTTGTCCCGTACAAGGCCGCCCTTGTCCCGTATTTGACCGCTACTCCTCGGGTCGCGGGGATTGTCGGGTCGGGGCGCCGCATCCGGGCCCCGCCTCATCCGTCTCGACTTAGTGCAGCCCATGGAGTGCAGCAGCAGCGCCTCGCCCGTGGCCTCGTCGGTCGGCAGCCCGGCCAGCCGTCCGACCTTCGGACCTTCGCTTACCGCCAACACCACCACCACCCCTCCTTCTCACGGCCGATCATCGGTTCACGAGTTGGACGGGGCGCAGGACTTTACGCGCGACATCCCGCGGGGCCAAAACTCCTCAGCTGACCCGCCGGCTGGGATTTGTGTGCCGTCCCGTAAACCGGGCCAACTCATCATTCACCCAGCCACGGCCGAGTCGGTCAACGAATTGACGTGGGGAATTTGTCTCTTATTTGGGAGTGAGAAAGTTGGCACCCCCTTGTTATACCCTTGTCATGTGTCTGTGCACTGTGGGTGCTTGATTGAAATCGTGTACTGACTTTCTGCTGACAGGTTAGCGCGCAACAAAAGCCTTCCACTGTACCTCGGTCCATGTGACAATGAACTACACTCAGACTAGTAGGCCGACACGGGAATAGGATGTTGGCAGACACAGGACTGTGGAGAACTTCAATCAATCAAAGGTGCTTTATTGTCACGTATGCACTACAAGGGTAAATTCATTTTTGCGCAGTTCACACGTGCACGAGTCGCCATATTTTGGCGCCATTTACAAAACATCCAAAGTCATGTCTGTGCGCTCGAAGTACTGGAGCAGCCCCCGCGCCAGGCGAGGCCCAGGCTGCTGTAGGGCCTGCTCCGTCACCCTTGAACTGTCATACGCTGGGAGAATGGAGCGACTGGGCTTGTACACTCCGGAGTTTAGAAGGATGAGAGGATATCTCATTGAAACATAGAAGATTGTTAAGGGTTTGGACCCGCTAGAGGCAGGAAATGTGTTTCCGATGTTGGGGGAGTCCAGAACCAGGGGCCACAGTTTAAGAATAATGGGTAAGCCATTTAGAACGGAGACGAGGAAACACTTTTCCTCACGGAGAGTTGTGGAATTCTCTGCCTCAGAGGGCGGTGGAGGCCAGTTGTCTGGATACTTTCAAGAGAGAGCTAGATAAGGCTCTTAAAGATAGCAGAGTCAGGGGATATGGGGAGAAGGCAGGAACGGGGTACTGATTGGGGATAATCAGCCATGATCACATTGAATGGCGGTGCTGGCTCGAAGGGCCAACTGGTCTACTCCTGCACCTATTGTCTGTTGACCAGCTTGGCCCCTGCAGCTGACCTTGCAGGTGCTGGAATCTACACCCCTAAACCTCTCCCTCGGGCCCACTGCTCGCGTCCGGCATCACCAGCGACCCCCCCCCCCCCCCCCATCCTCTGGTCTTCAGGGCCGGTCTCAGTGGCTCCAAACTCCCCCCCCCCCCCCCCCCCCCCCCACAGGCCGTGGCCCGCCAGGTCTTTCTTGGCAGATGTAGGCAAGGATTGAAGTTGATGTACAGGCTGATAGGAAGAAGCTTGTCAGTGTTTAAACTCCCCAAGCCCACAGGAGAGGCATCTGGCTCTTATTACGCTTCATAAACTGCACCAGAAAAAGTCCTTACTCCATCCCCGACGGGAGGTTTTATTATGTTGAGACACTCTTTCACAAGGATCATATTTCACCGATACGTTTCCCTGTTGCAATATTTTACTCATCCCAGGAGAGTCACACAAGCGGAAAGAAATCACAGAATGTTATTCTTCTCGTCCAGCTGGTAGCTTGGCTTACACGCAGAACATGGTCGAGACTTGAATACTTGGTTTAGTTTCTTTTCCGTTTAGCCGGGCGGCTGTTACTAACATTCGGAAAAATTTGGTATTTTCGGTTTAAATATAGACCTTTGTGGAGTAACGAATCCGTTTTTAGTCTCAACAAATCACAACCATTTGGTATTTTATTCAATTCACATGT
This sequence comes from Okamejei kenojei, assembly GCA_035221665.1. NCBI lineage: Eukaryota > Metazoa > Chordata > Chondrichthyes > Rajiformes > Rajidae > Okamejei > Okamejei kenojei. The sequence goes on from CM069150.1 coordinate 45,971,887, forward strand.
CTAATCAATAACGTTTTATTATTAATGTTTTATGTGTCAGTCCTAACTCATCACTGTATGTCATGTTGTCACTTGCGGGCAGAGCACCGAGGCAAATTCCTTGTATGTGAATACTTGGCAAATAAACTTATCACAAACTCATAAACATAAACTCATAAGAAAGCACATCCATGTGCAAAGTCTGAACTTACTAACTTACCCCTCCCTTACCACCACCACTCCTGTATCCCACCCAGACTCTCGCCGATATCTCCCCTCCCCCTCCGTTCCAATACGTTCCATCCTCCAGCTTCACAATTTTCAACTCTTTCAAGTCTGTCTCACACCTTCTGCTTTTATCTCTGGCCTTTACATAGCTGCAGAGAAAATAGGTGCAGGAGTAGGCCATTCGGCCCTCCGAGCCAGCACCGCCATTCACTGTGATCATGGCGGATCATCCACAATCATTACCCCGTTCCTGCCTCCTCCCCATATCCCTTGATTCCGTTAGCCCGAAGAGCTCTATCTAACTCTCTTTTGAATGCATCCAGTGAATCGGCCTCCGCTGCTTTCTCAGGCAGAGAATTCCACAGATTCACATCTCTCTGTGTGAAAAGGTTTTTTCCTCATCTCCATTCTAAATGGCCTACCCCTTATTCTTAAACTGTGACCCCCTGGTTCTGGACTTTCCCAACATCAGGAACATGTTTCCTGCATCTAGCGTGTCCAATCCCTTAATAATTTTATATGTTCCTATACAATCCCCTCTCATCTGCTCAATTGTTCTTTCATTGTTCCAACCATCCCTATCCCCACCCCCTACCCCACCACCCCCATATAAACCAGCATCTGCAGTTCCTTCCAACACATGAACCTCTACGGACTACCTCTGGTGGTTATGTTTCTTTGCGTCAGTCCTGTGGTTATTAATTTGTTTTCTTACATATTATCTGTGAACATCGTATTTTCAGGCCTGTTCTGCGGTAGAGTTGCTGCCTTACAGCACTAGAGACCAGGTTCTACCCTGACTCTACAGAGCTTGTGCGTTCTCTCTGTGACCGCATGGGTTTTCTCCGGGCGTTCTGACTTCCTCCCACACTCCAAAGATAGAAACATAGAAACATAGCAAATAGGTGCAGGAGGAGGCCATTCGGCCCTTCGAGCAAGCACCGCCATTCATAGTGATCATGGCTGATCGTCCCCAATCAGTACCCCGTTCCTGCCTTCTCCCCATAAATCCCTTGACTCCACTAGCCCCTAGAGCTCTATCCAACTCTCTCTTAAATCCATCCAGCGACTTGGCCTCCACTGCCCTCTGTGGCAGGGAATTCCATAAATTCACAACTCTCTGGGTGAAAACTTTTTTTCTCACCTCAGTCTTAAATGACCTCCCCTTTATTCTAAGAATAAGATGTACGGGGTTGTAGGCTAACTGGTTTTGGTAAAAAATAAAAAAAATGTTCCTAGTCTGGAGGACAGCGTTATTGTATGATGTGATCGCTGGTCGGCGTGGTCCTGGGGGGCCAAAAGTAGATCCACACTGTAGCTCTACAGTCTAAAGTCTAATCCTAATTTTGCTTTTACCGTTTCCCCAATGGTAATCTTTTACCTCCAGGTTTATCAAGTGTCTACAAGCTATCTCGGCCTTAAAGATATTCAAAGATTCTTATTGCACTGCCCTTTGAGGAAAGAAAATGTTCCAAAGTCTTGGAAGTCTGTGAAAGAAAAGAAAAGAAAGTGCCATAAAGGGGTGATGTGTTCATTTTAAACAATGACCCCTAGTTTAGTTTAGTTTAGAGATTCAGCGTGGAATCAGGCCTTTCAGCTCACGTCGCCCACCGATCCCCGCACACTAACACTGTCCTACACGCACTGGGGACAATTCGCAATTTTACAGAAGCCTTGTTTAAGAAAGAACTGCAGATGCTGGAGAAATCGAAGGTAGACAGACACAAATGCTGGAGAAACTCAGCGGGTGAGGCAGCATCTATGGGGGGGGAAGGAATAGGTGACATTTCGGGTCCACCTTCGATTTTACAGAGGCCAATGAACCTACAAACCTGTACAGCTTTGGAGTGTGGGAGGAAACCGGAGCATCCGGAGAAAACCCACGCAGGTCACGGGGAGAACGTACAAACTCTGTACAGACAGCACCCGTAGTCGGGATTGAACCCGGGTCTCTGGCGCTGTAAGATAGCAACTCCTCCACTGCGCCAACATGCCGCCCGTATTTTCCCACACGAGGGAACAGTCTCTTGTCCACATTGTCAAAACCTCTTACGGTTTTATATGTTTAATTTTAGTTTGCTCTCATTCTTCTGGACTTCAATGCGTACAAGCCTAGCCTAGGCTGCCAAACCTTGCCTCATAAAACTACCCACCCATCGCAAGCATTCTATTAAACATTAAACAGCTTCCAGTGCACTAAATAACTGTGCAGTCTATTGCAGATGTGGTCTCACCAATGCAGTATGTTCTTGATGCATGTCCTTATTAGAGGTGCCAACTGTCCCGTATTAGCCGGGACATCCCGTATATTGGGCTAAATTGGTTTGTCCCATACGGGACCGCCCTTGTCCCGTATTTGACTGCTGCTGCTCGGGTCGAGGGGACCGTCGGCTCTGAGCGCCGCGTCCGGCCCCCGCCTCACCCGTCCCGACGTAGTGCAGCCCATGGAGTGCAGCAGCAGCGCCTCGCCCGTGGCCCCGTTGGTTGGCAGCCCGGCCAGCTGTCCGACCTTCGGATTTTCGCTTACCACCGACACAACCACCCCTTCCTCCTTCTCGTGGCCGATCATCGGTTCATGAGTTGGGTGGGGTGCCAGACTTTGCACGCGACATCGCTCGGCCCGGGCCAAAAAAAGGATGTTTTGTTACCATTCCTAATTACTCACATTGCATGCATACTTAGTTTAGTTTGGAGATACAGAGCAGAAACATGCCCTACGGTCCACGCAGTCCACGCTGACCAGCGATCGCCGCACACACTAGCATTGTCCTACACATACCACGGACAATTTGCTATTTTTACCAAAGTCAATTAACCTACAAACCCGCATGTCTTTGGAGTGTGGGTGTAAACCGGAGCTCTCTAAGAAAACCCACGCAGGGCACAGGGAGAACGTGCAAACTCCATACAGACAGCACCCGTAGTCAGGATCGAACCCAGGACTCTGGCGTAGTGAGGCAGAGCCTCTACTGCTGCGCTGCTGTGGAACTGCAAGCACTTTGTGGTCATTTTGTGCAAACCAGCACCTGCAGTTCCTGGTTTCCAAGGGCTTCATTGTTCTGTTGCCAGCAAGAACAGGAAGGCAGATTATTATCTGAATGGTGTCAGATTGGGAAAAGGGGAGGTGCAACGAGACCTGGGTGTGCTTATATATCAGTCACTGAAAGTAAGCATGCAGGTACAGCAGGCAGTGAAGAAAGCAAATGGCATGTTGGCCTTCATTGCAAGACAATTTGAGTTTAGTAGCAAGGAGGTCCCACTGCAGTTGTACAGGACCCTGGTGAGACCGCACTTGGAGTATTGTGTCCAATTTTGGTCTCCTAATTTGAGGAAGGATATTATTGCTATTGTGGGAGTGCAGCGTAGGTTCACCAGGTTAATTCCCGGGATGGCGGGACTGACATATGATGAAAGTATGGGCTTGTAGTCACTGGAATTTAGAAGGATGAGAGGGGATCTTATAGAAACATATAAAATTCTTAAAGGATTGGACAGCCTAGATGCAGGAAAAAATGTTCCTGATGTTGGGGTTGTCCAGAACCAGGGGTCATAGTTGAAGAATAAGGGGTAGACCATTTAGGACTGAGATGAGGAAACATTTTTTCTCCCAGAGAGTTGTGAATCACTGCACAGAAGGCAGTGGAGGCCAATTCACTGGATGTTTCCAAGAGATAGTTAGATTTAGCTCCTGGTGCTAAAGGACAGGAGAGCTAGAGAGGGCTCTTAAAAATAGCGGAGTCAGGGGATATGGGGAGAAGGCAGGAACGGGGTACTGATTGGGGATGATCAGCCATGATCACTTTGAATGGCGGTGCTGGCTCGAAGGGCCGAATGGCCTACTCCTGCACCTATTGTCTATTGAATCAAGGGATATGGCGGAAAAAGCAGGAATGGGGAACTGATTTTTGAAGATCATATTGAATGGCGGTGCTGGCTCGAAGGGCCGAATGGCCTACTCCTGCACCTATTTTTCTACCTTTCTATGTTACCTGCAACACTTAAAGACTCTGGTTAAGAAAGAACTACAGATGCTGGAAAATCGGATGTAGACAAAAATGCTGGAGAAACTCAGCGGGTGAGGCAGCATCGATGGAGAGAGAGGAGTGGGTGACGTTTCGGGTCCCGAAACGTCACCTATTCCTTTGCTCCATAGATGCTGCCTCACCCGCTGAGTTTCTCCAGCATTTTTGCCTACCTTAAAGACTCTGGAGCTAGTTGTCCGAGCAGGCGGGCTCGTCCAACTAGGGTGGCGGAAAAGCGATGGCACGTCATGCGTCGACTTCGTGGCCGAGAGTCAACTGGAAGCAGATGGTGACGGAGTCGACTGCCAGGAACACGCCGGGTACAATGCACGGCAGAAACTAAGTAGGTTCAAGGGACTTCTTGTGGGAACTGTCGATGGGGGGAAGAAGGGGGGAGACAGAGGGGGACAGAGTGAAGGAAAGCCCAAGGCTAAGTCTACAAGAACAATGAAACCCAGCCAGTGTTGTCCCCTCGAGGACAGCGTTACTCCCCTGCCCAGACCCCAAGGTACTAACAGCAGTCACACCTCATTAACGTCAGCAGGATCCAGTCCATAGACTTACAGAAGGAACTCTCTGACAGCTGCCAACAAACATAGATTAGACAATAGACAATAGGTGCAGGAGTAGGCCATTCGGCCCTTCGAGCCAGCACCGCCATTCAATGTGATCATGGCTGATCATCCCCAATCAGTACCCCGTTCCTGCCTTCTCCCCATAATCCCCTGACTCCGTTATTTTTAAGAGCCCTTTCTCTCTTGAAAGTATCCAGAGAACCTGCCTCCACCGCCCTCTGAGGCAGAGAATTCCACAGACTCACCAGTCACTCTCTGTGAGAAAAAGTGTTTCCTCGTCTCCGTGTAAATAGCTTACTCCTTATTCTTAAACTGTGGCCCCTGGTTCTGGACTCCCCCAACATCGGGAACATGTTTTCTGCCTCTAGCGTGTTCAAACCCTCAACAATCTCATATTTTTCAATAAGATTCCCTCTCAACCTTCTAAACTCCAGAGTGTATAAGCCTAGCCGCTCCATTCTCTCAGCATATGACAGTCCCACCATCCCGGGAATTAACCTTGTAAACCTACGCTGCACTCCCTCAATAGTAAGAATGTCCTTCCTCAAATTAGGGAACCAAAACTGCACACAGAACATTGAACAATCCATGGTGCATGATCCATGTAGGGGCACGGTGATTAGTTTAGAGATGCAGAAACTCTGTTTGTATCCCTTCGTTCTCACCTCGTCCACAGCCAACAATGGACCATTGTGGGCTCCACCTTCCTATCGTCATTGGCGTCGGCTCTAATTTGTTCTGTAAACCGTCCAGAACCAGGGGCCACAAACAGTTTAAGAATAAGGGGTAAGCCATTTAGAACGGTGACGAGGAAACACTTTTCCTCACAGAGAGTTGTGAGTCTGTGGAATTCTCTGCCTCAGAGGGGGGTGGAGGCAGGTTCTCTGGATACTTTCAAGAGAGAGCTAGATAGGGCTCTTAAAGATAGCGGAGTCAGGGGATATGGGGAGAAGGCAGGAACGGGGTACTGATTGGGGATGGTCAGCCATGATCACATTGAATGGCGGTACTGGCTTGAAGGGCCGAATGGCCCACTCCTGCACCTGTTGTCTATCTCGAGTTTCGCTCTCCCCCTGACTCTCAGTCTGAAGAAGGGTCTTTAGGGGCAGCGCAGCGGTAGAGATGCTGCCACACGGCGCCGGGAACCCCGGTTCGATCCTGACTACGGGTGCTGTCTGTGCGGAGTCTGTACGTTCCCTCCGTGACTTTTCTCCGAGTTCTTCGGTTTCCTCCCACGTTCAAAAGACGTACAGGTTTGTAGGCCTTGGGCTTACAGGTTTGGCAGCTTGGAATAAATGTAAAATTGTCTTCCAGTGTGTGAGGGATTAGTGTTAGTGCGCGGGGATCGGTGGTCAGTGTGGACTAGGCGGGCTGAAGGGCCTGTTTCTGAGTTGTCTCTCCAATCTACACTAATGTACGCTAATTGTGGTCCAAGACCCTCCACTCCCCGCAAATCTACGATTAGTTTAAATTAGTTTATTGTCACATGTACCGAGGTACAGTGAAAAGATGTTGTTGTGTGCTAACCAGTCAGCTAAAAGACAATACATGATTACAATAAGGTAGAAAGAAGGGTCTCGACCTGAAACGTCACCTATTCCTTCACTCCATAGATGCTGCCTCACCCGCTGAGTTTCTCCAGCATTTTTGTCTACCTATTACAATAAGGCCGTCCGCAGTCAACCAAGATATATCAAGATGCAAGATAAAGTGACTAGCAAAGTAGATTAAAGATAGTCCATGGAGTCTCCAATGAGGTAGATCGGAGCTCAGGACCGCTCTAGGTGTAGATACGATGGTTTAGTTGCAGGTAACAGCTAGGAAGAAACTGCCCCTGAATCTGGAGGTGTGTCTGGGGGTGGAGGATCTTGCATATCTTTTGCCTGATCGGAGAGGGGAGAAGAGGGAAGGGCCTGTACCAATTGGGTGTCATTTGCGCGTCATGCAGATGGCGCGCGAAGATTTTGTAGATACCAAAACCCTGGGGCGCCACGCGCGACCGCGCGTCACTGCCTACGTCACCACGCAACATGCGCGCGTAATGCGCGTCATGCGTCGTGACGCCCAAGTGGGACAGGCCCTGGAGTGACCGGGGTGAGACGGACGAGTCCTTGACTGGTCCACACCGCTGCTTGCCTTGTCAATAACTGGTCTCGTCCATTCTCAAAGGGATGGCGGTGGCTCGCATTCACCACAGGTGTGAAGGTCACAAAACAGACCCTGACGTGAAACGTCTCATCTGTATCCACCTATCACTTACCAGACTTTGTCCCAAAACGCTGCCTATCCATTTTTTCCATAGATGCTGCCCGACCCACTGAATTCCTCCAGCACTTTGGGTCTTTCTGGGTAAACCAGCGTCTGCAGTTGAACAGAGTAGGTAACTGACTGGGGCCACTCACTACTTCCCGGGCAACACTATATGTCTGAAGAACGGTCTCGACCCCGAGACGTCACCCATTCCTTCTCTCCAGAGATGCTGCCTGTCCTGCTGACTCCAGCATGTTATGTCTATCTTCGATTTAAACCAGCATCTGCAGTCCTTTCCTACACATATGACGAAACATTGATAGACACAAAATGCTGGAGCAACTCAGCGGGTCAGACAGTATCTTTGTCTATCCTGCTGTTACTCCAGCTTTTTGTGTCTATCTTCGATTTAAACCAGCATCTGCAGTTCCTTCCTACATGACTAGACATTTAGTCTATTCCTACTTTTATACATTTTAAACATTTCCTCTTAACTTCTCAATTTGTTAAATTGAAATAATTAATCAACTGGCAAGCCCTCAGTTCTTACATATCAAAGTAAGTAATGTCATATTTTAAATACATTTTGCTACCATCTTTCGGAGGAGATAGTTGAGGCAGGTACTATAACAACATTTAAAAGACACTCGGACAGGTATATTAAAATGCTGGAGAAACACAGGGGGAGTAAAGGAAATAAGCGACGTTTTGGGTCAAGACCCTTCTTCAGACTGGTCTTGACCCGAAACGTCACCTATTCCTTCGCTCCATAGATGCAGCCTCACCCGCTGAGTTTCTCCAGCATTTTTGTCTACCTTCGATTTTCCAGCATCTGCAGTTCCTTCTTAAACACTGGACGGGTACATGAATAGTTTCAGTTTCGTTTATTGGCACAAGTACCGAGGTACAGTGAAAAGCTTTTGCTGTGTGCTAACCAATCAGCAATAGACAATAGGTGCAGGAGTAGTCCATTCTGCACTTTGAGCCAGCACCGCCATTTAATGTGATCATGGCTGATCATCCATAATCAGTACCCCATTCCTGCCTCCTCCCCATATCCCTTGACTCTGCTATCTTTAAGATGCTCTGTTTAGCTCTCTCTTGAAAGCATCCAGAGAACCAGCCTCCACCAACCTCCGAGGCAGAGAATTCCACAGACTCACAACTCTCTGTGTGAAAAAGTGTTTCCTTGTCTCCGTTCTAAATGGCTTACCTCTTATTCTTAAAGTGTGGCCCCTGGTTCTGAACCCCCCCAACATTGGGAACATGTCTCCTGTCTCTAGCGTGTCCAAACCCTTAATAATCTCATGTTTCAATAAATTCCAGAGTGTACAAGCCCAGCTGCTCCATTCTATCAACATATGACAGTCCCGCCATTCCGGGAATTAACCCGGTGAACCTACGCTGCACTCCCTCAATAGCAAGGCATGGTTACAATCGAGCCATTTACAGTGCACAGGAATATTTTTGAGTGGAAGATAAAATCAGTGAAGAGAAACAGACAGGATAGGTTGAGAGGGATATGGGCCAAACATGAGCAGGTGGGACTAGCTCAGAGGGGGCATCTTGGTTGGCATGGACAAGCTGGGCCGAAGGGCCTGTTTCCATGCAGCGTGACTCTTCAGCTGACAATATGCCTGCTTAGAAACCGATGTTCAGCTGAAGGGCAGGTTATTGGAACTCTGGATGCTGAACCACTGTTGGAGTATTTTCCTACAGTAATGTGGACCCGTTGACCATTCGGATGTCAGAAGCTGTTCCACGCTCTGACTGTGAGAAGAGACCAGTGTCTGGGCTGGTGGCTCCCTTCCGCAGCTCAGCGGAGCCATGCTCGTTGAAGTTTTGGAAAGTTTGGAAGTTTAACTGGTCGTCCTTGACAGATCTTCCAGCGAGGATTAAGATGACATTGTGGAAAATGGAACATTTCCTGTTAGCGGTGTAAGTAAACATATCTGCCAGACTGCGTTACAATGCAGCGTTGAATATTTACAAGCACCAAGAATGTTTCATAAATGCTTTTCAGTTTAGTTTAATTTGGAGACACGGTGTGGAAACTGGCCCTTCAGCCCACCAGGTCCGCGCCGACCAATATTCTTTTCACACATTTACCAAGCCAATTAACCTCGGAACCTGTACTCTGTGGAAGGATGCCAAAGAACTCGGGGAAACCCCACGCAGGTCACGAGGAGAACGTACAGACTTGTACAGGCAAGCAGCCGCTGTCAGGATCGAACCCGGGTCTCTGGCGCTGTGGGGCAGCAACTCTACCACTGCGCCACCCATTGAAGACGAGTTGCCAACCTACTTTATCATTTGTTTTGTTTAAGAAGGAACGGCAGATGCTGGAAAAATCGCTGGTAGACAAAAGTGCTGGAGACACTCAGCGGGTGAGGCAGCATCTATGGAGCGAAGGAATAGGTGATGTTTCGGGTCGAGACCCTTCTTCAGTCTGATGTGGGGGTGGGTGGGGGCGGGAAGAAGAAAGGAAGAGCCGGAGACAGTGGGCTGTGGGAGAGCTGGGAAGGGGAGGGGAAGGAGGGTGAAAGCCAGGACTACCTGAAATTAGAAAAGTCAATGTTCGTACCGCTGGGATGTAAAGTAGCCAAGCAAAATATGAGGTGCCGCTCCTCCAAGTTCTTTCTTAAATACTTGATAATTTGTTTTAGCTTCTTTGGAAGATCTTCTGCTGGCATGGAAAATTGATCTGAATATTTCCACCAGCCGGGGTAATTCCAGATGATTTATCCCCCGTCGTTTCCTTTTAATTCCTTCCATGCAATGTCCATTTTTCCTGGATCATCATCAAGGCCCGGAGCACATCTCCATAGCACCTGGTGTTCCAGCCAAATACTTCCCATTCTCTCCATGACAGCATTTCTGTTCTTTGTAACATCTGATGCACGTCCAGAATAACATTCTGCTATGTGTAAGTAGGAACCTACGATGAGCGTTTGTCGGCACTGGGCCTGCACTGGCTGGAGTTTAGAAGAATGAGGGGGGACCTCATTGAAACGTACAGAGTAGTGAAAGGCTTGGATAGAGTGGATGCGGAGAGGATGTTTCCACTAGTGGGAGAGTCTAGGACCAGAGGTTTTAGCCTCAGAATTAAAGGGCGTTCTTCTAGGAAGGAGATGAGGAGGAATTTCTTCAGGGAATCTGTGAAATTCTTTGCCACAGAAGACAGTGGAGGCCAAGTCAGAGAATGGGGTTAGGAGGGAGAGATAGATCAGCCATGATTGAATGGGGCAGTAGACTTGATGGGCCGAATGGCCTGATTCTGCTTCGATCACTTATGACCTTATTTACACCAAAGATAAACACAAAATGCCGGAGTAACTCAGCGGGTCAGTCAGCATCTCCGGAGAAAAGGAATAGGTGACGTTTCGGGTCGAGACCCTTCATCAGACCGAGAGTCAGGGGGGAGAGAATCTAGAGGTATGGGAAGGTACAGAACAAACCAGAGCCTGCATCAAATTACACTGGAAAGGTGGAGCCCACAATGGTCCATTGTTGGCTGGGAAAACATAGAAAATGGGTGCAGGAGGCGGCCATGACTGATCGTCCTCAATCAATAACCCCTGCCTGCCTTCTCCCCATACCCCTTGATTCCACTAGCCCCTAGAGCTCTATCTAACTCTCCAATACGAATGTGACCGATCATGCAAACGTTGTCACTAGAGTAGACGGGACATGCTGGCCAGCGTCGGCGAGGTGGGCCGAAGGGCCTGTTTCCGTGCTGTAAGACTCTGGCGATGCACAATTTCAAAGCTTTTTCCACCGTCAACTCGTACACAAATTGGTGCCACGTTTCCACCATCGAGGTGGAAGGACAAGGCGATAATGAAGGAATACAAACGGTCCAATTAGCAGAAGGACTAGGGTGAAGGAAAGAGCGTTCACGCCGCGGCCCTGTCTCCACCAATCTTTGCCACCACCACCCACAAGAAGCGACAAGACAGACGCCATTGTGTGCAGACGCCGAGACGTGTGTTCAGCTCTGGCTGAACAACTTCTAATCTTGCGTGTGGAGTCGACAAGAATTAGCAGCAGAAGGACGAGTGTTATCATCTCGGCCCCAGCCAACAAGGGCCTGTTTCCATGCTGTATGACTCTATGACACAATTGAATGCACAGATATATAGAGTTTTGGGACAATTTTGATTTTATACATATTTTCTTCTGAATAAAATTTATTTTGGGGAAATGAAAACTCCATTCACGAGTGGAACAGAAATATTTTGTATTTTATGGACGTAATTCTTCGTAAACAAGGAAGCGCTGGCAACAACATGAGAGGATAAAGTTCTATTTCCTGAATTAATCTTCAGTTTTCATCCTTCCAATCCCTAAACTAGGATATAAAATCCAGCCACTGATACTGGGAGAGAGGTCTGGATGTCACAGTCCAACTGTAATGGCTCTGGAATTCATCAGGGGAATGGCAAGCAGATTTGTGTCGAGTCTGTACTGGGAACACATATTCAATAGACAATAGGTGCAGGAGTTGGCCATTCGGCCCTTCGAGCCAGCACCGCCATCCAAAGTGATCATGGCTGATCATCCCCAATCAGTACCCCGTTCCTGCCTTCTCCCCATATCCCCTGACTCCGCTATCTTTAAGAGCCCTATCTAGCTCTCTAAAGTATCCAGAGAACCAGCCTCCTCTGTGGCAGAGTATTCCACCCTCACAACTCTCTGTGAAAAAGTGATTCCTCATCTCGGTTCTAAATGGTTCAGCCCTCATTCTTAAACTGTGGTCCCCTGGTTCTGGACTCCCCCAACATCGGGAACATGTTTCCTGCCTCTAGTGTGTCCAAACCCTTAACAATCTTATATGTATTCTGTGTAGACCCCGCTGAGCTCGAAATGATAAGGATTAAAACAATTTTCTTTCAGTCTTTTCTGAAATTACAAGCTTTATAATGTGACTTTATAACCAAAACAATTTGTATTTAGTTTAGTTTAGAGATACAACGCGGAGACCCGGGTTCGATCCCGAATACGGGCGTAGTCAGTATGGAGTTTACACGTTCTCCCCGTGACTTGCGTGGTGCTCCAGTTTCCTGCCACGCTCCAAAGACGTAGAGGTTTGTAGATTAATTGGCGTGGTAACATTGTAAATTGTCCCATTGTAAATTGTCCCCACGCTGGATCTCTGACTAAACTAGTGTAGGATAGCATGTTGAAGGGCCTGTTTCCATGCTGTCTCTCTAAACTAAACGTCGATAGTACCAATCGTTAGAAATTGACACCAGTCTCATGTAGACGGATGAATGAGACACACAATCTATTAATCTGTGGCCAGGTAATGATTTGTGCCTATCTAGGCCACATCTTACTGGACATAATATTGAGCTGCTGGTAAAGGATTATCTCTTTGCAGCTTATGACTGAGATACTATTTTTAAAAAGCATACAATGCAAACACAGAAACATAGAAATATTGAAAATAGGTGCAGGAGCAGGCCATTCGGCCCTTCGAGCCAGCACCATTCAATATGATCATGGCTGATCATCCAACTCAGTATCCTGTACCTGCCTTCTCTCCATACCCCCTGATCCCTTTAGCCACAAGGGCCACATCTAACTCCCTCTTAAATATAGCCAATGAACTGGCCTCAACTACCTTCTGTGGCAGAGAATTCCACAGACTCACCACTCTCCGTGTGAAAAATGTTTTCCTCATCTCGGTCCTAAAGGAATTCCCCCTTATCCTTAGACTGTGACCCCTTGTTCTGGACCTCCCCAACATCGGGAACAATCTTCCTGCATCTAGCCTGTCCAACCCCTTAAGAATTTTGTAAGTTTCTATAAGATCCCCCCTCAGTCTTCTATATTCTAGCGAGTACAAGCCGAGTCTATCCAGTCTTTCCTCATATGGAAGTCCTGCCATCCCAGGACACATCTCACAATTTGACGCTGACGTACATTGAAAAGGCAGGAGAACGGGGTCGAGAGGGAAAAATAGATCAGCCATGGTGGGACGGCAGAGCAGACTTGATGGGCCGAAGGGCCAAAACCCTATGTCTTGTGAACTTATGAAAAATACTGATTTACAGAAGGGGCATTCTAAACATTCCACACTAAACATTTTCACTTTAGAGTCCAATATTAAGGGGTCCTGCAAGAAATATCGCCAGCTTAAATCTCCCTGAAGTCTTTAAAAGTTTGTTAATTGGCACCACATGTGCAGAAAGATTTGCAGCAGTTTCTAATTGTCTGCTTATCTAGCAACGAGCTTTAAAGCTTTCGATGTTGTCCCATAACTATTATTCTCACAAACTGAGTCATGGTGCGTTAAGCATTTGGCAGCGTTTCAAATATATGTTAACATTGAAACTCTGATCTGGGAAAAAACTGTGGGTTGGCCTATGATGAGCGTTTGACAGCACTGGGCCTCTACTCGCTGGAGTTTAGAAGGTTGAGGGGGGACCTCATTGAAACTCACAGAATAATTAAAGGCATAGATAGAGTGGATGTGGAAAGGACGTTTCCACTGGTGGGAGAGTCTAGGAGCCTCAGAATTAAAAAACGCTCTTTTAGAAAGGAAGGTAGACAAAAATGCTGGAGAAACTCAGAGGGTGAGGCAGCATCTATGGAGCGAAGGAATAGGTGACGTTTCGGGTCGAGTCCCTTCTTCAGACTGAAGCATTTCTCCAGCATTTTTGTCAACCTTCGATTTTTCCAGCATCTGCAGTTCTTTCTTAAACATCTTTTAGAAAGGAGGCGAGGAGGAACTTCTTTAGTCAGAGGGTGGTGAATCTGTGGAACTCATTGCCACAGAGGGCTGTGGAGGCCAAGCCAGTGGATATTTTCGAGGCAGGCATCGACAAATTCTTGTTTAGAACGGGTGTGAAGGGTTATGGAGAGAAGGCAGGAAAATGGGATTAGGAGGCAGAGATCAGGCCATGATTGAATGGCAGAGGGGACTCGATGGGCCGATTTAATTTACATCTATGACATGAATCCAGAGGCACAAAGAGATTTGGTTAGGTTTACAGTAGATGCCAGATTTCTAAGGTAAGGTGCAGTCACAGAATGGACTAAAGCAGAACAAGTGACTAGACAGAACGATGGCAAGTGAAGTTTCACACAGCCAGGTACAAGGGAGATGATATGCACTGCAAATAATGTTAGATAAAACCAAAATTGAACGAGATCAAGGATATCTATACACCTAAACATGTCCACAGTGGTGCAGCTGGTATAGTTGCTGCCTCACAGCGCCAGAGACCTGGATTTGATCCTGACCTTGGTTGCTGTCTGCGTGGAGTTCGCACGTTCTCTCCCGGTGGGTTTCCTCTGGGTTCTCCCTCATCCCAAAGACGTGCGTGTTTGCAGGCTAATTGGACCTCTGTAAAAATTGTCCCAGGCAATACTTAGATAGAGTCACGCAGCATGAAAATAGGCCTTCGGCCCAACTTGCCCACGGTGACCAAGATGCCACATCTACACGAGCCTCACCTGCCCATGTTTGGCCCATAAAGCTTTGCTATTCACGTTGTGTACATCCTGCTTTTACCATTGTAATCTTAGACTGTCAGATGTGACTGCAAAACTGGTAAAAGGTGACCAGTTCCTTTGGGAAATTTGACTGAGATAGTGCAGGGAATCAGTGGGCCGAAGGGCCTGTTTCCATGCCCTCCATGTGGCATCTTTCAATTAATCAATTGATCAATGGATGTTGAATAAATGTAGTGAAATGTTGACTGAATGTCTGATATTTTCACCCTGGGAGCTCACCTCACCGTTAAGGCAAAGTGTTCAGAAATAAATTGGCCAAGGAACCAACACCATGTCCCCTGGACGAATGATCTGAAAATTAGGACCAACTTTTGTTTAGAGATACAGTGTGGAAACAGCCCACCGTGTCTGCGCCGACCAGCGATCTCCGCACACTTACATTATCCTACACACGCACACACACGCACACACTAGGGACAATTTACAATCTTTACCAATTTACAATCTGCAGTTCTTTCTTAAACCTACAAACCTGAATGTCTTTGGAATGTGGGAGGGAACCGGAGATCCCAAATAATCAGGTTTTGGAGGGAACGTACAAACTCCGTCCAGGCAGCACCCGTAGTCAGGATCGAACCTGGGACCCTGGCGCTGTGAGGCAGCAACTCTGCCGCTGCGCCACCGTGCTACCCACAATTGTGTAAACTGCAGGATCCAGCGATTAAAGTCGACGCCTAGATCTTCTGGAAGGGGCATAACAGCAGATCTCCGAGGGAGGATTTTTACAATAAGACTTTCTATCCATGAGGGAACTAGAAATCTTTGCAATATAAAACAGTATTATAGAAAAGTAAGTTTACAATCTGCATCATGAATGTCAAAGTGTTACTGGTATACCGTCACATTGGTTTGGATATTATTAGATTCCACTTTGTTCAGTGGCCATAACATCTGCACACCAAAAGTATGTGGCTAACAAACTCTTGTCTAAAAAGTGTCACACAAGAATTTCCATCCTCAAATTTATTACAAGTTGTTTTTTTTCTAAAGTTCAAGTTTAGGTTTTTTTTAAAGTTTCGAGATACAAATTGGTAACAGCCGCTCAGCCCATTGAGTCTGTGCCGACCATCGATCACCTGCTCCCACTAGTTCTATGCTATCCCACTTTCTCAGCCACTCCATGCACATTTGGGGCAATTTATAAAGGCAAGTTTATAACCTACAAACCCGCACGTCTTTGGGATATGGGAGGAAACCGGAGCACCCGGAGGAAACCCACGCGGTCACAGGGAGAACGTGCAAACTCCACACACAAAGACAGCTCCTGAGGTCAGGATCGAACCGGGGTCTCTCATGCGGTGAGGCAGCGACTCTAGCAGCCGTGCCGCCCCCCCAAGGCCAAAGCACGAGGCGCAGCGCGCCAGATGCACAAATCCAAAACAGAACGGTTCAGCATTACGGATATTCCCAACTTCGAGATGCCAGAAACATCCCACATGCTCGACGGTGGAAGAAAACATCACAGCATAAAATGCACAATAGAAAAAAAAATACTGGATTGAAGAAAGGAAATGCAAACGGGCTCAGAGTGGAGACATGGAAGAGATTGTGGTGAACGAACAACAGAACACAGTAACGACTGATGCAATGTAGTGGCTGATGCAGGCTGAACTTGCTCCAAAATTTGCCGCATGTTTGGTTCAAACCCACTAGTTTCTAAACTCTACTAAGGTCAGAGAAACGCTAACCTTTCAACCAGTGCCAAGTCTTGAATGTTTGAATTTTGCCCACATCAGCAGGAGTCCGA
The DNA here is from genome assembly GCA_035221665.1 of Okamejei kenojei. Classification (NCBI taxonomy): domain Eukaryota; kingdom Metazoa; phylum Chordata; class Chondrichthyes; order Rajiformes; family Rajidae; genus Okamejei; species Okamejei kenojei. The sequence goes on from CM069150.1 coordinate 45,988,212, forward strand.
GTCGTAGAGCAGGGAAGCAGGCCCTTCGGCCCAACTTGCCCATGCTGACTGACCAAGATGCCCCATCTATGCTAAGCCCCACCTGCCCACGTTTGGCCCAGATCCCTCTAAACCTCTCTTATATTTGCACCAAGGCAAATTCCTTGCATGTGAATACTTGGCCAATAAATGTATTAATTAATTCTTTATGCATGCATTTATCGTTCACTAAACGTTATTCCCTTTATCCTGTATCTGAACACTGTGGACAGCTTAATCATAATCTTGTATAGTCTTTCCACCAACTGGATAGCACGCAACAAAGAAAACTTCACTGTACCTCTGTACACGTGACAATAAACTAAAGATGTGTGTTCTGCATTTAGTATCGACATTATTCAACATGTACACAAATTTGTTATTGAACTACTTAACTATGTCACAATACACTTTGAATATGTATTTATTTTAAATCGCTTAAGTCTACATATTTGTACATTTTGTTTGTTAGATTTATCAACACACTGAGTCCATTCAGTCATACTGACCCATAGTTTAGTTTAGAGATATAGCACGGAATAAGGCCCTTCAGCCCACCGGGTACATGCCGACCAGCGATCCCCGCACAGTAATAGCCCTGTCCCATGGTGCGAGTTCATTCCAAGAGCTTTCCCAAGTTTAAAAAAAAATCAAACTCGTGGTAAGCACGGAGAATGAACGTAGTGGGTACGTCGGAGCTCGGGGACGTCTCTTAGCGCTAACGGCAGGTACTCGTGAAGACTCGCTATCGGCAGGTAAGCACGGGAAGACAGGTGAAGATTTTTCAACATGTTGAAAAATGTCCACGAGAGCCCCGAGTACTGACGAGCGGCCATGAGTTCGAATCAGGGCAAACTCGGGAGAGCTCTTGGAATGAACTCGTACAGTGGGACAGGGCTTTTACACTATCCCACACACACTAGCGACAATTTACACATACACCAAGCCAATTAACCTCCAAACCTGCACGTCTTTGGAGTGTGGGAGGAAACCGAAGATCTGGGAGAAAACCCACGCGGGTCTCCCAGAGAACGTGCAAACTCCGTACAGACAGCCCCCGCAGTCGGGATGGAACCCGGGGTCTCTGGCGCGGTGAGGCAGCAACTCTACCGCTGCTCCACCATGCTGTTTAACTTCTACTAGTCCTCCTCCCATTTTTCCCCCCTTTTTAAAATGACCAGTATTTCTTTCCATTATTTTCTCCATGTATTTTATGGGAACACATTCTCCCAACGCTCACTTCAACTGCTTTACCTCTTAGTGCATTCCCACATTCCAAATGTTTTTACTGAAGAATCTATTCAATTTAATATATTGATGGTGAGAGAAAGAAGTGCAAGTGCTGGTTAAAACCGAAGGTGGACACAACATGCTGGAGTAACTCAGCGCGATGGGCAGCATCTCTGAAGAGAAGGAATGGGTGACGTTTCGGGTTGAGACCTTTCTTCAGACAATATATTGATGGCTCCAGTTGGGCCCTGCCTCACCCGTCCCGACGTAGTGCAGCCTATGGAGTGCAGCAGCAGCGCCTCGCCCGTGGCCCCGTCGGTCGGCAGCCCGACCTTCGGACCTTCGCTTACCACCGACAACACCACCACCCCTCCTTCTCATGGCCGATCATCGGTTCATGAATTGGATGGGGCGCCGGACTTTGCGCTGCGATGTCGCGCGGGCTGGGCCAAACTCCTCAGCTGGCCCGCCGGCTGGGCTTTGCGTGCAGTCCAGCACCCGGGCCAACTCATCATTCACCCAGCCACGGCCGAGTCGGTCAACGAACTGCCGTCGGGAATTTGTCCTGTATTTTGACCTTTTGTCCCTTTTTTTGGGAGTGAGAAAGTTGGCGACCCTAGGCGGAGGGCCTTTTCCTCGCTGCATCTCTAAACTAAGCTAAAAATACCAGGCATCTGTAAATCACCTCCAGCGTGTAGGGAGTGGATGAGAAAACAGGACGACATAGAACTAGTGCGAAAGGGCGATTGATGGCCGGTGTGGACACTCTGGGCCTCAGGCCCTGTTTCCATGCTGCATCTCGAAAACCTAACTAAAACCAGATGGTTGTTAATCCTTTACCAAGAACGGCTTGGCATAACATCGAAACACAGCAACAGCATTTACTAGAAAATATGTGCAAAGTGCCCACCGTTCCAGTAGGCAAACAGCACCCAGCTGCAAGAACACGCCGGTAAAACTACCGACCAGACTGGAATACAAGCAAAAGCAACTGGATCAGTTCAGACCAGTTTAGTTTATTCTCCCGTGCATCTATGTACAGTGAAAAGCTTCATGTTGCGTGCTATCCAGTCAGTAAACATAGAAACATAGAAATTAGGTGCAGGAGCAGGCCATTCGGCCCTTCGAGCCTGCACTGCCATTCAATATGATCATGGCTGATCATCCAACTCAGTATCCTGTACCTGCCTTCTCTCCATACCCCCTGATCCCTTTAGCCACAAGGGCCACATCTAACTCACTCTTAAATATGGCCAACAAACTGGCCTCAACTACCTTCTGTGGCAGAGAATTCCACAGATTCACCACTCTCTGTGTGAAAAACGATTTTCTCATCTCGGTCCTAATCTTCTCATCTTATCCTTAAACTGTGACCCCATGTCCTGGACTTCCCCAACATCGGGAACAATCTTCCTGCATCTAGCCTGTCCAACCCCTTAAGAATTTTGTAAGTCTCTATGAGATCCAGCCCCTCAATCCATTTACAGTGTCCAGATGATAAGGGAACAATGTTTAGTGCAAGGTAAAGCCAGCACAGTCTGGTCAAGGATAGTCCGAGGGTCACCACAGAGGTAGCTAGTAGTTCAGCATGTTCAGTTCAGTAGTTCAGCATATCCAAAGCACAGATCTATGGGCCTGTCCCACTTACGCAATGTTTTCGGTGACTGCCGGCAGCCGCCATTAGTCGCAGCAGGTCGCCGAAAATTTTCAACATGTCGAAAATCCAGCGGCGACCAGAAAAAGGTACGACTCTTCGAGCGACTACTCACTGCCACAGAGGCGTCACCCTGCGACCATGTCGCACCTTTTTCTGGTCAACCTGCTGCGACTATGATGGGTGCCGGCAAGTCGTGTAAGTGGGACAGGCCCTCTACCGTTTTCTTTCCACATTCAGGTAGATCTGCAGCACATTGCTGGCATTCTTACTTCAGATATCTTTAATTTTCAATTCTTGTATTTTAAGCTCTATGCATATATGGCACCTTCATCCTTGGTTCACTGAAGATCATTCTAAATCTTTCCTGTCCAAATGTCCTTTACTTTTGTGCTCCGGTTTCCTCCCATATAGACAATAGACAATAGGTGCAGGAGTAGGCCATTCGGCCCTTCGAGCCAGCACCGCCATTCAATGTGATCATGGCTGATCATCCCCAATCAGTACCCCGTTCCTGCCTTCTCCCCATATCCCCTGACTCCACCATCTTTAAGAGCCCTATCAAGCTCTCTCTTGAACGAATCCAGAGAAAAGGCCTTCACCGCCCTCTGAGGCAGAAAATTCCACAACTCTCTGTGTGAAAAAGTGTTTCCTCATCTACGTTCTAAATGGCTTTCCCCTTAATCTTAAATGGGGCCCCCTAGTTCTGGACTCCCCCAACGGGAACATGTTTCCAGCCTCTAGCGTGTCCAAACCCTTACTAATCTTATATGTTTCAATAAGATCCCCTCTCATTCTTCTAAACTCCAGAGTGTACAAGCCCAGCCGCTCCATTCTCTCAGCATATGACAGTCCCGCCATCCCGGGAATTAACCTTGTGAACTCACGCTGCACTCCCTCAATAGCAAGAATGTCCTTCCTCAAATTACTCCAGGTGTGGTCTCACTAGGGCCCTGTACAACTGCAGAAGGACCTCTTTGCTCCTATACTCCTCTTGTTATGAAGGCCAACATGCCATTCACTTTCTTCACTGCCTGCTGTACCTGCATGCTTACTTTCATTGACTGGTGAACAAGGACCACCAGATCCCGTTGTACTTCCCCTTTTCCCAACTTGACACCATTTAAATAAACTCCCAAAGGCATGTGGGTTTGTAGTTTGATTGGCCTCTGTAAATTGCTCCTAGCGTGTACAGTGGACGAGAACGTGGGAGAACTGGTGTGAACAGCGATCGATGGTCGGTGTGAACTCGATGGGCCGAATGGACTGCTTCCATGCTGCAACTTTCGATCCATCGATAGTACTAGGTAACCCGAGCGGAACAGTGTAAAACTGAAACCCGAGGGGCAGCCAAAACAAGGTCCACGGTAGATGGTAGAGGCTGAGATAGGGTTGTGGTTAGTGTCAGGGAGTGTTCAAGAGCCTGATGGTCGCTGAGACGAAGCTGTCCTTTGAACCTGGAGGTCACGGTTCTTGGGCTCAGACTTAGACATTAGTTGAGTTTAGTTTAGAGATGCAGCGCGTAAACGGGCCCCGTCGGCCCACCGGGTCCGCGCCGACCAGCGATCCCTGCGCGCCAACACTATCCGACACACACTCAGGACAATTTTCACTGTTACCAAAGCCAGTTAGCCGACAAACCTGGACATCTTTGGCGTTTGGGAGGAAACCGGAGATAACCCACGCAGATCACGGGGGGAACGAACAAACTCCGTACAGACAGTGCCCAGAGTCGGGTTCGAACCCGGCTCGCTGGCGCCGTGAGGCAGCAACTCTACCGCTGCGCCACCGTGCCGCCCTCAGACATGTTGAGGAGTGTTTACACAAGTGCAGTTTGTGTAAGGGCAGCGTGAAGAATCAATGATCTTTAACTCGTGAGGAGCCACTGAGGCAATCTGTGCAATGACTTAACGCGTTTATAAAGAGGCTTTGTAATGGATCTCCTGCCACTGCCCAATAACATTGTCTTCAGAAAAGATGCAATGGGATGCAGTTCATGCTGAATAGTCTCACGGCAAATATACAGGTGACAATTTTCTTGGAAAACCACAGGAACTAAATATACCCATTCCTCCATTCTCCGCTGGTCTATTTTCAGTAATTGTGTTTTTGCAGCTGATGTCACTATGTATCCAACTCACTCTTAGGTTTTCCAGCTTTGGAATTGGCCAAGATCCAGGCTACAAAGGAAAGGTTAAAGTCTGACATATAAAAGCTGAAAGGAGGGTTCACCGTCAGGAAAAGTACTTAACACTTCAACATTGGGAATCTGGAACATTCCGCCCGCTGTTTATTTTCTCGTCTGCACTCCCCGATATTCTCATGCATGGTGCGATCGGCCTGAACAAACCCTTTCACGTAATCTCGATGGACGTGCCAACAACAGCAAACCAATGCCAACTAGAACAAAACCGACGTCTCGAAACATTCCAATAAAAGAATACTCCTTCAAATAAATGCCCATGAGAGTCGCAGACAGGGCTGTCGTAACACATGGGCACGCTGGACCGGTGCCCGGGCCCCCACGAGCATAGGGGCTCCACGCTAATCTGTGTATCGCAGAATGTTATTGTAGAACATGAAAACGGAGAAGAACATCGCAAGTACATGACGGCATAAGGAGTGTAGGGGTCCCAGTGCACTGCTTTGCCCGGGGGCCTGTAATGCTGTTAAGACGGCCCTGGTCACAGAGTGATACAGCGTGGAAACAGGCCCTTCAGCCCAACTTGTCCACACTGGCCAACATGTCCCGGCTGCACTAGTCCCACCCGGTCCATGCCCCTCCAAACCCGTCCTAGCCATTTGAGTCGCGTTTGTCCAGTCGAGAGTGTTTAATTGTTAATTTACGTACAACGGATAAGTGAAATTCTTACTGGTTGCGTCTTAACAGACCCGCCAACACAATGGCCTCAGGTAATAATAATAATAATATATAAATGGATGGAGGGGAAGAAAGAGGGTTTGGGGGAAGAAAGGGGAGGGGGACGTTGTTAGAGGTTATCTAAAATTGGACAATTCAATGTTCATACAAATGGGTTGCAAGTTGCCACGAGGTGCTGTTCCTCCAGTTAGCGCTGGGCCTCACTCTGGTAATGGAGGAGGTCCAGGACAGAAAGGTCAGTGTGGGAATGGGAAGGGGAGTTAAAGTGGTTAGCGACCGGGAGATCCAGCAGGCCGTCAGTGAACCAGTCCCCGAGCCTGTGCTTGGCAACTCAACTTTCACTGTACCTTAATTGGCACATGCGACAATTAAATTGAATCATGAATCTTGATCTTGAATCTTGGTCTCACCGATATAGAATAGAAGTTTGGCAAATGCAAAGTTGAACCACTGTATACCCTTTATCGTGTATCTGTACACTGCGGACCGCTCGATTGTAACCATGTATTGCCTTTTCCCTCTTTTTCTTCTTGCGTGTGGCGGGCACAGCCTAAAGTTGTCGGACAACTTGTTCTATTTGATTGTGCACGCCGGGTTGATTGCATTTGTCGAAACAGGGCGGACCACGTGAAGGCTGCAATCTCCCACCCCACCTTTTCCTTGGCTGGAGAGCACGCAACAAAACACTTTTGCTGCACACATAACAATAAACTACTAAACAATAATAACCTAAACTAAACAGGCCAACGTTTTTACTCCAAATTTTCTGGTAATAATATTGTTAAAAAGGGAAAATGATTTGCATTTCAAAATCCAACTTCATATTAGTACATCTTTTTTTCTCTCACAGAAGCCAGCTGTAAGAGTCGGTGTAATAAATTTGCAATCAGAAGTTGAGAGTGTATACCCTTCACGCACCTTCGCAATTCGGGGCAGAAACTGTTTATTTTATTTATAGTGAATAACAGCACAAAAGAGTGAATCAGTAGGCCCGAGGCTATTCAAGGAAAAAACTCATTCTGCAGATGGCTGGTGGGTAAAGGGAAAGGAAGATTCCAGAACTACGGGCCTCTCAGCTGGTCTAGAAAATATACAGCTCCACCTCCGATTCTCCGGCGCCCTTGGCAGTGCTCCCATATATACCTCAAAAAAAAATCAACAGAGGTCACGGTCCAACAGTACCGGAACCTTCTGCCTAAGCCGCCGGGGAGTGGGGGGGGGGGGGGGGGGGGGGGCCGAGATACTGGTCCCCGCAAAGTTGGCCTCGGGAGAGTCGGCTGTGGGATCGGGCCGGGCCGGAGTTCTAGGGGGGCAAATCCGACCCTCCGATCGGCCGCGGAAGTCCCGGTGAAGTCGAGATCGGCCGCCTCACCCAGCCTGGGTGTGTGGACGTGCGGTGGGGAGGGGAGGGGAGAAAATTCAAGCGCGCGCTCGTAATTTTGTCCGCATCAAAGGAGGTGCCGGACGGCCAGTTGCCAGATAATCGGTGATGGACTCGAACAGCACGAAATGGAAAGTGCTGGAGCGACTCAGAGGGTCAGGCAGCATCAGTGGGGAACATGGATGGGCAATGTTTCAGCTTGGGCCCCCTTCTACAGGCCCAAATTGTCACTTATCCATGTTCTCCAGATGCTGCCCGACCTGCCGAGTCGCTCAGGGGCTTTGTGTCTTTTTGTTTTGGTAAACTAGCGTCTGCAGTTACTTGTGACTCCACTAAAAAGCAGCCCTTTGTTTCCCAATCTCGGTCCTTGCCATCGTTAATGAATGAGTGAATGAATGGATGGATGAGAGCAAATTTGATCATTCACAAAGCTACATTCAAACTGGATAAAGCCTCTCCCAGCAACACAAGGGGCTTTCCAAATATCCACTCCTGGCAAAGCACACCAGGTTCATTGTTCGGTCAGCTGTGCGCGATGTGTAAGATTAGAAGCCAATAACTCTTACTGAGAAGTCAGCCACTCAAGGATTCCCTGCAAGTCTCCAATATGTTTCTTATCCTGAAGAGTCATCAGGTGATACAGCGTGGAAACAGGAACCTTGGGCCCAACTTGCCCACACTGGCCAACATGTCTCGGCTACACTAGACCCACCTGCCTGCATTTGGTCCATTATCCCTCCAAACCTGTCCTGTCCATGTACCTGTCTAACTGTTTCTGAAACATTGGGACAATCTCAGCCTCAACTACCTCCTCTGGCAGCTTGTTCCATACACCCACCACCCTTTGTGTGAAAAATGTACCTCTCAGTTTCGGTTCAAATCTTTTCCCCTTCACCTTGAACCTATGTCCTCTGGTCCTCGATTCCCCTACTCTGGGCAAGAGACTCTGTGCATCTACCTGATCTATTCCTTTCATGATTTTATACACCTCTATAAGATCACCCCTCATCCTCCTGCGCTCCAAGGAATAGAGACCCAGCCTACTCAACCTCTCCCTATAGCTCACACCCTCTGGTCTGGTAACATCCTCATAAAAAAATTGAGGGGTTGGAAACCAGGGGCCACAGTTTAATAATAAGGGGTCGGCCGAGGAAACACTTCTTCACACAGAGCGTTCACACAGAGTCTGTGGAATTCTTTGCCTCAGAGGGCGGTGGAGGCCGGTTCTCTGGATACTTTCAAGAGAGAGCTAGATAGGGCTCTTAAAGATAGCGGAGTCAGGAGATACGGGCAGAAGGCAGGAACGAGGTACTGATTGGAGATGATCAGCCATGATCACATTGAATGACGGTGCTGGCTTGAAGGGCCGAATGGCCTACTCCTGCGTTTATTGTCTATTGCCATTCAATCATGGCTGATCTATCTCTCCCAATTAACCCACAGACCTGTACGTCTTTGAGTGTGGGAGGAAAGCAAAGATCTCGGAGAAAACCCACGCGGTCACGCAGAGAACGTACAAACTCCGTACAGACAGCACACGTAGTCGGGATCGAACCCGGGTCTCTGGCGCTGCAAGCGCTGTAAGGCAGCAACGCTACCACTGCGCCACCGAGCTGCCCAGATTCTGTGGACATATTCTGAAATCATTGAGTTTGGATTGTGTCAGAGTGCCATGCCAAACGCAACCTCTGGCTGCACAGGATAGGATTAGTCTGAAATCAAGATGATGGAATCCAGCCAATGAACATTTTACAATTCCAATGGTGCAGAGACCAGGAGGCAGATTCCAAAACACCGTTTTGATTTTATTCTTACCCCCCCCCCCCATACAATTCCCACTGCCTCTTGCAAAATCTAAAAACCATCTATGATTTGAATGCATCATAAGCAATTTCACAAATTGAATCCACCATGATTGTATCTGTAGACTGTGGATGGCTCGGTTGTAATCAATCATTACCGTCTTTATTGCTGACTGGCTAGCACGCAACAAACGTTTCCGACTGTAGCTCGGTCCACATGACAATAAACTAAACTTACATTTTAGCAAATATTCAGTTCCCATGCAGGAAACATGTTTCCAATGTTGGGGGAGTCCCGAGCCAGGGGTCACAGTTTAAGAATGAGGGGTAAGCCATTTAGAACGGAGACGAGGAAACACTTTTTCTCACAGAGAGTGGTGAGTCTGTGGAATTCTCTGCCTCAGAGGGCGGTGGAGACCGGTTCCTTGGATGCTTTCAAGGCAGAGCTAGGTAGGGCTCTTGAAGATAGCGGAGTCAGGGGATATGGGGAGAAGGCAGGAACGGGGTACTGATTGTGGATGATCAGCCATGATCACAGTGAATGGTGGTGCTGGCTAGAGGGGCCGAATGGCCTACTCCTGCATCTATTGTCTATGTTTTTTATGCTAGATTAATTTATTGTATTATTGATTATTATATATTCACGTGTGTTATTATATTAACAGGACCTATAAGCTGCAGCAAGTAATGATTTCATTGTTCTGTAGTCAGTACATGCGACAATTAAACATCGGGCTCTTGACACCAGTTCATTTTAAGGCTAAAATGTAAATTTTGCTGTCGGATGAGTACCTGAGGCAGGTAACACAGTCTTGGGAGTTTATAATGAGGATAATTTACAAAACGTAATGCAATGGCTGTTGTAGGCATTCAATAAATAGACCAACAAGTTTCAAGAATTAGAATAGAGAATTGGAGACATGAGGAACTGCAGATGCTGGTTTACAAAAAAAAACGACTAAGTGCTGGGGGAACTCAGCAGATCAGAGCTTCTCTGGGTGACGTTTTAGATTGGAACCCTTCTTCAGACTGATCGTAGTAAAGGGGAGGATGCCGGAAAACCGGTGGGGGAGGGGGAAGGGGGGGGGGGTGGTGTTAAAGGCCAGCAAGTGATAGATAGACTATTCATGTTTAAGAACCGCCGATGCTGGAAAAATCGAAGGTAGACGAAAATGCTGGAGAAACTCTATGGAGCGAAGGAATAGGTGACGTTTCTGGATCTCGACCCAAACGTCCCCTATTTCTTCGCTCCACAAATGCTGCCTCACCCGCTGAGTTTCTCCAGCATTGTTGTCTACGCTACACTATTCATGTTCCCCAGAGATGCTGCCTGCCCTGTTGAGCACTTGGTGTCTGCAGACTATCCTGCCAAAACACGTGTGGCTGTATTCAAGGCTGTGCCAGAATGCACACACTCGAGGTGTACCAGCATTGGGAATCTCTCACTCAATGCCAAAGTCAACATCCAGATCGCGACGACATCACCATTTGGAAAGTTAAACCATTAGTGAAGGGCTAACACTAAAGTACTTAAAAACCACACACATCTAACTCTGCTCCATTGAAATTATTTGTGGAAACCTTACAGAAAATAGGAAGATCAATTGTTTCCACTTCCATGATGTGCTACATATCAACATGTAAAACCTTTGGGATGTGGGAGGAAACCGGAGCGACCGGAGACACACACGTGGTTTTTAGCTCTTAGAGCCAACAGAATCAAGGGATATGGGGAAAAAACAGGAACGGGGTCCTGATTTATGGATGATCAGCCATGATCATATTGAATGTCAGTGCTGGCTCGAAGGGCCGAATGGCCTACTCCTGCACCTATTTTCTATGTTTCTATGTTTCCATGAGTGATCATGAGCAAGAGTTTAAGTCTGTCTATTACAAAGGCATGTGACAATATAGCTGTACAAAGAAAGTCTAAATATTCATAAAAATGTATAATTTTCTCATTCCTTGCCCAAATTTCTCACCTCCTCTTCAAAAGGCACGGGTTCAAAAGCCTTGGTGACCCGACTTTCAAATATTTTGCATGCTAGCGAAAAGAGACAGGCACATACAGTTCAAAGGATCCATTATCCTTCAGATATCAAAACGTCTTTAACCCTCACTGTGGTCAAATAAGTCGGTGACGAGGAGAATTTCTCACAAAGCCGCACTCTTTCGATATTGCACGGAATTTCCCCACTAGATCTCCTTGGGCAATAGAATGACAACTACTCATTTATCAAAACTGTTGCCCCAGCTTGACGTGTGATCAGAAGTCAGACATAGGGGCCTTTTCTAATGTTATTGGTGTTCTCCACATCATTGCAGTGACCCTCCCCTCCCCACCCCCCCGCCCCGATCTGCCCACCCTCTTCATCCATTTCTGAGGGTTTTTTTTAGTTTAGAGATACAGCACGGTGGAAACAGGCCCTTCAGCCCACCGAGTCCGCACCGACCAGCGATCCCCGCACATTAACGCTATCCTACACACACACTAGGGACAATTTTACATTTTTATACATTTATTACACCAAGTTACAAACATGCACGTCTTTGAAGTGTGGGAGGAAACTGAAGATCTCGGAGAAAACCCACCCAGGTCACGGGGAGAACGTGCAAACTCCGTACAGACAGCACCCGCAGTCAGGATTGAACCCGGGTCTCTGGTGCCACCCTGCCGCGCATTCTGGGTGAAGTCAAGATCCGATGTCCTCAACAGTTGGCCCGACACAGCCTATGGTGAACAGGAGACACAAGCAACTGCAGATACTGGAATCTTGTGCAAAGCACAAAGTGCTGGAAGAACTCAGCGGGTCAGGCAGCATCTGCGGAGGGAATGGACAGGCGAAATTCCGGGTCAGGTCCCTTCCTGAAATATCGCTCGTCTATTCCCTCCAAAGATGCTGCCCGACCCACTGAGTTCCTCCAGCACATTATGGGTTTTTTTTTTTAAAAGGAATAGTTTAAAGGGTCAGATTGAGTGCACTAAATGTTTAAGATGTTTAACCCGAAGTATTGAAGAAATAAAATAATTTCCAGTAGTTAAACTTTTCTGACCTCTTTCTTCTGGGGTTCTGAAGCAGGTTTCCTTCAGATATCGCAGCAGAGTGATAAACATCTATTTAAAATGGTGGCACAATAGCCCAGCGCCGGAGACCCTGCCTCGATCCTGACTACGGGTGTCTTCTCCCCGTGACTACGTGCGTTTTCTCTGGGTGCTCCGGTTTCATCGAAGATGGACAGCTTTGCAGGTTAATTGGCTTTAGTATAATTGTAAATTGTCACTAGTGGGTGTAGGATAGTGTTGTGGGCCTGTTCCACTTAGGCGATTTTTTTTAGGCGACTGGTTTGCCGGACACATGTTCGCCGGTGGTCGCCGGGAGTCGTCTCCTCAGTCGTGCAAAAAGTCGTAGCGTCTTTCTGGTCGCCGCTAAATTTTCAAGCTGTTGAAATTTTATCGGCGATTGTGGGTTTGACGCCAATGAGAGTAACCTGACCTCTCCCGACGTAGGTGCTGTCGTAGGCTGTCGCTGGTTTATCGGCGACCTGCTACGACTATGACAGACGGCGGCAGTTGCCTAAAAAATAAAATCGCCAAGTGGGACAGGCCCATTAGTGTGCGGTGGTGACCACTGGTCAGTGTGGGCTGGGTGGGCCAAAGGGCCTGTTTCCATGCTGTATCTCTAAAGTTTAAATCTCTCAGCTAATTAATGAACCTGGACCTGCACAAATCTAGAAGAAACTGCCAATGCTCCAGTTGAATAAAACACGTAAAAGGCAAGAGCAGCCTGCAGACCCAGCGTGGATGGTCATGAACCCACACTCTGGAATGAGGCCAAGCACTCTGATCACTTATGGTTCTAAATGTGAGCAGTCAAAATGAAAAGCTGAATGAGGTGAAAGGTCTAACTACAAAATGTAATAAATATTTAATAAACTAAGGCACAACACACACAAAGAACTCTGTTATTGGCCTCACAAGCACGGGCCACAAGCACGGGCCATACCGAATCCACACCGACCAGCGATCACCCCGCACGCTAATAGCCCTGTCCCACGGTACGAGTTCATTCCAAGAGTTCTCCCGAGTTTGCCCTGATTTGAACTCGGAGATTTACGGTAATGGCCACTCGTCGGTACTCGGGGCTCTCGTGGACATTTTTCACCACGTTGAAAAATCTTCACGAGTCTTCCCGTGCTTACCTGCCGTTAGCGAGTCTTCCCGGGTACCTGCCGCTAGCGTTACGAGCCGCTAAGGGACGTCCCCGAGCTCCGACGTACCCGCTACATTCATTGTCCGTGCTTACCACGAGTTAGATTTTTTTAAACTCGGGTGAGCTCTTGGAATGAACTCGTACCGTGGGACAGGGCTTTAACACTATCCCACACACACACTGCAAGTTACAATTATCCCAAAGCCAATTAACCTGCAAACCGGTGCATCTTTGGAGTGTGGGAGGAAGCCGGAGCACCCGCCTGCTGTGACAGGGAGAACATCCATGCTCTGTAGCATGAACGTCCGCGGTAATGCCTGCATTTAACCTCTGGCACGCGGAACATGCAGCGCACGACAAAGTTCAGTCCCACCTCCGAACACAACCTCCACTATGGTTTTTTTTTTAATTTTTTAATTTTTAATTTTATTATTTTAAATATATATTTTGGGTGTGGAGTCTCTCAGCTTCACTCTCCCATCCAGTAACCAATTCCATCTGATCCTCACATTATGAACTTCCTGATATCAGTCTTTAAATTACCTTTCGCTCATACAAACCCACGGGCCAGAACTTCGTTTTTTTGAATGGAGGAATTTCACGCTGAATGTTTTATTATTCCCGTGTTTGCTTCTCCAATGTTCCCAGTTATGCCCATTTACATCTGCTCTGCGCGGGATCATTTTTACTGATCAGCTCCGAGCTTACTTTATTCTCTCGGGTCTCCCCGCAGCCTCCAACGATCCAAGTTTGGATTAGTTCACTTTAGACAATCGGCGCAGAAACAGGCCCCACCGGCCCCCCGAGTCTGCACCGACAAGCGATCTCCGCACATTAAAGTCCTGTCCCACGTGGCGATTTTTTCAACGACTGCCGGCAATATATCAAGGTCGCCAAAAGATTTTGAACATTTCAAAATCCAGCGGCGACAAAAAAATGGTGCGACACTTGAATAAAACACCACGCGTCAATACGTCATCACGCCGGGAATTTTCGGTCACCTGATATGTCAGTCAAAGATGTCGGCAGTCGCCGAAAAAAATCGCCAAGTGGGACAGGCCCTTAACACTATCCTACACACACATGGGCAATTTACATTTAGCAAGCCAATTAACCTACAAACCTGCACGTCTTTGAAGTGTGGATGGAAACCGGAGATCTCGGAGAAAACCCACGCGGTCACGGGGAGAACGTACAAACTCCGTGCAGACAGCACCTGAAGACAGGATCAAACTTGGGTCCCTGGTGCTGTGAGGCAGTAGCTCTACCGCTGCGTCACCTTGCCGCCCGGAGGTTTGGACAACCGCTCGTAGTAACTAAGACCCTCGAACCAAGGCGGCATTATGGTAAACCTGTTCAACACCTTCTCCGAAGCCTTCACATCGTTCCTGTAATGGGGCGAAACAGAACTGCACACGATACTCCAAATGTGGATGAATCAAAGTCCTATAAAGTTGCATCACGACTCTTTTACTCAAAGCCATGACTGGCAAAGACAAGCACACCAAACGCCTTCATTGCCACTCTATCTACTTGTGACGTCCCATTGAGGGAGCTATGGACGAGGACTGCATGCTCCATCGGTACATCAAGACCGCACACCATCAACTCATTGCCTCACAGCACCAGAGACCCGGGTTCAATCCCGACTACGGGCGCTGTCTGTACGGAGTATGTACGTTCTCCCCGTGACGTGCGTGGGTTTTCTCCAGGTGCTCCGGTTTCCTCCCACACTCCAAAGACGTACAGGTCTGTAGGTTAATTGGCTTTGGTAAAGATTTCTAAATTGCCCCTGGTGTGTAGGATAATGATTTTAATATTTTGTCACGTGAATTTCATGTTTCATGTATCTCGTTGCGTTTTATGACTGTCGGCAGATCAATTTCCCTTTGGGATAAATAAAGTTCTATCATATCATTGGATCACAAGTGATAGAAGAAGAATTAGGCCATTCGGCCCATCAATCACGGCTGATCTAACTCTCCCTCCTACCCCATTCTCATGCCTTCTCCCCAATAATCTCTGACACCCGTGTCGTAGGATATTGCTAGTGTACAGGGATCGCTGGTCAGCACAGACTCGGCGGGCCGAAGGGCCTATTTCAGCGCTGTATCTCTAAACTCATGTGTTACCACAGGCTCTCTTCCCCCCCAACCCCCGGCTCTGTTTCGCCCCCCCCCCCCCTCCTGCCCAAGTATTGCCCACTGCACCACTTGCTGCCCCCGTTCTCCCACTCTCCCAGGCACCTCTGCTCTGTCACTCACCCAGTTTCATATATTCACTGCTAGCAATAAGACGTCCTGTGTGCTGGGGCGACCAATTACACATCGAGTGGTTACTCCGGTCTACACATCTGTTCCGTCTGCATGCACGCATGACCACGTATGTAGTCCCAGTCACTTGAGTGACCCTAACCCTAATCTTAATCAAGAAAATCAGCCTGCAACAGGCTGACGTCATTACTTTAGACAACAAAAGTAATTAAGGGCGGTCACGGTGGCGCAGCGGTAGAGTTGCTGCCTGACAGCGAATGCAGCGCCGGAGACCCGGGTTCGATCCCGACCACGGGTGCTGTCTGCATGGAGTTTGTACGTTCTACCGTGCGTGGGTTTTCTCCGGGTGCTCCGGTTTCCTGCCACACTCCAAAGCCGTACAGGTTTGTAAGTTCATTGGCGTGGTAAAGGTAAAAATTGTCACTAGTGTGTGCAGGATAATGTTAGTGTGCGGGGATCGCTGGTCGGCAACTACACTGGGTTTGGGGAGGGAACTGGAGAGAGAACACTGTTATGTAACTTTACAGAATTTGGAGCTTACCAACATGTCGATACAAATCGAGCACACGGATATCTCTGCTGCAAATCCCAGCAGCAAAGTATAGAATTTACATCCCCTCAATAACAAACCCATTCATCATTTTTTTTTAAATGGAGATGAGGAAACACTTTTTCTCACAGAGAGCTGTGAGTCTGTGGAATTCTCTGC
This sequence comes from Okamejei kenojei, assembly GCA_035221665.1. Taxonomy (NCBI): domain Eukaryota; kingdom Metazoa; phylum Chordata; class Chondrichthyes; order Rajiformes; family Rajidae; genus Okamejei; species Okamejei kenojei. The sequence goes on from CM069150.1 coordinate 46,004,371, forward strand.
GTCAGAGGGCGGTGGAGGCCGGTTCTCTGGATACTTTCAAGAGAGAGCTAGATAGGGCTCTTAAAGATAGCGGAGTCAGGGGATATGGGGAGAAGGCAGGAACGGGGTACTGACAGTGGATGATCAGCCATGATCACATTGAATGGCGGTGCTGGCTCGAAGGGCCGAATGGCCTACTCCTGCACCTATTAACTATTGTTTAAATGAAAAATTCATCATGGAAACAGGCCTCTCTGCCCACAGAGTCCATGTTGACCATTGACGTCTACACAATAGGGGCGATTTACAGACAGTGGTAGAGCTGCTGCCTCACATGGTGGCCGATTAGGAAAAGGGGAGATGCAGCGAGACCTGGGTGTCATGGTACACCAGTCATTGAAAGTAGGCATGCAGGTGCAGCAGGCTGTGAAAAAAGCGAATGGTATGTTAGCTTTCATAGCAAAAGGATTTGAGTACAGGAGCAGGGAGGTTCTACTTCAGTTGTACAGGGTCTTGGTGAGACCACACCTGGAGTATTGCGTACAGTTTGGTCTCCAAATCTGAGGAAGGACATTATTGCCATAGAGGGAGTGCAGAGAAGGTTCACCAGACTGATTCCTGGGATGTCAGGACTGTCTTATGAAGAAAGACTGGATAGACTCGGTTTATACTCTCTGGAATTTAGGAGATTTAGAGGGGATCTTATAGAAACTTACAAAATTCTTAAGGGGTTGGACAGGCTAGATGCAGGAAGATTGTTCCCGATGTTGGGGAAGTCCAGGACAAGGGGTCACAGCTTAAGGATAAGGGGGAAATCCTTTAAGACCGAGATGAGAAAGACTTTTTTCACACAGAGAGTGGTGAGTCTCTGGAACTCTCTGCCACAGAGGGTAGTTGAGGCCAGTTCATTGAGTTGGATGTGGCCCTTGTGGCTAAGGGGATCAGAGGGTATGGAGAGAAGGCTGGTACGGGATACTGAGTTGGATGATCAGCCATGATCATATTGAATGGCGGTGCAGGCTCGAAGGGCTGAATGGCCTACTCCTGCACCTAATTTCTATGTTTCTATGTTTCACAGCGCCAGAAACCTGGGTTCGATCCTGACTACGGATGTTGTAAGTACAGAGTTTGTACGTTCTCCCTGCGACCGCCTTGGTTTTCTCTGGGTGTGCAAGTCCGTTGGTTAATTGGCTTCTGTAAATGGTCCCTAGTATGTGTAGGGTAGAGCTGGCATACCGGTGATTACTGGTCTGCATGGACGCAGTGGGCTGAAGGGCCTGTTTCCACGCTGCATCTCCAAACTAAACTTACAAACACGCACACCTCCGGGTTATTGTGATGCAGCAGGAAAACCGGAGCACCTGGAGGAAACCCACACGGCCCCAGGGAAAAAAAATGCAAACTCCACGTCAACAGGTCAGGATTGAATGTGGGCTTCTGGCGCTGTGAGGCAGCAGCTGTACCCGCTGCACTACTGTGCCACCGACAGTTTATACCATCAAACACCATATCATGTTCATTCGTTATAGGAGCAGAATTAGGCCATTCGGCCCATCAAGTCTTCAATAATGGCTGATCTATCTCTCCCTCTCGACCCCATTCTCCTGCCTTCTCCCCATAACGCCTGACACCCGCACTAATCAACAATCTGCCAGTCTCCACCTTAAAGATATCCATTGACATGGAATGATCCTTGTTAATCATGAATTCTATGCGTTCAGCCTGAATTTGTACTGTTAAACATAGAAAATAGGTGCAGGAGGAGGCCATTCGGCCCTTCGAGCCAGTGGGGAACATTGTCCAGTGACGCCCCGCGCAATATCCATTAAACCATCATTAACACAGGAGGCTGGGACAGAGGTTGAGGGGAGACCTAACGGTAGCGTACTAAATTACGATAGGCGTAGATGGGGCAGACAGTCCAAATCTGTTTCCCCCAAGGTGGAATCGACAAAGACTAGATCAGGCGTTCCCAAACTTTTACGTCCCGTTTACCCCTGGCAACTTTAATCGCACAAAACAATATCATTTCACTTATTGATGAACAACTAATGATGAACTGATACCGGTATACCAGAACCAAACATAGTCAGTCAAATGAGAAAAAATATGTACAAATCCAGAATCAACTAATTTACCCCCTGGGTAGGTCAAATTTACCTCCCGGGGGAAAATGTCAAGTCTTCAAAGCCATTCAACCTTGGCTAAATTATTAACGCCAGGTTGGGAACCCTTGGACTAGAGGGCATAGCTGTAAAGTGAGGGGGGGGGGAAGATTAAAATTGTATTTTGCAGGACAGTTTTATTTTTATACAGAATGTGGTGGGTGCCTGGAACGTGCTGCCAGGGGTGATGGTTAAGGCAGATATGATCGTGGCAATGAGGCTTTCAGATAAGCACATGGTATCCAGGGGATGGAGACATGGATCATTTGCAGGCAGAGGTGGCATCCTGTTTGGCACAGGCACTGCGGGCTAAAAGACCTGTTCCGTGCTGCACAGCGCTGTACCATTTTATGGTTTATAGTTTGGAGATGCAGCCCGGAAACAGGCCATTCGGCCCACTGAGTCCGCACCGACCAGCGATTATCCCGTACACTACCACTGTTCCTACACACAGTTTACACTTTTACCCAAAGCCAATTAACCTACAAACCCGCACGTCTTTGGAGTGTGGAAGGAAACCGAAGCACCCGGAGAAAACCCACGCGGGTCACAGGGAGAACGTACAAACTCCATACAGACAGCGCCCGCAGTCGGGATCGAACCGGGGTCTCTGGTACTGGAAGGCAGCAGCTGTATGACTGTGCCACTCAAACTATGTTCATAAGTTTCTGGAGCCATTCGGCCCATCAAGTCTACAAAACCACTCAATCATGGCTGATCTATCTTTCCCTCTCAATCCCGTTCTCCTGCCTTCTCCACATTACCCGTACTGTGTTCTATGTGTTCTCCAATTTATAAAATGAATTTTAATTTAGTGACTTTTGGATTAAACATAAAGAAAGGCTATCAGGAGAAAGTTTTCAATGCTTAACCATCTGTTCTGAGGAAGAACACTAGGGTCGCTGCCTGCCACCCAATAATAAAGGACTGGGGTGAAGGCAATCTTGTTAATATCCAGATGATCTCTTGCCCAGTAAATCTCATGAAATCACTCACGCATAAACCTCAGAAACACACATCCCAGTGGCGAAGAAACATAGTGATGTTGAAGGGAGGAACTGCGAATGCCGGTTTAAACCAAAGACAGACACAAAATGTTGGAGTAACTCAGCGGGACAGGCAGCATCTCTGGATAGAAAGAATGGGTGACGTTTCGGGTCGAGACCCTTCTTCAGACCGAGTCAGTGGAGAGGGTGGTACAGAGATAAGGAAGTGTGAGATGTGAAAACGAGACGGGGGGTGGAGTTCAAGGAAAATGTAGAAGAGATAATTGTTAGACAACAAAGCAAGCAGAGGTAAAATGTAAATGAGGACAGTCAGACTAGTTGGTGAAGGGGGGAGGGATGGAGAGAGAGGGTTACTTGAAGTCAATAACATAGTTTGTGCAAACATTTTTCATTACATCTGTTGAGATGGACGTCCCTATAGTATGTTGGTGACTATAGTATGATGGTCACTATAGTTTGATGGTGACTATTAGTATGTAAAAACCGCGCAAACCCATTCAGAAGAAATCCGATTGATAATCCCTCAATCTCTTCAAGAAAACGAAAACCGATGATGCACATCTGCAAACCTCAGCCAGTTAAAGTAGAGGAAAATGTGATGGTCCACACATCTGGCAAAACTCAACTCGAGAGAGTGGCGAAACCAAGACAAAATGTCAAAGAAAATTGCCAACATTCCTTCCAGCAATTCCATTAAACTGCTGAAGGAATCAGATTCCTGACTTTCATATAATCAATAACTTTGAAGTGTTATTTTCACCCTAAATAGCGGTTCCACAAATCACTGTAAACTTTTGGGGAAAAAAAGTGTTATTTAGACCCACCAAAGCAAAAATAGTTAACCGGAGTTAGTCCAAACTGGCCCGGACTCCTCATGTTATAACACACACACACACTTCGGAGATCCCACTACAATTCGGAGTTTGTCGCTAATGCGAATTGAAACCAGAGGCAGAGCCGGCTACTTACAGAATAGTTGTCTGTGCAGAGACCTCGGGAACATTTTCCAGCATCAAATGCATGCATCGTACCGTGGTCCGAAAACAGAGGCAGCGGCTGGGACAGGGCGAAGACAGAGGGGAGAGAAACAAAAGAGCGCTTGCTAAGAACACTAAGCATGTTGCCAGCATGTTGTAGCAGCAGCCGAGTTTAGCCGAGCTCCTGCTAGTAGTCACATCCAAACCCTCTGTCTGGAGACTGGACCCCCCCTCAGCAGAGGCATGTGTAACCTATCAAAGCAGTCAGGGTTCAGCCCTTCCCTCGCACACCCACCCTGCCCCTACAACCACTGACTGTCCAGCTAACTCCAAAAAACTCCCTCTCTTCTTGAGAAAAGTTGTTAAACTACTCGCCAACTGGGTGAGTAATTATTTATTTTCATTTGGAGTCTAACAAAAGAAAAACACAAACGAACTTAAAATGATGATGACTGGAAAACAAAAGGTCATTTGTAATTGAACAAAAAATGTACTTTAAATGTTTTTTAAATGTGCTCTTAATTTTATGGTCGGTAAATTGACACCCAGTATTAAAGCGTGAGCAGGAGCCGCCTGGTGGTTGAAATTGTTCCATCTTTCACACAAAAAATAAGGAAGCTAGCTAAATTAATGTGGAGTTTTAGTTTTAGCCCCATTGCATTTAGTCATAGTCTTCCAGCGTGTAAACAGGCCCTTCGGCCCAACTTTCCCACACCAACCAACATGTTGGTGGACAAAACTCTGATCATTAATAACCCATTATCTGTTATTTGCACTTTATTAGTTTATTTATTCATGTGTGTATATATTTATATATGGTATATGGACACACTGATCTGTTTTGAGGTAAATGCCTTCTATGTTCTGTGTGCTGAAGCAAAGCAAGAATTTCATTGTCCTATCAGGGACACATGACAATAAACTTGAACTTGAGGTCCCATCGACATTAGTCCCACCTGCCTGCGTCTGCCCCATATCCATGTCCTATCCACGTACCTGTCTAAATGTTTCTTAAACATTGCCATAGTACCTGCCCCAACTACCTCCTCCAGCAGCTTGTTCCACACTTCCACCACCCTCAGTGTGAAAAAGTTACTCCTTTAGCGGTGAAAAGACAACAATCAGTTTCTTTGGACACTGCTTATTTCGAAACTCGTTCTCTGATCTTACAAGTCTAACACACACAACTGGCCACAACGGTGGTCGTCGAACTGCCGCGGGGTTTCTCCAGCATTTATGTCTACCTTCTGAGATCTTTAATTGCTTTGATAAAGAGAGATAACAAAAAAACGATTTCCCCTGGTGGTAAAATCCAGTACGAAGTGGCATCGACCTATCATTTGGGGATGGCACAGTGGTGCAACTGGTAGAGCTGCTGCTTCACAGCGCAGGGACCCAGGTTCAATCCTGACCGCAGGTGCAGTCTGTACAGAGTTTGCACTTTCTCCCTGTGACCAACGTGGGTTTTCTCTAGGTGCTCCGGTTTCCTCCCACATTCTAAAGACGTGCAGGTTTGTTGGTTCATGGGCTTCTGTAAATGGTCCCTTAGTGTGTAAGACAGAGTTTGTGTATGGGTGATTGCTGGTCAGCACAGACTCGGTGGGCCGAAGGGCCCGTTTCCACACAGTATGTCTAAACTGAAGGTAATTCAAGGGTGATGCCCAACTGCGATTCACATGAAGGGTCATCGTAGACATGTGGTAAATTTATTTCCCAAAAATAGATTGAAAATAACCAGTGTCTAATGGAAATAGCAACACAGCTACTCCCTCCAGATACAAGCTGGTAATCTAGACTGATGTATCTTGACAAATTTTAACCCTCAAATCCTATTCATAGAATCCTACAATTCCACCGTTGATGTGGGACTTACTACCATTGAGGCAATGGCACCAAGAATCTTTTCAAAACATCCAGAAGTACTGAAACAGACTGAATCAGCAAACTAATCTACGTTTCTGGTCCGTTAAGTCATACTTGGCACACAAAATCGACACTTGAATCAAGAACAAGTATTAACGATGAAGAAAAAGGAATGAAGTAACTAACACCAAGTTTTATTTTGCTTTATTTATTGCAGAGAAATGACTGAACAAGTATTTGATAACATCAGTTCATCTACCAAGCAATCTGCAAAAATTACATTGTTACAGCAGTAACATTTATTTTTAAATTAAGCGAATATGAAAAAGTTCTAGACTTACATCTTAACGATTCCTTTATAAAACAATTTTGGCATGTGAAGCACAGACTTGTGCTTGGAATCACCATCTTTACTCTGAGCTAAACAGTACTCAACTAAGTTAATACAGATCACAATATTTTGTTTAAATAGTAAGGTACTAGCCGCCAGAAACAGTCGTTTTGCAGGAATAATCATTTAAAATGTCTCCTTTCGACCATGTCTGCTGTTTTCGAAGAAGTGCTTGCGACAGGTGAGGCAGTAAATGTGCAGAGGGCAAAGCAGACGTTAGTTTTGCAAATACTCTACACAAATTATGCTATAAACCTTTTTAAAATGAGAAAAAACAAATTCAGTATGAAACTATTAATAGGAAATTGCTAATCAAAACAACTCTGTAAAAGTGCTCACTTATTTCATTGCCGTATATGTCCCCTTTGTTTTTAAACTTTAAGTGCAATATTACAGTTATTACCAGCAGTTAGTTCCAAGACTTATTTATCTCTGTAGTACAGAAGGTATAGTTTTAATGGCTCTGGTAAAGGCAAGCTGAAGATCTTTTCCCGCAGCAAGTGGAGTGGAGGCTCTGGTTTGAAATCGCAGTATTCTTTTTCATCGTCTTCTCTTCTCACCTCCTCCAAGTCCTCGTTATTATTGTTGTTGTCGAAAGGATTTGAAATTCGACTTGCAAAGACCTGCTTATCCACCAAGACAATTGCATCCATTCGCCTCTTACGGATCCGCCGGCGTTTAAACCTGGATGGGACCTTTGGGGGAACGCCATTGCTTGTCTTCTCCTGGTTTATTGTGTTCTTAAGAGTCCGCCGAATACAGATCCGAGTTAATTCTTGCAGGCTTCCAACGCTGACTGACGCTGTGGAAAAACAAAGCTCTTTATAAACAATTCACTTTGAGAAAAAAAAATTTGCATAAATTAAAACAGATTATTAGTGTTGTCGAAAGCTGAAAAGGTTATTGGCTGCAACCTTCCCCCCATTGACGAACTGTACACGGCAAGGGCCAGGAAGCGAGCGGGTAAGATCATCTCTGACCCCTCTCACTCTGGCCACAAACTCTTTGAAGCACTTCCCTCTGGAAGGCGAGTCCGGACTGTCAAAGTCCGCCGCAGCCAGACATAAAAAGTTTTTTTCCACGAGTAGTGGCTCTACTCAATAACCAAAAATCTGTCGCCTCCTTTTGCTCTGGTATTTTACTTCAGTCACGTGAGTGACTATGTGAAGAAGCCCCGCCTGGCGCTAGAATGGCATTACGTCGACGCTGACGGCAGAAGCAAGAGCTGCAGAGCGCAGCTCCTCGCAGCGGCCGGAACGGACCCGCAGGTAAGTGCAAAGAAAGTGGGGACGTTCTAAAAAAAGACGTTACGCTGGTAGAACCAGCAAAAGAGAAAGTAAATTTTAAAATCAGAGTCACGCTGGCGTACTGATTTAGCCAGATAATAAAAAAGAAAAATGGAGAAGTCTCAAAGAAAAATTTCGCGGGTAAAAAGATTGTCCTGGGGTGAAGCTAAAGAGTCGGGACAAGAGTTTAGTGCGGATCCAGTTCCGATACCGGTGGCCGCTGATTCACCCGTTAGTGAGACTATAATTTCTCCAGAAATGCAAACCACGGAGGAAAATGTTCCTAGAAAAAGTAAAAAGAAATCCGTGAGGCCCGTGGTTTCTGATAATGACTCTGATAATGAAAGTCCTCCGGATAATAAAGCTATATGGCTTAAAATGGAACATATGGAGAAAGTACTCCAAAATATAATGAGACAAGGGTCACAGTACCCAGAAGTTTCCCAAAATGACCCTGAGGGGTTTGAATATACAGAATATGGCTATGTGCCATATTGGGAATTTGAAACTCCAGACCCAGGATTAAGGGCGGAGGAAGTCTCATTGGATGTCTCATTGGATATAATTCCAAGTGTATCAGGGCTGCAAAAGACAGACCCTGCAAGTGGTGATGTGGATTATGAGTGCACACCACAAATAAAAAAGAAAAGGCCAGATGTGCCTGATATGGCAAAAGATTTTGCTATACCTGAAGGAAGTGGTGAGGCTATGGAAGAAAACCTAGCTGCCAGTATTAATTATATGGTATCTCACCAACTTCAAGATTCTGTGATGATTGAAACAGCAGAATTATATAAAACACCGGAAATTGCACCTCATTGAAGGTACCTACGGTACAGGCATGTCAACTGACTCCAGGCATGAGAGGACAAGAAATAAGATTTCAAAGAATCCTAAAATTGATTTCAGCTGCCATTACTGCTTTTGGAAGGCAAATGGAGGGGTCGGAAATGGTTAAAATCCAAAAAGATACTTTGGGCTTATTGTGCAATACCTTCTATGAAATTAATTGTATGAGAAAAATTGCGATTCGGCCCATATTTCATCCAAGGTTTGCAGGTCTGTGTCGATCAAGTGGTGTTCAAGCTCCTGGTTATCTATTTGGAGAAAACCTGCCTAAACAAATAAGAGAAATGGATGAAGAGGCTAAATCTATTAGCCACATGAGACCTTTCGTTTTTGGACAAAAAAGGTATTTTTCGTCAAGAAGGGGATTTGATTTTGGAAACAGAGGCAGGAATATGATAAGAAAATATTACCATCCGACACAGCCTAATGTTCACCCGTATACGGGGAGAAGGAGACCGCCACGTTCATATGGAGAGGTACAAAAAATGTATTCAATTCTTAAAGAAACTGTGGACAAATCGCCAGTTGGAGGGAGATTACAAATGATTTATGATGAATGGCTTGCCATCACATCTGATCGATTTATTTTACAAACAGTTTCAGGAGCTACTATTACATTTAAAGAAGGTGTTAATTCTCCGGTACAAAATAAACCTGCTTATGGTTTCATGTTTTCTGCAATTGAAGAGGCAGAAATTAATGTGGAAATTGACAAATTGTTTAAAAAAACAATGTCATTTTGTGTCATTGAAAAAACTGTTGAGCATAAACATCAATTTGTGTCAAATATATTTCCAAGAAGTAAAAAAGATGGTGGTTGCAGAATTATTCTGGACCTTACAAACTTTAATAAATTTGTCGAGTATAAACATTTTAAGATGGAAACATTCAACACTACAAGACATTTGATATCAGCAGGTTGTTATATGGCTACAATTGATTTAAAGGATGCGTACTATTCAGTACCGATACATCAGTTCTTTCGAAGGTATTTAAAAATTTAATTGGCTGGGACAGCTATGGCAATTCAAAGCTTTACCAAATGGGTTAAGTTCAGCTCCCAGGCTCTTTACAAAGCTGTTGAAACCAGCTTTAGCACAATTAAGAGCACAAAAGCACATCATTATGGCTTATCTGGATGACATTTTAATCATCAATAGTAATCAGGAATCAGCTGAAAAATCAGTTTCAGCAACTAAAACTTTATTTGAGAAGTTAGGTTTCTTGATTCATCCAATTAAGTCCTAGCTGCAGCCAGCACAGTCAATTAACTATTTAGGGTTTGTGATTAACTCAGTTACTATGATAGTAACTTTGTCAACAGATAAGATTGATGATATTTTAATAACCTGTAGGGGTCTCATTCACAAACCTTATCCCTCCATCCGAGAAGTAGCAAAGGTTATTGGTAAATTAGTAGCAGCATTTCCTGCAGTAGAATTTGGTCCATTACATTACCAAAACCTTCAAAGGGACAAAATAAGAGCTCTAAAAAAGAGAGCAGGCCATTTTGATAGGCCTATGCAATTAACAAAAGAAGCTTTATTGGAATTACAATGGTGGATTGAAAATGTCCCACAAGCTGCTAAAAACATTCTGATACAACAGCCTGGAGTAATTTTACAAACAGATGCTAGTGCTCTCGGATGGGGGGCGACAGATTCATTTACCAGCTGTGGGGGCAGATGGACTGTCCAAGAGGAAATGTTTCTCCAAACATATGGTATTAACTATTTAGAATTATTGGGAGCGTTTTATGGGTTAAAAGCCTATTGTTCTACAAAAAAGAATCTGCATGTACTGATACAATTAGACAATAAAACAGCTGTTGCATATATTAATCACATGGGTGGAGTCAGATCGGTATCATGTGATTGTCTGGTCAATCAGATATGGCAGTGGTGTATTAAGCACCAAATTTGGATTTCAGCAAATTACATCCCAGGTAAAGACAATGTGGTGGCAGACAATAGATCAAGGGTGTTTAAAGACAACACAGAATGGATGTTGAACCCAGTAATTTTCAGTAAAATTGTGATTCAATATGGGTTACCAGACATTGATCTGTTTGCATCAAGATTAAATCATCAATTGCCTAAATATGTGTCTTGGGAACCAGATCCAGATGCGGTAGCAGTAGATGCTTTTTCACTACATTGGGGGAATATGTTCTTTTATGCCTTTCCGCCATTTGCTCTGGTTCAGCAATGTCTGAAGAAAATAGAGCAAGATTCTGCCACAGGATTATTGGTGATTCCAAATTGGCCAACACAACCATGGTTCCCATTGATGTTAAATATGATTAGAGAACCATATATGTCAATTCCTAGCAGCAGTGATTTATTGATAAAACCAGAAACCAAAGAAATTCATCCATTACATGCTTATATGAATTTGTTAATCTGCAGGTTTTGACCAGACCACTACAAGAGCTTGGATTGTCGGATAGAACTATGGATATTATAGTCGCATCATGGCGAGATAGCACTCAGAGACAATATATGACACATATAAAGAAATGGGAAAATTTTTGTAGACAATCAAATATATCCTATCATACTGTGAACATTGCAAACATATTGGAGTTCCTTGCCGAGTTGCATTTTGAACAGCACTTAAGTTATAGTGCCATTAATTCAGATTCAGATTCAGATTCAGATTCCTTTATTGTCATTCAGACCTTTCGGTCTGAACAAATTTGTTACCTTGCAGTCATAACATGTAATAAATTAAAACAAAACACCCAATAAACACATAATTTAACATCCACCACAGTGAGTTCACCAAGCACACTGTGGTATTGGAGTGGAGCCGCGCCGCTGGAGAGCCGCTGGAGAGCCGCTGGAGACCGCTTGCCGCCGATTGCCGGGCCGCTGCTGGAACACCCGCTGCCAACAGCAGCTCTGAACGCTCGCCACAGCTCCGAGGCCACCAGCTCCGCCATCAGCACAGACGGAGACGGTGACGGGGGACACGACAAAAAAAGGTCGTCCCCCCCGAGGGAGAGACTAAAACCTTGTCCCCCCCCCACCCCACAAACACAGCCTAATAAGCTAACTAAAGAAAAAACAAACGGACTGCAGGTAGCTGCCAATCCACTAATAGTGCACGTAGTGCCTTATCATCTTATTTAGGACAAATCTCTGACCAGAAATCAATTGGATCACATCCATTAATATCCAGATTTATGAAAGGAATCTTTAACAAAAATTCCCCCAAACCAAGATATACAGAAATTTGGGATGTTCAGCATTGTACTTACTTTACCTAGGCAATGGACTCCAATCGAAGTTTTGTCATTGGAAAAGTTAACATTTAAATTAGTAATGTTAATGGCATTGGTTTCAGCTCAAAGGGTGCAAACATTACAAATGCTACGTTTAGACTGTATGCATGTGGCTGCAGATAACATTGTGTTCTATGTTTACGATCTGATCAAACAAAGCAGACCAGGGAGAACTGGAGCAAAGGTAATGTTTCAAGCTTACCCTATTGATCTGACGTTGTGTGTAGTTAAACATTTGAATCAACATGTAAAAGTTACCAAAACTCTTCGAGGTGATGAAAAAATCATTAATGATTACGCATAAGAAACCACACATAAAAGCTTCAGTGCAAACAATTTCAAGGTGGTTAAAACAGGTGTTACTTTTAGCAGGAGTAGACACTGATGTGTTCAAATCTCACTCCACCAGGGCAGCAGCTACGTCCGCGGCGAAGTTACAGGATGTACCACTCGAACACATTTTAGAAACCGCAGGGTGGTATAAAGAAGAAACTTTTTCAAAGTTCTACAATAAACCTGTTCACACAATGACAGGCTTTGGACACGCGGTGTTGGGTTCACTATAATCACCTGCTTTGTTTCACTATCGATTGATATTATCGATTATGTTATCACTTATATCTTTTATCACTTTGTAATGGTTTCCCCAGATGTAAAAAGGGGGTTATTATATGTTCTTTTATCATTAAAAGATTTATGGAAAGAACTAAAACTAGTCTGGAAAAAGGTTTTTTACTCATGTATGTGTTGACCTAGCCGGACTGTCGTATGGAAGAATTCTACGACATGGAAAACACAGAAGCTTCAAAATCTTCACGTAGTCACTCACGTGACTCCGAAGTAAAATAGTAAGATTAAACGAGAACTTACCAGTTCGAAGTTTGATCGTTATTTTATGAGGAGTTACGTGCCCTCCACTCCCCACCCTCATAAAATAAATGATCATCTGGTAGTTCTAAATCTATGATGAGCCTTACTATCTTACTCCGGCTATTGTGTTCTGTGTTTTTCATGCCGCTGCTTTGAAGTATGCCGTTCTAGCGCCAGGCGGGGCTTCTTCACGTAATCCCTCATCGTTACTCCTCATAAAATAACGATCAAACTTTGAACTGGTAAGTTCTCGTTTAGCTCTGGTATTTTATTTCATTCACATGATTAAACTGTAGTTTTTATTATTAATGTTTAATGTTTTATGTGTCATTCTTATTTGTTACTGAATGTCGTGTTGCTACTTGTGAGCAGAGCACCAAGGCAAATTCCTTGTATGTGAATATACTTGGCCAATAAACTTATTCATTCATTCATTAGTTTTAAATACATAGCAGAGAAACAGACCCTGGAACAATTTCTGCTCAAACCGCTTCATATTCTACTTTGTGTAGCAAGGACAGCAGAAAGTGACACATGAAGCCCCATTTGTACTTTTTATTGACGCAGCAGCTCGGGAATAGCAAACACTAGTCGCTCACTCGGGAAAGCGAATAGAGATGAACGGCTGGACTAAAAATATTAATTCAATTGGATGTGGAGAGGATGTTTCCACTAGTGGGAGAGTCTAGGACCAGAGGTCATAGCCTCAGAATTAAAGGACGTTCTTTTAGGACGGAGATGAAGAGGAATTTCTTTAGTCAGAGGGTGGTAAATTTGCGGAATTCTTTGCCGCAGAAGGCTGTGGAGGCCAAGTCAATGGATATACTTAAGGCAAAGATAGAAAGATTCTTGATTAGTACAGGTGTCAGAGGTTATGGGGAGAAGGCAGGAAAATTGGATTAGGAGGGAGTGATACATCAGCCACAATTGAATGGCAGAGTAGACTTGATCGGCCGAATGGCCTAATTTGATTATATCACTTATGATCTTATGAATTAGTAGGAAATCAAAATGTCACCAAATACAAAAGGCTATAGATAAACACAGACTGATAAGACTTACGCAATTCGACTGTTCGCACTTTTCCACTGTCTGCGTTACAAGGTTGGATTAGAGGAGCAAAAGAGACGGCCAAAATCTTTTCTGTTTCCCAAGTATTCAATCCTGTACGCATTATTTTAGTTAGCTGCAACGAAGAATACAGAAATAATTTGAAACGCAAATAAAAAGTAACATTAAGTGGAGACAGTTTCAAAGAGCAACAAGTCCGGAATAATTGAAAAGAAAATAATTATAAATGTAGGAATTTTGTTCACTGAACTGATTTTAATGTAATTATCCTTTTTCTTGCCAAGAATTCTTTCCTGTAGAACCTTTGGGCTTTTGGTTGTTAGTTAATCAAAACTTAAGCTTTATGACTCAATTTCTGATTAAGCAGCTGCTTTAAAAAAAAACTTTTTGCGTGTTTCCTGACTATTAGGCATACAGAATGTGAATTCAGACAAGAATGGACATGGAAACATAGAAACATCGAAAATAGGTGGAGGAGTAGGCCATTCGGCCCTTCGAGCCTGCACCGCCATTCAATATGATCATGGCTGATCATCCAACTCAGTATCCCGTACCTGCCTTCTCTCCATACCCCCTGTTCCCTTTAGCCACAAGGGCCACATCTAACTCCCTCTTAAACATAGCCAATGAACTGGCATCAACTACCTTCTGTGGCAGAGAATTCCACAGATTCACCACTCTCTGTGTGAAAAATGTTTTTCTCATCTCGGTCCTAAAAGACTTCCCCTTATCCTTAAACTGTGACCCCGTGTTCTGGACTTCCCCAACATCGGGAACAATCTTCCTGCATCTAGCCTGTCCAACCCTTTAAGAATTCTGTAAGTTTCTATAAGATCCCCCCTCAATCTTCTAAATTCTAGCGAGTACAAGCCGAGTCTATCCAATCTTTCTTCATATGAGAGTCCTGACATCCCAGGAATCAGTCTAGTGAACCTTCTCTGTACTCCCTCTATGGCAAGAATGTCTTTCCTCAGATTAGGAGACCAAAACTGTACGCAATACTCCAGGTGTGGTCTCACCAAGACCCTGTACAACTGCAGTAGAACCTCCCTGCTCCTATACTCAAATCCTTTTGCTATGAATGCTAACATACCATTCGCTTTCTTCACAGCCTGCTGCACCTGCAGACCTACTTTCAATGACTGGTGTACCATGACACCCAGGTCTCGTTACATATCCCCTTTTCCTAATCGGCCACCATTCAGATAATAGTCTACTATACTGGTTTTGCCACCAAAGTGGATAACCTCACATTTATCCACATTATAATGCATCAGCCATGCATTTGCCCACTCACCCAACCTATCCAAGTCACCTTGCAGCCTCCTAGCATCCTCCTCACAGCTAACACTGCCCCCCAGCTTAGCGTCATCCGCAAACTTGGAGATGTTGCATTCCATTCCCTCATCCAAATCATTAATATATACTGTAAATAGCTGGGGTCCCAGCACCGAGTCTTGCGGTACCCCACTAGTCACTGCCTGCCATCCTGAAAAGGACCCGTTTGCTTTAAGTTTGCATACTAATCTCTTATGTGGGACCTTGTCTGAAAGTCCAGATATAACACATCCACTGGTTCTCCCTTATCCACTCTACTAGTTACATCCTCGAAAAATTCTATAAGATTCGTCAGACATGATTTACCTTTCATAAATCCATGCTGACTTTGTCCAATGATTTCACCACTTTCCAAATGTGCTGCTATCCCATCTTTAATAACTGACTCTAGCAGTTTCCCCGCTACCGATGTTAGACTAACTGGTCTCTAATTCCCCGTTTTCTCTCCCCCTCCCTTTTTAAAAAGTGGGGTTACATTAGCTACCCTCCAATCCTCAGGAACTACTCCAGAATCTAAAGAGCTCTAAAGAGTCCTGCTATTTCCGGCAGATTATTTATGTCTTCCTTAGTGAAGACAGAACCAAAGTAGGATTCAATTGGTCTGCCATGTCTTTGTTCCCCATGATCAATTCACCTGTTTCTGACTGCAAGGGACCTAGATTTGTTTTAACTAATCTTTTTCTCTTCACATATCTATAAAAACTTTTGCAGTCAGTTTTTATGTTCCCTGCCAGTTTTCTTTCATAATCTATTTTCCCTTTCCTAATTAAGCCCTTTGTCCTCCTCTGCTAGACTCTGCATTTCTCCCAGTCCTCTGGTAGGCTGCTTTTTCTGGCTAATTTGTATGCTTCATCTTTTGTTTTGATACTATCCCTGATTTCCCTTGTTATCCATGGATGCACTACCTTCCCTGATTTATTCTTTTGCCAAACTGGGATGAACAATGGATGTAGTTCCTCCATGCAGTCTTTAAATGCCTTCCATTGCCTATCCACCGTCAACCCTTTAAGAAACAATTGCCAGTCTATCTTGGCCAATTCACGTCTCATACCGTCAAAGTTACCTTTCTTTAACTTCAGAACCCTTGTTTCTGAATGAATTATGTCACTCTCCATCCTAATGAAAAACTCAACCATATTATGGTCACTCTTGCCCAAGGGGCCACGCACAACAAGACTGCTACTAACCCTTCCTCATTACTCAATACCCAGTCCAGAATAGCCTGCTCTCTCGTTGGTTCCTCTACATGTTGGTTTAGAAAACTATCCCGCATACATTCCAAGAAATCCTCTTCCTCAGCACCCCGCCAATTTGATTCACCCAATCTATATGTAGATTGAAGTCAACCATTATAACCGTTTTACCTTTGTTGCACGCATTTCTAATTTGCTGTTTGATGCCATCCCCAACTCCACTACTACTGTTAGGTGGCCTGTACACAACTCCCATTATCGTTTTCTGCCCCTTAGTGTTTTGCAGCTCTACCCATATTGATTCCACACCCTCCAAGCTAATGTCCTTCCTTTCTATTGCGTTAATCTCCTCTCTAACCAGCAACGCTACTCCACCTCCTTTTCCTTTCTGTCTATCCCTTCTGAATATTGAATATCCCTGGATGTTCAGCTCCCAGCCTTGGTCACCTTGGAGCCATGTCTCCATGATCCCAACTATATCATATTCATTAATAACTATCTGCACATTCAGCTCATCCACCTTATTACGAATGCTCCTTGCATTGAGACATAAAGCCTTCAGGCTTGTTTTTACAACACTCTTACCCCTTGCACAATTATGTTGAAAGGTGGCCCCTTTTGATTTTTGCCCTGGATTTATCTGCCTGCCACATTTACTTTTCACCTTGCTACCTATTGCTTCTACCCTCATTTTACACCCCTCTGTCTCTCTGCTCACACATTTAAGAAACCCACCACCTCTTATTCTCTGTTTATTATATTTTTCTTCTTTCTCCCCTACATGTTGGGACAGAAGTAGAGGTTGCATGGGCAGTTGTGTAGTGAAAACAGGATTAATAGAAAAGCAGTTGGAAAGAACTGCAGACGCAGTTATCAGTCTCGACCCAAAACATCACCCATTCCTTCTCTCCAGAGATGTTGCCTGTCCCGCTGAGTTACTCCAGCATTTTGTGTCTATCTTAATAGAAAAGGAGATTGGGAAAGTTGAACTCAAGGGCAGAAGTAAGGGAGATAAAACAGATCAGAGAAAGTTGCAAGTGCAGTAGTGATATTTGAGATGTCTTAGACCACAGGTTGATACCTAGCCATTTAATAGGGCACTGGAGGCCGATTCTCTGGATACTTTCAAGAGAGAGCTACATAGGGCTCTTAAAGTTAGCGGAGTCAGGGGATATGGGGAGAAGGCAGGAACGGGGTACTGATTGGGGATGATCAGCCATGATCACATTGGATGGCGGTGCTGGCCCAAAGGGCCGAATGGCCTACTCCTGCACCTATTGTCTATTGTCTAATAAAATGGGCAGAGCAACGGAAGACGGAATGTAATCATTGTAAGTGTGAAGTGATGCACTTTGAGGGATGTGGGCGGCACAATGATATGGTTGCTGCCTTATAGCAACCAGAGATCCGGGTTCGATACTGGCCATATGTGCTATCTGTACGCGGTTTGTGCGTTCTCCCTGTGACCGTGTAGGTTTTGTCTTGATGCTTCAGTTTCCTCCCACACTCCCAAGACGTGCAGGTTTGTAGGTTAATTGCCTTCTGTAAATTGTCCCGAGTGTGTATAGGATAGAGCTAGTACACGGATGATTGCTATTTGGCGAGGACTTGGTGGGCCAAAGCGCCTGTTTCCATGCTGTATCACTAAATAAGCTAAGATCTAATAAGAGTACAAAATACACAATACAAGGTATGTCCCGAGTATTGATCAGAGAGACCTTGATACATATACACTGCATTCAGAAAGTATTCGGACCCCTTCATTTTTTCCACATTTTGTTACGTTACAGCCTTATTGTAAAATGGATTAAATTATTTTTTTTTAAATCACACAATACTCCAGAATGAAGAAGCAAAAACAGGTGTTTAGAAATGTTTCTAAAGTAATTAAAAAGAAATAACTGAAATATCACATTTAAATGAGTATTCAGACCCTTTGCTATGACACTCAAAATTGAGCTTAGGTTCATCCTCTTTCCATTGATTATCCTTGAGATGTTTCTACAACCTGATTGTCGAGTCCACCAGTGGTAAATTAAATTGATTGGACATGATTTGGAAAGGCACACAAATAAGGTCCCACGGTTGACAGTGCATGTCAGAGCAAAAACCAAGCCATGAAGATGAAGGAATTGCCCGTAGACCTCCGAGACAGGATTGTGTCAAGACACAAATCTGGGGAAGGGTATAAAACAATTTCTGCAGCATTGCAGGTCCCGAAGAGCACAGTGGCCTCCGTCATTCTTAAATGGAAGAACTTGTAGAGTGGGTTCACCAGGTCTTTGCCTGGCCAAACTGAGCAATTGGGGGAGAAGGGCCTTGGTCAGGGAGGTGACCAAGAACCCGATGGTCACTATGACAGAGCTCCAGAGTTCCTCTGTGGCGATGGGAGAACTTTCTGGAAGGACAACTATATCTGCGGCACTCCACCAACCAGGCCTTTATGGTAGCGTGGCTGAGTATAGGGTCTCAATACTTATGTAAATGTGATATTTCAGTTATTTCTTTTTAATTACTTTGCAAATATTTCTAAACACCTGTTTTCGCTTTTTTATTATTGGGTATTGTGTGTAGATTGATAAAAAAATGAATTTAATCCATTTTAGAAAAGGCTGTAATGTAACAGAATGTGGAAAAAGTGAAGGGGTCTGAATAGTTTCTGAATGCACTGTGTATGTAAGGATCTCTAAAGGTGACAGCACAAATAGATAAGGTGGGTGGAGAACGCATAGAGGATACTTTCTTTGTTAGCCAGACATCAAATACAAGAGTAGGGATATTATTGTAAAACTTAAAATATTAGTTAGGTCACAGCTCAAGTCTTGCGTACAGTTCTGGTTGCTACACGATATGTAGAATGCGATTGAACTGAAAAGTTTTATTTACTTTAGTTTATTGTCACGTGTTCCGAGGTACAGTGAAAAGCGTGGTTGCATGCTATCCAGTCATGGAATCATAAAAATAGAAAAATAGGTGCAGGAGTAGGCCATTCGGCCCTTCGAGCCAGCACCGCCATTCAATGTGATCATCTAAAATTAGTACCCCGTTCCTGCTTTTTCCCCCATATCCCCTGAGTCCTTTAGCCCAAAGAGCTAAATCTAACTCGTGAAAACATCCAGAGAATTGGCCTCCACTGCCTTCTGTGGCAAAGAATTCCACAGATTCACAACTTTCTGGGTGAAAACATTTTTCCTCATCTCTTAAATGGCCTACCCCTTATTCCTAAAGGGTCAGTGGAAAGACAATACATGATTACAATTTACAGTGTATAAATATATTATAAGGGAATGTGTAGGCAGGAACTGCACATGCTGGTTTAAACCAAAGATAAAGACACAAAATACTGGAGTAATTCAGCGGGATAGGCAGCATCCCTGGAGAGAAGGAATGGGTGACATTTCGGGTCGAGACCCTTCTAGACCCAAAACGTCCCCATTCCTTCTCTCGGGAGATGCTGCCTGTCCCACTGAGTTACTCGTGATAAGGGAATAACGTTTAGTGCAAAGTAAAGCCAGCAAAGTCCGGTCAAGGATAGTCAGAGGGGAGGTAGATAGCAGTTCAGGACATCTCTCTGTATTTGTAGAGTGGGTTCACCAGGTCTTTGCCTGGAGTGCTTTAGCTACGAGGGGAGACTGGACAGGCTGGATTTATTTTTACATTGAAGCTGTGGTGGGTGCGGGAAGGATGGGACTGGTTGAAGGGGGTGCCTATTAGAGGTAGACAGAATTGTGAGGGGGCAGATAATGGGAAACTTTTCACCATGGCATAGGTATTGAGGTGATGGGCTCAGGAACAAGGGGGTTCAGGGTTTGGAGGGGTACAGCGGAAAATGTTTTCCACCCAGAGAGCGGTTGTAATACGGAACGCACTGCTTGAAAGGGTGGTGGAGGCAGGCACTCTTACGACTGACAAGTCTCTAGATGAGCACTTGAATCACTGAGCACAGAAAGCTGCGGACCAAGTGCTGGTTAAATGGGACTGGTATTGATGGGTACGATGGCCAGCATGCAGAAGTGAAAAGCCAGTTTCGGTGAACAATGCCTTTTAAGCTGAGCATCACGCGGGTGGTGAATAGGCAAGGGAGCTCAATATTAGTGATCCCCTTTGGTGTCAAAGGCATGGGAAGAAGCGCATGGAGACAAGACTTTAATGTAACAAATTTCACTCAAACAAAATCTATGGTGTACCTCATTGGTAGTCATTTTGCAACATGTTCTTGGTAGACATATGGCAACATGTCCTTTGTCCCATCAAGTCCACACTGACCATCAAGTAATTACTTCCATCAATCCCACATTGATCCAATATTGTTCTTCCCACATTCCCAGAGCTAGCCACCCCCCTCCCCCCACACCCTCCAGATTCCACCACTCATCCACGTATCATGGGACATTTACAGTGTGCAGTGGCTAACTAATCTACAAAATCAAATGTCTTTTGAGATGTGGAAGAAAATCAGAGTAGCGAGGGGGAAACCCACACGGTCAAAGAGGGATGACGTACAAACCCGACAAGCACTGCAGCCGAGGTCAGGATAAACCTGGGTCACTAGAGCTGAGAGGCAGCTGCTCCACTAGGTGCTCTACTGGCCCATTTGGTGGAAGATGACAAGACTCGAATGAGCATGGGATGTATTCAATAAAGATCTGTGCACTAGATATATAAGCTCACAAGTGATAAGTGCAGAATTAGGCCATTCGGCCCATCAAGTCTGCTCCGCCATTCAATCATGGTTGATCTATCTCTCCCACCTAACCCCATTCTCCTGCCTCCTCCGCATAACCTTATGTCATATGTTCCTTGAGTTTCATATATCTGAGGAAGGATATGCTGGCTCTTGTGAGGGTCCAGAGGAGGTTTACAACAATGAGTGGGCTAGCCTATGGGACATTTGCTGTCAAACGTCCCATAGCTGAGCGTTTGAAAGCACTGGCCCTCTACTCGCTGGAGTTTAGAAGGTTGAGGGGGGGGGGACCTCATTGAAATTTACAGAATAATGAAAGGATGTGGAAAGGATGTTTCCACTGGTGGGAGAGTCTAGGACCAGAGGTCACAGCCTCAGAATTAAAGGGTGGTCTATTTGAAAGGTGAGGAGGAACTGCTTTAGTCAGAGGATAGTTAATCTGAGGAATTCACTGCCACAGAGGGCTGTGGAGGCCAAGTCATTGGATATTTTTAAGGCAGAGATAGATAGATTCTTGTTTAGTACAGGTGTCAGAGGTTTTGGGGAAAAGGCAGGAGAATGGGTTTAGGAGGATAGGAGGCAGAGATCAGCCATGATTGAATGGCGGAGTGGACTCGACGGGCCGAATGGCTTAATTCTACTCCAATAACTTGTGAGCCTGTGGGTGGAAGAGCGACTGTGAAAGACACAGTGAATGTCACAGTAAATCTGAACGTACCTTCTCTTCCAGTGGCATGACAAGGATTCCACCAACTTTGATGAGGTTCCTCATGTACTCTTCATGATCCTTTTGAACTCCGGCCCCACAGTAGACTCTGTCATACTGACGGCTGTCTGAAGCAATCTCCAGACAGTTACCCACCACAAAGGATGGCTCGCAGAATTCAAACCTAAATTGATAAAATATCACAAACATGGGAAGATTGTTTTAGCTCAGTTCATCTTGATGGTAAATGAATGCTTCTTGGATTAACAAGCTGCGTTTGGCTGAGAATCTTTGTTCTCCATTCATTGGTCATTTGAAAGGAATGCAAATCATCTGTGATCAAAAGGATAATAAAAATAGCGGGTGCTGAAAATGCCAGGTAAGAAGGCAGGAGCTCACAGGAGGATTTAAGGGTGTGGAAGTGGAAACAAAATCCAGTGGAAATAGATGGAAAGTCAATGAAAATATAAAATTAAAATTGAGAAGGATGGCAGTCTAATATATACCAAGATCTATCTTAAAATGATCCACTTGCCATTGAAGGAGTTGAATAGGACTGTTACATATTTAAGGTAGAGACTACAAAAATAAAAATTCGATGTACATTGATTTTGTCACAGCTGCAAACATTTTAAATAGCAATATGTGCTTGAATCACAGGTAGACACAAAATGCAGGACTAAGTCAGCGGGACAGGCAGCATCTCTGGAGAGAAGGAATGGGTGACGTTTCGTGTCGAGACCCGTCTGAAGAAAAGTCTAGACCCGAAATGTCACCCATTCCTTCTCTCCAGAGATGCTGCCTGTCCCGCTGAGCTACAAAGCATTTTGTGTCTACCTTCGATTTAAACCAGCATCTGCAGTTCTTTCTTACAAACTGTGCTTGAATCACAGTGGGTCTAGGGTAGGATTTGAGGATGGAGCATGAAGTAACGATGAAAGAGTTGCAAAACCAGACACGCATTCGTCATAGCAATGACTTCACAGCAGACGGGATTCTAGCATTCAACAGTGCAAATATTTGAACTGAATTAGTGCAAGATCCATTTCTTAATGAGTTAACAACACAGGGTCATAATCTTTGCATTAATATTAGAAACATTATGAAGGGGCAGTTTAAAATAATTTATTTCCAGCACGATCTAGTGGAGCATGTAATACTTGGCAAGTGGCAATGAAGCCAAATAAGATTAGAATACTCAACCATAAAGATAAGCACCGCTTTCTTGCTCCTTCGCTGTATTAGTAATGGATACAAGTAATGTTAGAAAACAGCTCCACTGCAGAATCGGCCGTGGCATAGTCAAAATGGTCTCTTTTATGTTGTTAGATCTCTGCATGACAAAAATGTTTCTTTGAAATGATGCCGATTCAACTTCCTGCATGAGCAACAATACATATCATGTTTAATACTGTGTGATTTATTTAGCGGTAGAGATGCTGCCTCACAACCCTTGCAGCACTGGAGACCCAGGTTTGATCCTGACTCCTGGTGCTGTCTGTACAGAGTTTGTACGTTCTCCCCGTGACCTGCGTGGGTGTATACTCCGAGATCTTTGGTTTCCTCCCACACTCCAAACACGTACAGGTATGTGGGCGGATTGGCTTGATATAAGTATAAGTTGTCCCCAGTGTGTGAAGGATAGTGTTAACGTGCAGGGATCACTGGTCGGTGCGGGCTCCGTGGGCCGAAGTGCCTGTTTCCGTGCTGTATCTCCAAACTAAACTAAACTACTCAGAGCAGCAACTGAAGGTGTCAGAATCGAGCGCAATGCTCTGGGACAGAAAGAGCACGGGGAGGAGGGAGGAGATGCAATCAATTAATAAAAAATTGTTATGCGGTGATCCATGTGTTAAATGTTCAAATGGTCACGAGTTGCACTTATATATCCAAAAGGATGTCTGTTCCCGATATTGGGGGAGTCCAGAACCAGGGGCCACAGTTTAAGAATAAGGGGTAAGGCATTTAGAACGGAGATGAGGAAACACTTTTTCACACAGAGAGTTAGTTGTGAATATGTGGAATTCTCTGCCTCAGAGGGCGGTGGAGGCCAGTTCTCTGGATACTTTCAAGAGGGAGCTAGATAGGGCACTTAAAGATAGCGGAGTCGGGGGATATGGGGATAAAACAGGAACAGGGTACTGATCGGGCTTGATCAGCCATGATCACATTGAATGGCGGTGCTGGTTCGAAGGGCCGAATGGCCTACTCCTGCACCTATTGTCTATTGACTATTAACTTGTGCAATGCAACAACATCTTTGCAACATCAGAAAGTATCAATACTAAGAGAGGAAGCGAAGATAAGATTGCTTTTGACTGTTTTGTTCAATTAACATTGTAGTTCCACATATTAAACCATGCTATGAATATATTTGCAAACAAGGTCATTCGTTTCATTTACATTGTCAACTTTGCAATTATCAACGTATTCTTTGTTGACGTGTTTTACCAGCGCATTTATCCAGGGAAAAACAACACTGTTCAAGAGAACACCATGGGTAAATTCAATGATTCCTATCCGTGGAATTGGCAACTACGGTTAAACAGGAATAAAGTGAAACACCCTTAAGAATAGACTCAGGTTTGCTTGATTTCTGAATGATCATTAAAAAGTATCTTCTGTAAAGCTCATGGCAATTACTGAAAGAATTATTCATGAATAAATTACATTAAAACTCTACATCGGTGAGACCAAACCCCCCCTCCCATTCCGTATCCGACCTTTCTGTCCTGGGCCTCCTCCATGGCCAAAGTGAGTCCCACCGCAAATTGGAGGAACAGCACCTCATATTTCGCTTGGGTAGTTTACACCCCAAGGGTATGAACATTGACTTCTCCAATTTCAGATAGTCCTTGCTTTCTCCCTCCTTCCCCTCCCCTTCCCAGCTCTCCCCCAAGCCTACTGTCTCCGCCTCTTCCTTTCCTTCCCCCTCCCCAGACATCAGTCTGAAGAAGGGTCCTGACCCAAAACATCGCCTAATCCTTCGCTCCATATGATGCTGCCTCACCTGCTGAGTTTCTCCAGCTTTTTTGTCTACCTTTAAAGTTGCAGACAATCTGGCACGCGTAGAACTTTGGTGATGCTGGACTGAGATTTTTCAGGATGTTACTTACAGACTAAATTTTACTTCTTAAAAAAAACATGTCATACCGTGATATATAAATTTTACAATGAACCCCATGTTTAAAGGGAACAGAAAATATAACAGACAAAGAGCTGAGGTAACTCTGCGGATCAGGCAGCATCTTTGGAGAACATGGATAGGAACGTTTTATGGTCGGAACCCTTCTTCAAACATCCGTTCGTCTCAAAAAGGGTCCCGACCCAAAATGTCACCCATCCATGTTCTCAGATTAGTTTAGTAATTATTTTCATGGGAAGGTTAGCACCAGACCATGGAACCTTGTAGAGGAATATGTATTTTCAATACAATTTGAAAACTGGTGTGATTTGTGAAATTGTTATTGTGTCTGACCAAGCAAATTTACTTTTAGTTTGGATTCACCCATTTTGGAAAAGCCCTTAATGTCTAATTGATTAGAAATGTTTAGATCGTGGCTCAGAGTACTCACTTATCAAAGCTGTCACTTGTCTTGATGAAGTTCTCAAGCTTTTGGTTGGCATATTCAACAACATCAACGTGTAGCTCTATTCCATGATTTACTCCAAATGGCCCTGTGGGCAGAAGCTAGGTTGTTAATGAAAGAATTGTAGTCAGGAACGGAAACCAAATCTGCTTAAATTTAATAAAGAGGACCTGAATAGCATTTTTTTCCTTCTAAATGTAAATTGGCTATTTTCTTTACCTTCAGGATATAGGTTACATTTTAATATGATCATTAACACTGAACATGAACTATAAGATGTTATGTACTGATAGAAAATGTCACGATTTTTTCAAGTAAAAATACCAACCTTAAAGCAAATGAAACAGTGTAATATTAAAACGAAGTGCTCACCAGCTAATTTCCCTAGTTTATAACCACATACAAACAATAAGCGACTGCAATACAGTCGACTATAAAAAAGATAAAAGTGAAAATCATTGCTTCACTTGAGCCCATGTATTGATGGTAGAAAAGGGAATACCTTACAAAATGAGTAAAATAACTCTATCTAAAGTAATTTATCCAACATTGTAACCATTATCGATAGGTGATGTTTCAGGTTGGGACCCTTCTTCAAAACACCACCCTATCCATTCCCTCTACAGATGCTGCTTGACTTGCAGAGTTATTTCAGCACTTAGTGTATTGCTCAAGGATCCAGCAACTGCAGTTCATTGCATCTCCATCGTAACCGGTATGACTCTTTGTGGTCTATCATGTTAGTTATAATTGAAATTAATTGTAATTTTAGTCAAATGATCAGCAAATGGAACAAGAATTTCAGTAATGAGAGATCATAATGCAATGTTGTAAACTAGTCTGATGCAAGTTCTACATTATTATGACCCCATCATTGCAATCGAATTTGGGAATTTTGAAAAAAACCCAAAATGTGGTAGATAAAATATGCAGAGCTAACTTTAGTAAGTCACAAATCCAAAAATTATCATTGGTATCTTTAAAGAACAAAAAAACCCAACAATTTAATTTGTATAGGATCTTTAACATGCCAAGGTGTTTTACATAAATATTTACCCAACAAGATCTGACCCGACCATACAAGGACACATTACTACAAGTGAAACAAAAAATCTGTGTCTTTGATTGAACGGAGGCACAGTGAAAATGTTCTACGGATTAAAGCGGAGGCAGATTATTGCTCTACCTTTGTTTAAGAAGGAACTGCAGATGCGGGAAAATCGAAGGTAAAGAGAAAAATGCTGGAGAAACTCAGCGGGTGAGGCAGCATCTATGGAGCGAAGGAAATAGGCGACGTTTCGGGTCGAGACCCTTCTGCAGACTGAAGAAGGGTCTCGACCCGAAACGTCGCCTATTTCCTTCGCTCCATAGATGTTGCCTCACCCGCTGAGTTTCTCCAGCATTTTTGTCTTTACCATTGCACTGCCGTTAGTTGATGAGCCTTCAGGAAAAGGGGAAAAGATGACAAAATGGAATTGTAGCAAGCGCAAAATCTCATAAATTTTGAAGAAGTTAGAAAGGAGAGGAGTAGAATCACGGGAGAATAGAAGAACATGATTAAGACTTAAAATGAACCTGTTACTATACTAAAGATAATAGTAAGATTAAATGAGAACTTACCAGTTTGAAGTTTGATCTATATTTTATGAGGAGTTGCGATGAGGGATTTCGTGAAGACCCCGCCAGCACGCATGCGCAACATTCTTCAAAGCAGCGGTGTGGAATCACAGATTAAACAACAATGACTCAATATAGTAAGATTGAAGAGACTCTATTTACCAGTTGACCTTATAGTAGAGGGTTGGGAGCGGAGGGCACGAAATCCCTCATCGCAACTCCTCATAAAATAAAGATCAAACTTCAAACTGGTAAATTCTTGTTTAATCTTACTATTTCATTTCGGAGTCACGTGAGTGACTTCGTGAAGATTTCAAAGCTCTGTGATTACATGCCCTGGATCACGTCCATGCTCACACACTGCCGCAATTCTGATGGAAGGAGTATGTTAACGTATTTCAGACTTGACAAGCTGAAAAATAATATAGTATTTATTAATACAAATAAAGAAAACCCTCACTTGGGGATAAACGTTTCTTGAGGACCAGTACTTAAAACTGTCTCCGCAAATGTAGCGGGAGCGGCCACAGGTTTATTATAAAACCGCTGGAACGTTGCTTCACTGGCCCAGCCCGCTGTTGCGAGGATATGGTCCATGGGAACCTCCATGGTCCTCGCCCGCTGATGTGGATGCAGCCTTGGTAGAATGGGATTTAAAGTATTATGGTATTAATACCTGCTGCATCCAATACCACCCTGAGCCACCTGGAGATAATCTGCACCGTCATCCTGTGATGAGGTTTCTTATGGCTAATCAGTAGGCCTTTCTCCATTTTCCTGATGGTATGCGTCACTTTAATATAGTGACAAATGTAGGTGGCTATACAGAACCTCACATCAACGGGGTATGCCGGAAATATTAATTGCAGCCCTGTAGTCCCAGGTCTGTGCTGCTTGAGTAACTCATCAATGAAGAAAGTTACTCTCTCAGGGGTTGAGACCATGTTATCCAATTTGATTTTTTGCAAGGTCTGAACCCGTTGTGCCGAGGTTAGCGCCATTAACATCACCATCTTCAGGGTGAGTTTACCCAGCGGTAGTCCAATCATTGGCGACCAACTCCTGAGTAGGGTAAATACTACCCCCATATCCCAGGTGATGTTGTATCGTGGTCGGGGAGGGTTCAAATTGAAGA
Source organism: Okamejei kenojei (assembly GCA_035221665.1). Classification (NCBI taxonomy): domain Eukaryota; kingdom Metazoa; phylum Chordata; class Chondrichthyes; order Rajiformes; family Rajidae; genus Okamejei; species Okamejei kenojei. The sequence continues at coordinate 46,032,378 of CM069150.1, forward strand.
TACCCCTCATCAATTTGGACACGAGCTGGTGAGACCCTACTCCTATACAAAGGTAGGATGACAGTGCGCTCCTGGCACTGTAAATGGCGCTGTAGCTGAGGCCCTCATCATGATGTAGCCCCGCAAGGAATTCCAGCACATGGGGAATCGTGGCAGAGTCATATGTGATGTTAATCCGGCTGCAGTAGGCCTCCCATTTCCTGATTTGGGTGAGGTACTGTCGTCTTGTGGATTCTCTGCACGATGCTGCAATGGTGTCCATGGTCCTTGGTGTTAGTCCATATTGCAGGAGTGGCCTCTTCAGAACCTGCAAGCCAACAGGTTCAGATGACCATGGCACGGATGGTATTCCCCTGTTGTGGGGTTAGTCACCAAATCTGGGCACTTGTTAATATGTGCCCATGGTTCTTTAATCATCTCAAGGACCACCGGATACCATGGTTGTGTAGGCCAGTCGGGTATTATTAAGATGCCTGTTGCAGAATCTGATTTTATTTTCTGCAACACCCACTGATGAGGCAAAATGGAGGAAATGCATAGAAAAACCATTTCCCCCAGTGCAGCGAGAAAGCGTCCATCTCTACTGCCCCAGGATCTGGTTCCCAAGATACATATGTTGGTATCTGATGGTTCAATCTGGACGCAAAAAGGTCGATATCCAGTGTTCCAAATTTGGCTATAATTTTGGCAAATATTTGGGGATTTAACATCCACTCAATGTTATCATTGAATATGCGTGACCTGGTGTCCGCCACTGTATTGAGCTTACCTGGAAGGTAGGGAGCTGATATCCAAATATTTATTTCTATGCACCAGAGCCAGATTGAGTTTGCCAATTCATCACAAGATATTGACTTGATACCACCCATATGATTTAAATATGCCACCAATGTGGTGTTATCTATTTGAAGACGGACATGCGTATGATGTAAATTCATGCAATAAGCTCGCAGCCCGTGAAATGTTCCTAACATCTCCAAATAGTTTATCCCTTGTGATAATAGAAGGGTAGATTTGTGTAAATCCCATCTACCGCCACAACTGGAAGTGGTGTCGGTAGCTCCCCAGCCTTGGGCGCTTGTGTCCGTTTGTACCACGACTGACGGGTTCGGTACAATAATGGGATTGAATGAGTCACAAATATTATCAATCCACCATTGTAACTCAACTTTTGCCTTGATTGGCAGCTGCATAGGCCTATCAAAATGTCCAGCATTTGTTTTTAATGCTGAAATTTTTGTTCTTTGCACATTTTAATAGTGTAGTGGGCCAAATCGTGCAGCTGAAAATGTAGCTACTAGTTTCCCAATTACCTTAGCAGCATGTCTGATTGTTCGTTTCCTGGCGCAAGCAAGGTTGTTATATGCTTCAATAATATCCATTGCCTTGTTATCTGGGATGGTAACAATCATCTGATTGGTGTTAATTGTGAATCCCAGGTAGTTCATGACCTGTGAAGGGTAGAACTTAGATTTGTCTGGATGGATGACAAACCCTAATTTTTGAAACAGCTGCCACTGCTAAATTTTTTCCAGACTTTCCACAATCAAGATGTTATCTAAATATGCCATGACTCAGGGATGCAATAAATTTTTTTGTAAATAACCTTAGGGCTATTTAAGCCCAGTTGATCTCCAGACAAACTTCAAGAACATTCGGTGATGTTTCCGTATGGATACTGAATAGTATGCATCTTTTAATGCATCATGCCACGAAACCCTTTATCCAAATGGGTTAAGTCAATACTAATCCGACATCCACCATCTTTTTTGGTTTTACGAACTCAAGAGGTTTTACGAACTCAGGGCATGTGCCAATCAAAATTTCCTCATGTTCTTCTGTATGGGAAAGTGCAATTTTTGAGGCGGGGGAAGTTGTAAATTTCATACCCCCTCTAGTTATAGAGCTCCATGCATCCCAGAATAAACGTAATCTCCCCCAATTAGGTCGCATGGAACCAGACCCCCTTACCTCTATGTTCTGGCTTTTGCCATAGTTGGATTGTGGGGTTGCCATCTTCCACCTAAAAAAGCCCTCGAAAACTGGAGGAAGGTGGTTTCATCAAACCGACTTTCACCGTGTGGTGTTTGCGGGGCTCCCAGAGTCAGACCTCGATCCCTCACCAGTCCGCAATCTGGCGGACTGCTCCGGTGGCAAGTCGACGCCGGCCCGCTGCAGCGGGGCTCTTCGACTTTAGTGCGGTTCTTCCCCTGGTCCGCCCTCTGGTTGTATAGCAGGGGAGACAGAATGTGCCGCAGAGCGGGGAACACGTTTACGCACCTTTTTCCCCACTGTCCCGAGTCAGGATCTTGCCTACCCTGCTCCCGTGCGGTGCTCCTAACACTATGTGGCTCCATAGACAGTGGAGAGTTGGGTCCTGGTTGCGTAGGGCTCCCCGACTTGTCCTTTTCGACGAGCCGTTGTAGCAGGCAGCTCCGGGGAATGCAGCCGCTGACTCCTGTCGGAAAGGCATGCTTCGACTGACTCCTTTCCATCGACCCTGTGAACAAAAAACTATCCACAGGAACTAACCAACTCAAGGTTAGTTCCCCTAACCTGAGCGGTCCTTTTTGAAGGGCTGGTGGAGGAGCGCACTACCCCCCCCCCCAGCCGTCGCCTGCAACTGCGAGCGACGATATGTCGCGCATGTGTGCTGGCGGGGTCTTCACGAAGTCACTCACGTGACTCCGAAATGAAATAAAGATCTTTTAGCACAAGTGTAGCAGGTGAACAAGACTTGATTCATATTAAGAATGCAGAGTTTTGGAAGAACTCAAGTTTATGTATGGAAGGTGGAAAAGCACATACTCCAGGTTATAACTGATTGAACCGTTTATAGTCAGTGAAATTAGTTGTTATCCTGATGTATATTACAGATTTTGTAAACTATAGCACTGGTCCTTCCCAGCTTACGAGCAACCAACGTATGTAGATATATGTGAATGAGGCCATAGATGTGAACAAGCACTTGGTTGACCGCCGGGTGAATTTGCCGGCTACAGCGGGCATCTTCTGCCATGGGGGAACTACGTTTGCGGCCACATTGCCGACTTCGAAAGGTTCGGGTTACAAACAGTTCTCAGGAACGGAATTGGGGGAAGGAACTGCATGCTTCATTTTAAAATAGCTTTTAGGTATTTTACCACAATTAGTGGGAACCATAAAACAAACAAATATATTGTGGCTCACCTAAAATTAAACCAACCATTGTACTCAAATACCCAGTGCCACTTCCAAGGTTCAAAAAGGCCAGTCCGGGCTGTAGGTCCAGTGCTTCCATGACCTCAGAGTAAATGCACGGTGCAGACAAATGGATGTTACCATTTTTCCAAGCCAAGTCTTTGTAGGCGTTATCTTTGTAAATTTCCAAGTAATAATCGGCACGATCTATAGCCCGAAAAGCTTGTTCGACCACCTCTGTTCGGATGTAGTGTGCTTCTTTCAGGTTGTCAATTAAATCATCATTATCTTCACCAGCACTGACAGCTCCTCCCATCTTTTCAGCAGTTAACACTGTGATGTTAAAGAGATTAGTAAGTACCAGACAGAACAAAACAAAACTCAATTTCACAGGTATTCAAAAGTTCAATAAATAAATGTTGTTCAAGATCATAATCTTGTGCTTTAAATTAGTATTTAATTTTAAATTGTTCACACACAAAATTCGTCATTCTTTAATATTTTCCTGTTTCAAATAAAACTGGAATTTAAATCCTAGCAAAGTATGACATTCAGCTTTTTTTGGGAAAAATGTCATCTTAATTAAAAAGTTATTTTCAAACAACCATGCTAATAAAAGTTACATGTTGTAGCAACTGCATTACAAATGCATTGCATGTCTTAAAAACCACATGAAGGGAGGTGGCCCAAGAGTCTGATTTCACATAAAAGGACTGGACGTGATTGCCAACTAAAACTCCAGCATCATCAAATTGCTTACAATGAATGTGTGTTTGGATGAAAATGGACATAGTACACATGAGGATGGACAGCATAATCAAGAGACGTCCTGGAATTTTTACTAGCAAGCTAAAAAAAAAAAATCATACTTTTGTTCTACAGTTTTAATAAACAGGTTTTTACAAATCAGGATATGTAAACCTTGGTATACAAGTAGGGTACACAAAAAGCTGGAGAAACTCAGCGGGTGCAGCAGCATCTAAGGAGCGAAGGAGATAGGCGACGTTTCGGGTCGAGACCCTTCTTCAAGTTCTCCTCCTCCCTACGGAGACACCCTCGATTCTCCAGCATCTGCAGTTCCTTCTTTAAAACTTGGTATACAAGTAATTCCCTTAACCATATAACGACCAGAGCTCTGACAACTGATCAACCAACAACTTAAGAACTGCCGAAGGTAGACAAAAATGCTGGAGGAACTCAGCGGATGAGGCAGCATCTATGGAGCGAAGGAATAGGTGACATTTTGGGTCGACCTTCAATTTTTCAAGCATCTGCAGTTCTTTCTGAAACTTAAGAACTGCCAATGACAAGATTACAATCAGATTAAATTTTTCTCTGGAAACTATTAATACAGTGTTAATCGTAGCTTGGTCTGAACAATAGTGCATTGCAGAATTTCTGTAAACCTATACAATTTAGTTTTGAGAGTGTTAGTAGTTCAACTGTACCATTAAAACTGTTATTTTCTCAGTCCATCAAATATTTTTGTATGACTTAAGTGCATCAAAGAACTTAAATGTGCTTATGTTGCCTCAGCAGCTTAATAGATAAGACCATACAGGGAGGTACGATGGTGCAGCAGTAGAGCTACTGCCTTACAGCGCCAGAGACTCGGGTTCGATCCTGACTACAGGTGTTGTCTGTCGCGTTCTCCCCATGACCTGTGTGGGTTTCCCCCGAGATCTTCGGTTTCCTCCCACACTGCAAAGACGTACAGGTTTGTAGGTTAATTGGCTTGGTACAAATGTAACATTGTCCCTACTGACTGTAGGGTAGTGTTAATGTGCGGGGATTGTTGGTCAGTGCGGACACCGTGGGCCAAAGGACATGTTTCCGCGCTGCATCTCCAAACAAAAAAAACTAACAAAGCTTTTAATTAATTTACAGATCGGTTCTATGCTACTTACGGTGTGTTAGCTTCATCCCAAGACCCTTGTTTAGTGATGCTGAATTCATCATTTTTTAGCACGACTAACACAATCAAGCTGTCTTGATATCGTACACGGGACAAAAATCAAAACTTCCCGTTATTAGAAGGGTATTCTGTGCTTTTGGTATTCATGCCAACAATCAGTTCCTTCAGAAGCCAAGAAAGACAAAACTAAAAATAGAAATCCTCTGTGAACATCATATGTGTAAACACTCCCATTTGTAACCTATAGTTCACATTGATGGAAGTTGGCAAGTCACCATAAGAAGTCAGCCAATGCTCTCCACTGTAACTCAGGACTTGACAATATTTTCCTTGCATTTCTTTTTCAACCAAGTGTCATCCCAACACCCACCCAAAACACCAATCTTCAACCAATTGACATACATTCCCTGACCAATGCTTTCTTCTTCATTACTTCTTCATATCACTCCAGCATTTGTTACTTGACCCTCATGGCTTATGTGAAACATCTTCCTTCCACACCAGCATCCAATCTCTGCCATACTGTGTCTATAATTATACAATATATTACTTTAGTTAATCCATGCAGCGTTTCTCGCAGGTTTTTGAAAATGAATATCAAGAGGTTCCATCCAGTAACAATTAAAAACAGGAGAACTTTTGATAAGCAAATCAACCAATAAGAATTTAAAAAACAATCAAATAATCCAGGCAGGTAGATGATCCGCACAAAGACTCGTTGGGATCGGTAACCAGCCCGGAGGCTCGACGGACGGCGCAACCGGGAGGGAGCTGGAGACGTTGGGCGCTAGAAGCAAGGGCCGGGTAGGAGGGTGAACGGGGGTAATGCCTCCAGCAACTTCAAGGTTGGCTGCAGGAGCCCCCCGGGACTACAAAGATGGCTGGGCGAGGAGAGAAAGGGATAGGGACGTCAGTTCGCAGGAACTGCTCCAGTACATCGAGCGGCGGGACGACCAGACTTTAGACTTTGAACAATGTGCGGCGCCTACAGTGTGATATATGCAAAAATAATTTCACTGTGCAATTGTATATGTGACAAAGAAAGCACTATTAACTATTGATGATCACCGTGTATACAAATCAAATACTTATTTTCAAATCAAATACAACTTTTTCAATTATATCTGAAAAAGTCAAGGAATTCCAAAAATAAATACTTTGCAATGCAGTTGGTACCAGAGGGCAAACTACAAAACAAAACATATTCAGCCTACGCACAAAACAAGTCTACATGCGATTCCAGCTTTGTCAGATGCAAGATTGAATGAATTTGAGCTGGAGCCAATCTCATTTTTTTTCACCTCACCAAGCATGCCTCACAATTACACTTTGATTTTGGACTCCAATAATATTTTGAAAACTGACAAAAACAGCGAGCAGCATTTAAAAGCAACTGATCTTCCCGTAAAACTAAAAACTTCAACTATGTTTAACTACATCATATTACTAGAGCTACAAGCAGAAACAAAATTAGAAAGCACCCATTTTTAATTGCTACCCTTCAGCCAGTGACACAGAAAAAAAAAATCAAGCCAGGATTATAGTTCACTTTAATTGCTTAATGGCTTTGAAATGTATTTATCTGCATCAAAGAGAGTACTTGCACTGTTTCAAAACAAATGGAACACCTAAAGGCAGCTCAAGAAGAAATCAGATTTTGCTATGCCTATGTTTGTAATTATTATGCAAGTAAATTGTGATTTCAGCAATTCTTAGGGCACTTTGACCTCCAAATGGCAATGTAACCAGGATTTTGGGCCTCGAGATAGTATTTTACGTTGATCTGGCAACACGCTTATGTAAATAAATATGGACCAGCATAATATATTAAAGTCAAGATGATATTCCATATGCTTACCAGCTCCTAAATAGCACAGGATACAAATAAAATTTAAAACAATATTATTTGTTCTTTGAAATATACAGCTTTACAGGCTCTCTTCCATGAACTATAAAGCAATGCTTGTGATATTTACTGAATGTGAGAGCTTAAGAGGATCCCTGCTGTGTCTAACATTGTTCTTTATAGAAAAACACAGGCGATGAAAACACTCGTCTATCCAGTCAGTTGCAAACACCCTATGGAACACCCTCTTCCCTCAAATGTCAACTCTATTCTCATTCAAATCTTGAAAACCAATCTGGAAATGGTATAGATAGTCTGTGTGCACTACCATGTGTGAAGATTACATTAAATCTAAACCACTCTGTGTGTCATCGTGCTTCTCAAACCTTGTACGCTCTTTGGGTGTGGTAACACCAAGCATATCAGAATGTTTAAGAAGGAACTGCAGATGCTGGAAAATCGAAGGTAGACAAAAATGCTGGAGAAACTCAGCGGGTGAGGCAGCATCTATGGAGCGAAGGAAATAGACGACGTTTCCTTCGCTCCATAAGTGCTGCCTCACCCGCTGCGTTTCTCCAGCATTTTTCTCTACCAAGCATATCAAAGGTCATTGTGTCCAAGTACAGTAATCCTAATCAAGGTCATTTTTTTAATCATTTTAAGAATGTAGAACAGTACACCCCAGGAAGAGGATTACCAGCCAATGTCATGCTGAACAAGATGCCACGTTAAACTGACCTCCACTGCCTGTATGTGATCCATAATCCCTCCATATCCACATGCTATCCACTTCTCTCACTATCACCCCTATCCCCTACCCCCAGTCCACTTCCATCTGTATTCCTTCCTCTGGCTTTACATTTCTTAACTCTTCTCCCCTTATCGCACAGTCTTTTGTCTTCTCACCTGTATCCACCCATCACTAGTCATGCTTTGTGGCATTCCCCGCCTCTCCTTACCAACTTTCTTCCCTGCACCCGCCCCTTCCCCCACTACAATCCGTCTGAAGGGTCCCAACCCAAAACATTACCCATTCCTGGCCTTTACATATGCTCCCTACTTCATTGAGTTACTCCAGCACTTTGTATCCTTTTTTTTTGCAAACCAGCATCTGCTGTTCCATGTATCTACACCTGTCACTTAACTGGCTTTGTGCTACCACCACCCCCCCCCCCCCCCCCCCCCCACCCCCCCCCCCCCCCCCCCCCCCCCACCCTATAATCAGCTTGAAAGGCTCCGACCTAAAACATCACCTACACAGATGCTGCATGACCCGCTGCGTTACTCCAGCACAATGTGTTTTTTGCTATGCGGATCCTTGCGGCTCTCTGCATTCATGTCTAGCATTATCTAATTTATTATCATGCAAAACAAAGCTTTTAGGCTTAGGTTAATTATTGTCCAAGGTACGGTGAAAAGCTTTGTTTTGCTCGCTATCCAAAATGGTCAGATATACTGTGTAGAAACTAGGAACTGCAGCTGCACTTTACAGAAATGAACATAAAGTGCTGGGTTAACTCAGCGGGTCAGGCAGCATCTCTGGAGAATGTGGCCATCCAGAGATCCATGTTCTCCAGAGATGCTGCCTGACCCACTGAGTTACCCCAGCACTTAGTGTTTTTTGTTCTGCAGTCTCTTGCACCTTTCTGCATTATGTCCTCAGACATACCAAGCATTAATACAATCAGTTCAAACTCAAGCACAATAGATAGTATAAGAAGAAATTGCAAATGTTGGTTTACACCGAAGATGGACACAAATAACTGGAGTAACTCAGTGAGACAGGCAGCACCTCTGGAGAGTAGGAATGAGTGATGTTTCAGGGCAGGACCCTTCTTCAGACTGAGAGTCAGGGGAGAGCGAAACGAGAGATATAGACGGTGATGTAGAGCAATATAGAATAAATGATTAGTGATGTCGGTCTGCAGTCGTGTCCACAAATGGTTGGCATGAACTCAATGGGCCGAAGGGCCTCTTTCCATGCTGTATCTCTAAACTACACTAATCATAGAAAGTAGAAGACTCTAATGGTCCAACTCTTCAGACAGGCTACTCGACCAGAAACGTCACCCATTCCTTCTCTCCAGAGATGCTGCCTGTCCCGCTGAGTTATTCCAGCATTTTGCGTCTATCTTCGGTGTAAACCAGCATCCGCTGTTCCTTCCTGCCCATTTCTTCTCTCTTGAAATGCTGCCTGACCCACGCGAGTTACTCCAGCATTTTGTGTCTATCCTCAATAGTTGGTATACTTTGGCACATATGAATCTTTATTCAAGATTCCAGCATCTGTTGCTCTTTGTTTGTTGTTGATATTCACATCTCTGGTGTACCTCTCCACTGTCTCAAGTCTGAAGAATCTAAACGACACTAATCATTGAAAGTAGAAGACTCTTAATGGTCTAACTCTTCCGACAGGCTACTCGACCAGAAACGTCACCCATTCCTTATCTCCAGAGAAGCTGCCCGAACCCGCTGAGTTACTCCAGCATTTTGTGTCTTTCTTCAGTAGTTAGTATACCTCAGCTCAGCACACATTGAGAAATAATAAACTTAGACCTTTATTCGAGCTTCCAGTGAGTCTGAAAGGTCCTGGTGTCCAGATCCAGCTCGGCGCACACACCATGACAATAATAAACCTCAACCTTTATTCGCGGGGGGGGTTCCAGCTTCTGCAAGGTCTCCATTGTCAACAGTATTTTCTGCTGTGTTTAAGAAGGAACTGCAGATGCTGGAAAATCGAAGGTAGACAAAAAGTGCTGGAGAAACTCAGAGGGTGCAGCAGCATCTATGGAGCGAAGGATGATATTTCCTGAAATGGTTCCTATTTGGCCCGAAACGTTGACTGTTCGGCCCGAAACTTAGCATCTATGGAGCGAAGGAAATAGGCAACGTTTCGGGCCGAAACCCTTTTGGGTTTCGGCCCGAAACGGTGCCTATTTCCTGAAATGGTTCTTATTCGGCCCGAAACATTGCCTATTCGGCCTGAAACGTAGCATCTGTGGAGCGAAGGAAATAGACAACGTTTCGGCCCGAAACATTGCCTATTTCCTTTATAGAAACATAGTAAAAAATAGGTGCAGGAGTAGGCCATTCGAGTCAGCACCGCCATTCAATGTGATGATGGCTGATCGTCCACAATCAGTACCCCGTGCATCATCTTCGCTCCATTGATGCTGCTGCTGCACCCGCTGGGTTTCTCCAGCACTTTTTGTCCACCTGGTACTTTCAGTTGTCTGGCTGCAGTTGGTCCGCCCGGCCTGCGGGGGTCGCTGTGTCTGCCCTCCCGCACCACAACAACAACAACAACAACCGCCGCCGCCGCCGCCGCGTCTCCCCGGTAACCAGCCGCGGCCGCCGCCGTTTATTCACCTTCCCCCCCCCTTGTCCCCGTTCCCTCGGCTCCGCGCGTCGTGTGTGTATCTGTGTGTGTGGGGGGGGGGAGGGAGCAGCGACGGGCTTACCGCGTCGGGCGGGCGGGCGGGCGGGCGGGGCGGATCTCGCTGTCAAACGGCCGCTCTCGCCTCACTACTTCACCATGTCAACACAGCGGGCCACATCCGCCGGAAGTGCGTCAGCCGCATGCTAATCACATGCTAATCATATGCTAATAGTCCCGCGGCGCCTGCGCGCCACCGCTCCTTTGGCTTCCTACTTCCAAGCCAAGTTCAAGTGCAAGTGAGTTTATTGTCAGTGGACAGTGGCGTTCCTACTTTGCCCCAACAGATCAGTGTGTCCATGTATCATTATATAAATATATACACCCATGAATAAATACGTGAGTTTATTGTCATGTGACCCTGATAGGACAATGACATTCTTGCTTTGCTTCAACACAACAGAGCATAGTAGGCACGACTACAGAACAGATCAGTGTGTCCATGTATCATTAGATAAATATATACACACATGAATAAATAAGTGAGTTTATTGTCATGTGTCCCTGACAGGACAGTGGCGTTCCTACTTTGCCTCAACAGATCAGTGTGTCCATGTCTCATTATATAAATATATACACACATGAATAAATAAGTGAGTTTATTGTCATTCAATTCAATTCAACTTTAATGTCATTGCACAGATACAAGTATGGGTACAACGAAATGCAGTTTAGTGACAGTACGAATGATAGCAATATATAGATAAATACAGATAAATAAATACAGATGTGGAAATCTATCGGCGGGACTGTGTCCGTGACAGGACAGTGGCGTTCTTACTTTGCTTCAACAGATCAGTGTGTCCATATATCATTATATAATTATATACACACATGAATAAATAAGTGAGTTTATTGTCATGTGTCCCTGACAGGACAGTGGCGTTCCTACTTTGCCTCAACAGATCAGTGCGTCCATGTATCATTATATAAATATATACACACATGAATAAATAAGTGAGTTTATTGTCATGTGTCCCTGATAGGACAATGACACTCCTACTTTGCTTCAGCACAACAGAGCATAGTAGGCATGACTACAAAACAGATCAGTGTGTCCATATATCATTATATAATTATATACACACATGAATAAATAAGTGAGTTTATTGTCACGCGTCCCTGACAGGACAGTGACATTCTTGCTTTGCTTCAACACAACAGAGCATAGTAGGCATTGGCTACAAAACAGATCAGTGTGTCCAAATATCATTATATAAATATATGCACACGTAAATAAATAAACTGATGAAGTGCAAATAACAGATAATGTTCATAGTTTTGTCCAAGCCAAGTTTAAAGTTGGAGCAGAATTAGGCCCGTCGGCCCATCAAGTCTAGTCCACCATTCAATCACAGCTGATCCATCTCTCCCCTCTCATCCCCATTCTCCTGCCTTCTCCCCGTAACCTCTGACTTCTTCTTGCATATGGCGTGCACAGCCTAAAGTTGAAGGACGACTTGTTCTATTTGATCTTATTTGATTGTGCATGCCGGGTTGATTGCATTCGTCTCAACAGGGCGGACAACGCGAAGGTTGCAATCACCCACCCTACCTCTGACTAATCCCGCACTAATCAAGAATCTTATCTAAGGTAGACAAAAATGCTGGAGAAACTCAGCGGGACAGGCAGCATCTATGGAAAGAAGGAATAGGCGACGTTTCGGGTCAGGACCCTTCAGTCTGAAGAAGGGTCTCGAACCGAAACGTCGCCTATTCCTTCCCTCCACAGATGCTGCCTCACCCGCTGAGTTTCTCCAACATTTTTGTCTACCTTCGATTTTTCCAGCATCTGCAGTTCTTTCTTAAACAAGAATCTTATCTATCTCTGCCTTAAGTATATATCCTCTGGCTTGTCCTCCACTGCCGTCTGTGGCAAAGAATCCCACAGATTCACCACCCTCTGACCAAAGAAATTCCTCCTCATCTCCTTCCTAAAAGAACATCCTTTAATTCTGAGGCTGTAGACCCTCTCACAAGTGGAAACATCCTCTCCACATCCACTCTATTCCAAGCCTTTCACTATTCTGTACGTTTCAATGAGCCCCCTCCCCATTCTTTTAAACTCCAGAGATAGATTGAGTAACTGTGATTGAACTGTAACTTTCCTATACTATCTATTGTGCTTGAGTTTGAACTGATTGTATCAATGCATGGTGTATCTGAGTACATGAATACAGAGAGGTGCAAATGATTGATTGAATAGTTGAGTAACACAGGTAACTGCACTGGAGCATCAGAGATACATGGCGGGTATTTGGATAGAACGTTGCTTATTGGTATTCCGTGCTTCAAAAGTTTGCAGTAATCTAAAAACCCAAAGTCCATAGTGTAAACAAAGATACAGTCCATAGAAGTTCATAGTCGCTGAGGTTAGCGTTGTGCACTGTTCAAGAGGTTGATTAATATGGGTGTCTGGGTTATGGGGAGAAGGCAGGAGAATGGGGTTGAGAGGGAGTGATAGACCAGCCATGATTGAATGGTGGAGTAGACTTGATGGGCCGAATGGCCTAATTCTGCTCCTATCACTTATGACCTTACAGTTGCTGTGAAGAAGCTGTTTTTCAACCTAGAGGCCACATTTTTCAGGCTCCTGTACTTTCTTCCCGATGATAGGAGCGAGATGAGAGAGTGGCCAGGGTGGAGTGGCTCCCTGGTGATGATGTCTGCCTTTTTGAAGCATCGCCTAGATCCCTTCAATGGTGGGGAGGCCAGTAGAAACATCGAAACATTAAAACATAGAAAATAGGTGCAGGAGAAGGCCATTCGGCCCTTCGAGCCAGCACCGCCATTCATTGTGATTATGGCTGATCGTCCCCAATCAATAACCCGAGCCTGCCTTCTCCCCATATCCATTGATTCCACTAGCTCCTAGAGCTCTATCTAGCTCTCTCTTAAATCCATCCAGCGAGTTTGGCCTCCACTGCCCTCTGTGGCAGGGAATTCCTCAAATTCACAACTCTCTGGGTGAAAACGTTTTTGTGTTGTCGGTACGGATGGGTTAGAAAGTTGCGTAATTTAGTCTTGAACAATGCTTTCAATACACATTTAATTTTAAATTTGAGGAACTACATTTTCAAAAATCCAGAAATTCTTTCTCTTATTCTCTTCTGGGACTTCTGTTTGAAGTGGGAATGTTTGGAGAATCCTATGAGAATTCCAGTTTTAAATCTGAGAGCCAGATCGAAGCAGACAATCCTGTCTATATTTAAAAGTTAATTACAAAGAATTAGCTTAGTTCACGAAGCTGCGATCTGCTTATTATTTTGTCTATCTGAAGAGTTATATGGAAGGTTGTCACCAATAATGATATATTTATGCTATACTTACAATTGTACTCGTTCATCTTGCAGAAAATAAATTTGCTTGAAGATTGTAAATCTTAAACAAGATCAGCAGACTGTTACGTCAGGTTTATGGCTTCTTATTGTTCTTTATTGGTATATAATTTTGGGCAAAATTATAATACAGTCACTCACAGATAATTATTATAATAATACTTCTGTTTGTGATAAAGTCACAGAGAGTAATAGAAAGGAGCACCTGGAGGAACCCCACATGGTCACAGGAAAGCGTGCAAACTCTGCACGGACAGCACGGTCAGGATTGAACCCGGGTATCTGGCGCTGTGAGGCAGCAATTCTACCAGCTGCACCATTGCGGACATACTTTGGTGTAAAGATATCCCTGATCTCTTTTAATTTCATTTTTCGCTATTTTGACATTATTTGCAGTGCATTTCATCTCCCTTATACCTGGCTGTGTGAAATTTCACTTGCTATTGTTATGTCTAGTCACCCGTCGTGTTTAGTCCATTCTGTGACTGCACCACACCTTGACATCTGGCACCTACTGTAAACCTAACCAAATCTCTTTCTGCTTCTGGATTCAAGACATCGTGGAGGGAATGGACTGACACCGTTTTGGATTTGGACCCTTCTTCAGATTGATTGAAGTAGGGTGGAGAAAGCTGGAAAAGAGAGGTGGGGGTGGAATTATTTTTTACGGGACATTTATGTACATTTAAAGAACATTCTTTATGTAACATTTCATTAAAAAGTCTTCATCACTTGTTTTGCCCTAGAGTAAACCGATTCTAATTTAATCTGGCTGCAAAATGTCTACTGTACCTATTAATAAAGTGGCGTGAAAGATTTTCATGATGAAATTAATGCAAATCAGGTCAGTTTAAATCTTCCATTAATTAATCCTTGCTGCCAATGCCTGAGTTGCCATTGAACAACAGAAAGAGTTTTAAAACGGTGAAATGTACATTTAGAATAAAAAGGTGTTTCTAATTGTCACAAGTGATCAACTTTTTCACATCCATTTTCTCCCAGTTCTACGCAGGTAATTCAACCCAGGAGTTCTATGCACCATTTTAATGGTGTGTTATTGTAGCACCTTGTACATCAGTAGGAAAAATTGTGCATTTGGTAATAAAGAAAAAAGAATGCGTTTTCTACTGAATCCGAAATCAATTGCTAAAGGAACTGATTTATTCCAGGGAGCAAAGGTTCAGAAAATAAATGTGGTCCATATATGGTATACTTGTCTTCATTTGTCGTGGCATTGAGTATAAGAGTCAAGAGGTCATGAAGCAGCTTTATGGGACTTTTTTGTGCCACATTTGGAGTATGGTGTGCTGTTCTGGCTGCCCCATTACAGGACGCATGTGGAGGGTTTGGTGAGGGTGCAGAGGAGGATTCACCAGAATAATGCCTGGATTAGAGGCTATTAGCTACAGAGAGAGGTGGGACAGACTTGGATTGTTTTCTCTGAAATGTGGGAAGACCTGATATAAGTCTATAAAATTATGAGCGGCATCGACAGCTTATCAAATACAAGAGGTCTTTAAGGTGAGAGAGGCAAAGTTTAAAGGGGATGTGCAGGGCAAAATTTTCACACCTAGGATGGTGGGTGCCTGGAACACGCTGCCAGGGATGGTGGTGGAGGTAGTGGCATTTAGGAGACATTTGGATAAGCTCATGGATATGGAGGGTTATGGGTTATATTCAGGCAGATAAGGGTTGGCCTTGCCTGACGTACCAGTGTCAGGGGTTATGGGGGGAAGGGAGTAGACTTGATGGGCCAAATGGCCTAATACTACTCCTATCATTTATGAAGTCCAGTTCGGCACAAATATTGTAGGCTGAAGGGCCTGTCCCTGTGCTATATTCTATGTTCTATGTTGATACAATTAACTATTGGAGTAAAATAAGAAATGGAATGAGCAACGAAGAACTAATACGAAAAGGAAATGATTGTGTTAGGTGAACAATGGATAAAATAATGGATAAACAACCCATCTTAACATTAGGACCACCAAGTAATTAAAATAACTAATTGCAATTAAAATATGAATCAATCATTAATTGAAGTTTTAATTGCCTTGGTAAACAATGGAACATCTTTTATCATATTTATTCATTTATTTCAGGAAGTAATTATCAGCCAAGGTTCGGGGTTACTGTGTAAATGGCTGTGAAATTGAATTCTGGAGCGTTAATTTAAATGACTCCTGGGTTTTGATTTGCTGGCAGTTTAGCCGGTGACATTCAGACACAAACCTTCAACTCAATCAAGAGAATTGCGAGCACCCTAGTGTGTATCCTTTGCAGCATCAACAAGAACCCACACCACCCTGGCCACACCCGGATCTCACTCCTGCCTTCGGGAAGAAGGTACAGGAGTCTGAAAACCCTGACCTCCCGGTTCAGGAACAGCTTCTTCCCCACAACCACCAGGCTCTCGAACACTACAACTATACTGCCAACTACACACTGTCTTCATTGCACAAGGAATTACAGAGCTTTTCTTGGGCACTAATATTGTTTTTTTTTTAATTTATTGAACTTTTTTTTCTTCATTATTGGAGGGCAGTAGCAGGTTTTGGATAGCAATAGCAGGATCGGTCCAAGTCAGCATGGATTTACGAAGGGGAAATCATGCATGACTAATCTGGATTATTTTGAGGATGTAACTGGGAAAATGGACAAGGGAGAGCCAGTGGATGTAGTGTACCTGGACTTTCGGAAAGCATTTGTTAAGGTCCCACATAGGAGATTAGTGGGAAAAATGAGGGCACGTGGTATTGGGGATAGAGTGCTGACCATGGATAGAAAATTGGTTGGCAGACAGAAAACAAAGAGTAGGGATTAACGGGTCCCTTTCAGAATGGCAGGCAGTGACTAGTGGGGTACCGCAAAGCTCGGTGCTGGGACCGCAGCTATTTACAATATATATTAATGATTTAGATAAAGGGATTACAAGTAACATTAGCAAATTTTCAGATGACACAAAGCTGGGTGGCAGTGTGAACTGTGAGGAGGATGCTATGGGAATGCAGGGTGACTTGGACAGGTTGGGTGAGTGGGCAGATGCATGGCAGATGCAGTTTAATGTGGATAAATGAGATGTTATCCACTTTGGTAGCAAAAACAGTAAGTCAGATTATTATCTAAATGGTGTCAAGTTGGGAAAAGGGGAAGTACAACGAGATCTGGGGGTCCTTGTTCATCAGTCAATTAAAGTACGCATGCAGGTACAGCAGGCAGTGAAGAAAGCGAATGGCATGTGGCCTTCATAACAAGAGGAGAAATATAGGAGCAAAGAGGTCCTTCTGCAGTTGGAGGGCCCTAGTGAGACCACACCTGGAGTATTGTGTGCAGTTTTTGTCTCCAAATTTGAGGAAGGACACTCTTGCTATTGAGGGAGTGCAGCGTAGGTTCACAAGGTTAATTCCCGGGATGGCAGGATTGTCATATGCTGAGAGAATGGAGCGGCTGGGCATGTGTACTCTGGAATTTAGAAGGATGAGAGGGAATCTTATTGAAACACGTAAGATTATTAAGGGTTTGGACACGCTAGAGGCAGGAAAAATGTGCCCGATGTTGGGGGAGTCCAGAACCAGGGGCCACAGTTTAAGAATAAGCAGAGATGCCAACCCTAAATTTAGTTCACAGTAACATTCAACCCATTTGTCCGTAACAAATGGGGTTAAATGCATTTCTCTCCGTAACACTCACGGCGGCTATGCGCCTGCGCACTGGTGCAGATCAGCGGGCTGCCGGCGGGCGGGTGCGGCACATGCGCACTTGGCATGGTTGCCGGCGGGTCTGCGCCTGCGCAGGGAGGCCCGGTGATGGCTGCTTATGCGGCCAGGCGGAACGGCCCGGAAGACTTCCCCCACTGCGCACGCGCGGTCACTAGGGCCCGGCAACCCTCCCCCACTGCGCGCGCGGACTGTCACGGCAACCCTCCCCCACTGCGCGCGCGGTCACTAGGGCCCGGCAACCTCCCCCACTGCGCAACTTGGTAGGGCCCGGCAAAATGCCGCTGATCGCGCGGGCTGGCAAACCGGGGACACATGGCGCCGGCGTTCTCACGGGAGGAACACCGGCGCGGCGGTGTTCCGTAACAGCATGTTTGGCTGCCGGAACACCGTAAAAAGGTTATTTCGCCGGGATAAAATACGGCGAATCCGGGACACTTGGCATCTCTGAATAAGGGGTAAGCCATTTAGAACGGAGACAAGGAAACACTTTTTCACACAGAGAGTTGTGAATCTGTGGAATTCTCTGCCTCAGAGGGCAGTGGAAGCCGGTTCTCTGGATACTTTCAAGAGAGAGCTAGATAGGGCCTTAAAAGATAGCGGAGTCAGGGGATATGGGGTGAAGCCAGGAACGGGGTACTGATTGGGGATGATCAGCCATGATCACATTGAATGGCGGTGCTGGCTCGAAGGGCTGAATGGCCTACTCCTGCACCTATTGTCTATTATTAGTACAGTGTTTACATAACTGTTATGCTGCTAATAAGAATTTAATTGTTCTGTTTTTGGTATACATGGCAATTAATCACCCTCAACTCTTGACACTGGCACAGTGGTGGAGTTGCTGCCTTACTGCGCCAGAGACCTGAGTTTGATCCTGACTGCGGATGCTGTCTGTACGTTCTCCCTGTGACCACGCGGGTTTCCTCCGGGTGCTCCGGTTTCCTCCCGCGTCCCAAAAACGGTGTGTGTTTGTAGGCTAAAGTTGCTCCTCTGATTTTACACCTGTGTCCTCTGGCTCTCGACGTTCCCACCTCGGGGGAAAAAAGACTTTGTAGAATAACGTCAACCATCAGTTGCTAAAATCTCCTTTCCTTACAGTTGAGGAAGGTGAGTCACCTAATCAAACTCCCTGGTGGATATGTGCTCAGTCAATACCCACTGTAGTTAGTGCTGTTTCGCTGCTGAAATTATATAATGAGGTGGAAAGATGAAAGTGGAGCAAATTTGCGTCAGAATGAATGGGCCATTGGTAATTGTGCTCTGGAATCCAAGCAGGCATCTGTAAGAGCTACCCAATATTTCATCCAATATTTGCACTGTTTGCATGTGACAGTAATTTGTTGAGCATCACAATACAAGTTGAGGAAGGAACTGCAGATGCTGGTTTAAACCGAAGATCGAAGGGTCTCGACCCGAAACGTCACCCATCCCTTTTCTCCAGAGATGCTGGCCGACCCGCTGAGTTACTCCAGCTTTTTGTGTCTATCTTCAATGCGAGTTGAGGCCTTGGTCCCTCTCATGTTAGCACTTGGTCGTGCTTTAGCAGGCTCTATAAATGATGACTTTAACACTGGAACGGCAGATGCTGGTTTTCAAATGTCACAATAACTCAATGGGTCAGGCAGCATCTCAGGAGAACATGGATAGATGACGTTTTATCTCAGGCTTTTTTATTGCACTAATATTATAGTTATTAACTTAGTGAATCTTTGTTTATTATATATTACTTATGTGTATTGTGTTTACAGACCAGTTATGCTGCTGCAAGTAAGTTTACTCCGCTCCACCGACAACTGCATTGGTGCTGCCTCCTGCACCGACACACAACTCACTGACTTCATCCATGTCACCACTAACTTCCATCCGGCACTCAAATACACCTGGACCATTTCCAACATCTCCCTACCGTTTCTTGACCTCACTATCTCCATCGCAGGTAACAGACTACTGACCGACATCTACTATTAACCCACTGACTCCCATGGCTATCTGGACTACACTTCTTCCCACCCTGCTTCCTGTAAGGACTCTATTCCCTATTCCCAAATCCTCCGTCTACGCCGCATCTGCACCCAGGATGAGGTGTCCCACACCAGGGCATCGTAGATGTCCTCATTCTTTAGGGAACGGGGGTTCCCCTCTTCGACTATAGATGAGGCTCTCACCAGGGTCTCTTCTATATCCCGTAACTCTGCTCTCACTCCCCATCCCCCCCACTCGCAACAAGGGCAGTGTCCCCCTTGTCCTCACCTTCCACCCTATCAGCGTCACATACAACAGATAATCCTCTGACATTTTCGCCACCTCCAACGGGATCCCACCACTGGCCACATCTTCCCATCTCCTCGGCTTTCCACAGAGACCACTCCCTCCGTAACTCCCTGATCAATTCGTCCCTTCCCACCCAAACCACATCCTCCCCTGGTACTTTCCATTGCAACCACAGGAAATGCTACACTTGTCGCTTTACCTCCCCCCTTGACTCCATCCAAGGACATAAGCAGTCTTTCCAGGTGCAGCAGAGGTTCACCTGCACCTCCTCCAACCTCATCTATTGCATCCGCTGCTCCAGATGTCAGCTGCTCTACATCGGTGAGACCAAGCGTTGGCTTGCGATCTCTTCGCCCAACACCTTCGCTCAGTTCGCAATAACCAACCTGATCTCCCGGTTGCTCAGCACTTCACTCCCCCTCCCATTCCAAATCCGACCTTTCTGTCCTGAGCCTCCTCCATGGCCAGAGTGAGTCCCACTGTAAATTGGAGGAGCAGCACCTCATATTTCGCTTGGGTAGTTTACACCCCAGTGGTATGAACATTGACTTCTCCAATTTCAGGTAGTCCTTGCTTTCTCCCTCCTTCCCCTCCCCTTCCCAGCTCTCCCACAGCCCACTGTCTCCGCCTCTTCCTTTCTTCTTCCCGCCCCCACCACCCCCACATCAGTCTGAAGAAGGGTCTCGACCCGAAACGTCACCTATTCCTTGGCTCCATAGATGCTGCCTCACCCGCTGAGTTTCTCCAGCATTTTTATTTACCTTTGATTTTTCCAGCATCTGCAGTTCCTTCTTGAACAAGTAGGTTTATTGATCTGTTGTAGTTACATATGACAATTAAACATTCAACTACAGCATGTTGTGCCTGTCTTCATGTGTAATTGAACACTCTTGGCTCTTGTGACTTGCTTTGTTTGCTGTCGTAACTTGTCAAACTCAGCAGTATGTATCTCAATAAAGAAATGACAATTTCCCCCTATTTTCTGGTGAGAAAATAAACACTGTCTGAAATTCAAATGCGTTTTTGTGGCTATTTTGCCATGGCACATCAGTGTACCTTGATTACATAGTATTGTGAGCAAATGTGGACCCCATATCTGAGGAAGGATGTGCTGGCTCTGGAGAGGGTTCGAGAGTAGGTTTACAAGAATGATCCCAGGAATGAGTGGGTTAGCATGTGATGAGCGTTTGACAGTACTGGGCCTGTACTCGCTGGAGTTTAGAAGGTTGAGGGGGGACCTCATTGAAACTTACAGAATAATGAAAGGCATAGATAGAGTGGATGTGGAGAGGATGTTTCACTGGTCGGACCAGAGGTCATAACCTCAGAATTAAAGGGCTCTCTTTTAGAAAGGAGGTGAGGAGGAACGTCTTTAGTCAGAGGGTAGTTAATCTGTAGAACTCATTGCCATTGTATTGTTTACAATGTACTATGTTTCCATATTCTGTTGTGCTGCAGCAAGTAAGAATTTCATTGTTCCATCTGGCATGCATGACAATAAAACATTCTTGGCTCTCTTGACAGAGGGTTGTGGAGGCCAAGCCAGTGGATATTTTTAAGGCAGAGATAGACAAATCTTGATTCAGAATGGGTGTCATAGGTTATGGGGAAATGGCAGGAAAATGGGATTAGGAGGCAGAGATCAGCCGTGATTGATAGGCAGAGTGAACTCGATGGGCTGAACGGCATAATTCTGCTCCTATAACTTGTGAACTTGTGAATAATGTTTTCTTACGAGAAGGCAGGAACGGACTACTGATTGGGGATGATCAGCCATGATCACATCGAATGGCGGTGCTGGCTCGACGGGCCGAATGGCCTACTCCTCCACCTATTGTCTATTGTTTATTAAAATATTGACTGCACCGCAGACGCTGGTTTAAACCGAAGATTGACACAAAATGCTGGAGTAACTCAGCGGGACAGGCAGCAACTCTGGAGAGAAGGAATGGGTGACGTTTCAGGTCTGAAGAGGGGTCTCGACCCGAAACGCCACCTGTTCCTTCTCTCCACAGATGCTGCCTGTCCCGCTGAGTTACTCCAGCATTTTGTGTCTGTCTAGTGACCACAAGGTGTCAGTGTGTTGACAGCAGGCAATGAGATTTCTTACCCACTTACCACTAAGTGGTGAGTAAAACTTGCTTAAACTCACTTGGTACAAAGTCAGCACAAAGAACATGATTGATATCTTGTCTGATTGTTATGTCTTCACTTCTCAACCATATTGAGAGTTCACTACTTTATTTTGCTAAAGCAGCAATTTTATCGGAGAAAATCAAACCTCAGATGTTTGATTAGTTGAAACAAAAACTGCTGGAATTCAAAATTTAAAACCAACACATAGTATCTGCCAGGTAGATAAAAATGCTGTAGAAACTCAGCGGGTGAGGCAGCATCTATGGAGCGAAGGAATAGGTGACGTTTCGGATCGAGACCCTTCTTCAAATTTCCCAGTATCTGCTTATTGTAAGATCCAGGGATAAAATCAATCAGGATTTTGGGCGGCCATAAAAGACCTGGGTTCGATCCGGACTGCGTGTGCTGTCTGTGCGAAGTTTGCACGCTCCCCTTATGACCGCGTGGGTTTCCTCCAGGTGCTCCGGTTTCCTCCCACACTCCAAAGACCTACAGGTGTGTACATTAGACTGAAATACTGCTGGAGCAACTCAACAGGCCAGGCAGCATCTCTGGAGAAAAGGAATAGGTGACGTTTAGGGTCGAGACCCGTCTTTAGATCGGTGCGGGTTTTCTCTGGGTGCACCGCTTTTCCCCCACATCCCAAAGACGTTCAGGTTTGTAGGTTAAGTGACTGTTTGTAGATTGCCCCTAGTGTGTAGGGAGTGGATGAGAAAGTGGAATAGCATGGAGCTAACGTGAACGGGTGATCGATGGTTGGCTTGGACTTGGTGGGCCGAAGGACCTGTTTCCATGATGTAACTCCAAACTAAAACTAAAACCAACCCGCTTTTCTGCCTCCCTCTCGAGAGCCGCTGGCAGGTTTGGGATGACAGGGAGTCTGTGCAGGACGTTTCATGCTGTGGTTAGCAACTACTGAATGCAGCCATGCTGAGGCTTGAGAATTGTCAGAAATAGTCCTGAACTGCACAAAAAAAAAAAAAAAAAATCCCCAGGAAATAGCAAAGCTGGTGATAATAAAATCAATACTGCAGAAACAGCAGTACGGATTTCCAAAAGGGCAGCAAAAATCCAGCCTTCAAACAATGTGACTTTTATATTTTTCTGAGATGCGTCTTATCCACCAGTGACCTCGTGAGGGAGGTGAACACGGCTGTGCGAATCACAGTTCCATTTGATATCACATTTTGCAAACGCACGTGCCGCCCTTCAGAAGAATTCAGCTTTACCCTTTAGATTCGCAGAGTCGTACAGCACGGAAACAGGCCACTCGGTCCAGCACGGAAACAGCACCTCTCCAGTTACTCCAACTCTCCCGCTTTCGGCGGGAAATCTCCCGCCGAAAGGCCATTTTCGCAAAATCTCGCGCTCTCCCGCTTGGGATTTAATTTCTCCCGCCCTGGCTTTGTGTCTCAAAATAAGCCTAAAATAGCACCAGAGAGCACCTAGAACCCTAGAGCTTCGCGCACATGAGTTTGGAGTCTCCAGTTTCCTAGGGGATCCAGGCGGGAGAATCTCCAGATCAGAAGGTGCTTGGGGTTGGAGTCTCTGCCTCTCGCCCACCTGGATCAGATCGACCGGGTTGTATTCACTGGATTTTAGAAGGATAAGAGGGGATCTAATAAAAACATATAAAATTATTAAGGGATGCTAGATGCAGGAAAAATGTTCCCGATTTTGGGGGAGTTCAGAACCACGGGTCACAGTTTAAGAATAATGGGTAGGCCATTTAGGACTGAGATGAGGAAAAACTTTTTCACCCAGAGAGTTGTGAATCTGTGGAATTCTCTGCCACAGAAGGCAGTGAAGGCCAATTCACTGAATGTATTCAAGAGAGAGTTGGATGTGGCTCTTAAGGCTAATGGAATCAAGGGATAAGGGGAGAAGGCAAGAACGGGGTACTGATTTTGGATGATCAGCCATGATCATATTGAATGGTGGTGCTGGCTCAAAGGGCCGAATGGCCTACTCCACCTATTGTCTATGTTTCTACCTTGTCCATGCTGACCACCATGCTCCATCTATGTATAGAAACAAATAACTGCAGACATTTAACGGTTTCCTTTATCATCGTTACTTTTTAGCGTATCTTTCATTCATTTGTTCCATTTCTCTCTATATCACCGTCTATATCTCTTGTTTCCCATCCACCTGACTCTCACTCTGAAGAAGGGTCCCGACCCGAAATATTCCTTTTCTCCAGAGATACTGCCTGACCCGCTGAGTTAATCCTGCTTTTTGTGTCTATCTATCGACTGGTCAATAAAGATCGGCAATCCTCAATTTATTGATTTTTGTGACTCCAACAAACCTTTGGGGTGGGGGGGGAGGTTGGTTGAGATTAGTAGACGGGTGGAGTGAGTGACCAAGGCTGGATGTGGGTCAAAAGTCATATGTCTCGAAAACGGAACAATGAAATTCTTACTTGCAGCAGCAATACAGGTATCTGAACCTGGTACTCTGTAAACATCATAATAAACAACAAAAAAGATGTTCAGATATATAAAAAGCCAAGCACTATAATAGTGCAAACACTAAAATATGTCGATGTGGTTCAGAGCTTAGTTGGAGGTTGTAGTGTTTAATAGCCTGACTGTTGTTGGAAAGATGCTGTTTCTTCCCAAGAGGAGACAGAATGATGTTCGGTAAGGAGATATTAGGAGGCGTGAAATGTAAAGCTGGAGGGGGGGGGGGGGGGGGTAATGGGCAGAAAGGGACAGGAGGGAGAGGAAAGAGGGGGGAAGGAAGGAGAGACGAGGGACTCGGGGACGGGAGATGAGCGATCAGGGGGATGGGAGGGTATTACTTAAAATTGGATAAATCTAATTTGGATCGTAGTCTACCGAAGCGGAATATAAGATGCAGGGCGGGTTTTGTTTTGGCACGGAGGGCGGTGTGTGCATGGAACACACTCTGCGGATCATGAGTGAATCACGATTCTGCCCGTGACATCAGTTTACTCACATTACTGATAAGATGATGCCAGTATTACCCATATGAATATTGTCAAAGGCAGTCTACACAAGCAAACAAGGTTGTAGTCTGCTGCATAGGAAGGAACTGCAGATGCTGGTTTACAGCGAAGATAGATGCAGAATGGGACAGGCAGCATCTCTGGATAGGAGGAATGGGTGACATTTTGGGTTGAGACCCTTCTGCAGACTGAGAACAGACCGGTCGGTGAATTATAATGGGGAAGGGATGGAGAGAGGGAAAGCAAGGGTAACCTGAAACATAGAAACATAGAAAATAGGTGCAGGAGGAGGCCATTCGGCCCTTCGAGCCAGCACCGCCATTCATTGTGATCATGGCTGTTCATCCCCAATCAATAACCCGTGCCTGCCCTCTCCCCATATCCCTTGACTCCACTAGCCCCTAGAGCTCTATCTAATTCTCTCTTAAATCCATCCAATTATTTTTTCCTCTAGTGCCCTCTGTGGCAGGGAATTCCACAAATTCACAACTCTGGGTGAAGAAGTTTTTTCTCACCTCATTCTTAAATGGCCTCCCCTTCATTCAAAGACTGTGGCCCCTGGTTCTGGACTCGCCCCACATTGGGAACATTTTTCCTGCATCTAGCTTGTCCAGTCCTTTTATAATTTTATATGTTTCTATAAGATCCCCCCTCATCCTTCTAAACTCCAGTGAATACAAGCCTAGTCTTTTCAATCTTTCCTCATATGACAGTCCCGCCATCCCAGGGATCAATCTCGTGAACCTACGCTGCACTGCATCAATCACAAGGATGTCCTTCCTCAAATTAAGAGACCAAAACTGTACACAATACTCCAGATGTGGTCTTACCAGAGCCCTACACAACTGCTGAAGTTGGAGAATCTACAGCGATGCGCATTGGCAGGAATAATGCCAGTGGCAAAAAAACTGCAGCGAACCAGTCATTCTCTTAAAAAGACTGGGATTAGCATTTTATTCGGTGGGAACTGGGGATTCACAGAGCAGGCGGAGTTGAGGAGTCATTTTTCTTCCAGGGTTCAACACTTCAAACAAAACTTTGCTAGTTTTCCCAAAAGTCTCGAGATCAAACACATTTACTTTAAATAAAAATAAGGTTGAGATTCTTTGCACTTGTGGGAATAGCAACGAGAAACCGTGCAGGGTTGAGACCTGTCGCGGATCAACTCAGCAACTCCACTATCTTTAAGAGCCCTATCTAGCTCCCTCTTGAAAGTATCCAGTGAACCGGCCTCCACCGACCGCCCTCCGAGGCAGAGAATTCCAGAGACTCACAACTCTCTGTGAGGAAAGTGTTTCCTCATCTCCGTTCTAAATGGCTTACCCCTTATTGTGAGCAACTGCTGTGATAATAGAGATGGCTCTTGGACCACAAACCCTCCTCCAGTGCCAGTGGTTCAGATGGACCTGTGAGGTTCTATCTGCCTTGTCAAAGAAGAGATATATTAGCATCCAAAATTGCATCAAAAATATCACCAAAACCGAATAAATATTTAGCCATGGTCGACAAAAATGCTGGAGGAACTCAGCGGGTGAGGCAGCATCTTCGATTTTTCCAGCATCTGCAGTTCCTTCTTAAATATTCGGCCATTTTGTTTCCCAACGCAAAACGTTGCCTGTCCATAGTGAAACCGTGAAAACAGGCCCGTTGGCCCAACTTGCCCACCCCAATCAACATGCCCAATCTACACTAGTCCCACCTGCCCGCATTTGGCCCATAAATATCCCTCTAATCCTGTGCCCGTCTAAATGTTTCTTTAATGTTGTGATAGTGAGCCATGTTCTCCAGAGAGTCTGTGGAAGTCTCTGCCTCAGAGGGCGGTGGAGGCCGGTTCCCTGGACACTTTCAAGAGAGAGCTAGATAGGGCTCTTAAAGATAGCGGAGTCAGGGGATATGGAGAGAAGGCAGGAACGGGGTACTGATTGGGGATGATCAGCCATGATCATATTGGATGGCGGTGCTGGCTCGAAGGGCCGAATGGCCTCCTCCTGCACCTGTTGTCTATTGTCTATTGAGATGCTGCCTGACCCGCCGAGTTACTCCAGCACTTCTTGCCTTTTTTCAACCACGGTGTATTCCGTTAGTAGATTCTTGCCGGCCATAAATAGCTGCCACGTTTACCCTGGCAATAACACTGCCCTCACTTCTAAATCGCTCGCTCGGGTTGAAAAGGCCTGAAGATACGAGAGCAGGGCAAATAAACACAAGCTTTCATCTTTTCCTCGCGAGGGTTTCCTGAAATTGCGTGCTTTTTAAATTCTGCTCTCGACATTCAACCCCTGTTTTGTTCTGCAGCTTCTAATTTTTAACTCGCTATTAATTTCCAATCTTGATCTAACCTGAAACCAATGGGTGAGGAACAGAATGTTCACCTTGGTTACGATTTATCAACAGCTACGCACATTAGCAGATTAGGTGTGAGTCAGAAAGCTGGTGATCCTGCTGTTCACTTCTTTTCCCATGAAGGCTTGACATCATCTGCCATCTGTCAGGTACAACAGATGAATATATTACGGCGTTAAAATAAATGTGTCTGATCTGAACGACAGACAGCGTGCCGTTATTGCTCAAGAATGTTTGCATTTGGGCTCAAGCAGAAACCCAGTAGCAGAGGAGAAGGCAGCAAGATTATTGAAACCCGGACTTCAAGGGTCAAGAGTGTTTTATCGTCATGTGTCCCAGATAGAACGGTGACATTCTTATGTGCAGCAGCACAACAGAATATGGAAACAGTCTGAGGAGGGGTCTCGACCCGAAACGTCACCCATTCCTTCTCTCCAGAGACGCTGCCTGCCCCGCTAGGATACTCCAGCATTTTGAGTCTACCTTCGATTTAAACCAGCATCTGCAGTTCTTTCCTACACAGAATATGGAAACATAATACAATATAATAAAGGAGAAAACAAAAGTTCAGTGTGTATATATATATATATATATATATATATATATATATATACACACATACATACATATATATATACACAACGCCTAATATTTAGTTCACAGTAACATATACCATTTGTCCGTAACAATATAATATATATATACAGAAACACACACACGCATATATATTCACATATACACACACACACACACACACACACACACACACACACACACACACACACACACACACATATATATATATATATATATATATATAATATGTGTATATATATACACATATACACACGTACACATGCATATATATATATAGGAATAAACAGCAGATGCTGGTTTAACCCGAAGATAGACACAAAATGTTGGAGTAACTCAGCGAGACAGGCAGCATCTCTGGAGAGAAAGAATTGGGACATTTTGGGTCGAGACCTTTCTTCAAACTTTAGATCATGTAATATATATATGATAGATATATATGTATAGATTGTATAATTGTGAGCTTTGGATCTTTAATGCAATTGTGTTATTGCAGACAGAGCTGAACAATAAACAGCGCTAGATTGAATGGTTGAGAGATTTGTGAAGGGGTATTTTCACAGTTGCACAGGTTGCAAAATAACAAAAGCACAGTTGATTCATCTGAAACAGCTGGTAAATGAGTGATTCATGTGCAACTCCTAATCAAAGTTTCTTACAAAAGGCTAATTCCTTTGCAAGGCTGTGCAGCCACAATACACGCTGGGCTACAGTATGCCGTGCCACGCTAATGGGGCTTGGGCCACTGCCTGTGAAGCTCTGCAAACTGAGTACTGATCTCAGCCGCGCCGAGACCGCAGGAGAAGGCAGATGTTTCACTGGAGGCTGAAAGTACGAACCACTTAGATTTAAATCATACTTTATCGCTTCTTCTTTTCAAATGTCTCAAAGAGCTTTACCTATAATGAATTGGTTTGTAAGATGCAGTTTGGGTGCGGGGAAACATGGCAGTTACTTAGTGCACGGCAAGAGGTCGCAGAAAACAATGGGGAGGAGAATGAAAGACAATAGACAACAGACAACAGGTGCAGGAGTAGGCCATTCGGCCCTTCAAGCCAGCACCGCCATTCAATGTGATCATGGCTGATCATCTCCAATCAGTACCCCGTTTCTGCCTTCTCCTCATATCCCCTGACTCCGCTATCCTTAAGAGCCCTAGCTCTCTCTTGAAAGTATCCAGAGAACCGGCCTCCACCGCCCTCTGAGGCAGAGAATTCCACAGACTCACAACTCTGTGTGAAAAAGTGTTTCCTTGTCTCCATTCTAAATGGCTTACCCCTTATTCTTAAACTGTGGCCCCTGGTTCTGGAAAACTGATACTAGGTAAAGGTTGGTGAAGGGTCCCGACCTGAAACGTCACCTATCCATGTTCTCCAGAGGGGCTGCCTGACCTGCTGAGTTCCTCCAGCACTTTGTGTGCTTTTTTAAATAGAATGGTCACCTGGTGAAAACCCAGAACCCAGTCTAGTATTACAGGTAGACAAAAATGCTGCAGAAACAGCGGGTGAGGCAGCATCTATGGAGCAAAGGAAATAGGCAACGATTCGGGCCGAAACCTTTCTAGTATTACAGGTCCTTTTAGACTTTAGAGATTATGCGTGGAAACAAGCCCTTCGGCCCACCAAGTCCGTGCCAACCAGCGATCACTCCTCACACTAGCACTATCATAAGTGATAGGGTAAGAATTGGGCCATTCGGCCCATCAAGGCTACTCCGTCATTCAAACATGGCTGATCTACCTTTTCCTCTCAACCCCGTTCTCCTGCCTTCTCCCCCATAACCCCTGACACCCGACACAATTGAGACAATTCACAATGGACAGAAGCTAAATAACCTGCAAAACCCACACTCTTATGGAATGTGGGAGGACACCATATCCCTCCATTCCCCTTCATAACCAAGTGCCTATGTAAAGCCTCTTAAACGCCACAATGGTATCTGCCTCCACCACCAACCCTGGCTTTGCGTTCCTGGCACCCACCGCTCTGTGAAAAATACTTGCCCCACACATCTCCTTGCATTGACGGTGAAGCCATTTTCTTTTATGCTCAATTTTGTTGAATCATTGATACTGGGGGAGACATGAATGCAACAAACCATGTACAATGTGGAATGAGATATTGCTGGATCAACCATATTTCTCAAACTATTCTATTCAAAGACTTTCCGAGCTCTGTGGAAGATAAAAATAAAATGCACTCCTGTATCTAAAATATGATTAATAAATATAAATCAAGATATAAAGCATTTTTTGACTTTTTTTGTTAAACCAGTATCTATAGTTCCTGGTGGCTCCATATCCATTTCGACATTAGTTAGAATAGGCTATTCTGCTGATGGGTGAAATTTTATACAGCTGTAGAGTATTGTATGCTTAATGACGTTTTGTTTAAGAAGGAACTGCAGATGCTGGAAAATCGAAGGTAGACAAAAGTGCTTGGTTTATACTCTCTAGAATATAGGAGATTGAGAGGGGATCTTATAGAAACTTACAAAATTCTTAAGGGGCTAGATGCAGGAAGATTGTTCCCGATGTTGGGGACGTCCAGGACAAGGGCTCACAGCTTAAGGATAAGGGGGAAATCCTTTAAGACCGAGATGAGAAAGACTTTTTTCACACAGAGAGTGGTGAGTCTCTGGAACTCTCTGCCACAGAGGGTAGTTGAGGCCAGTTCATTGGCTATATTTAAGAGGGAGTTAGATGTGGCCCTTGTGGCTAAGGGGATCAGGGGGTATGGAGAGAAGGCAGGTACGGGATACTCAGTTGGATGATCAGCCATGATCATATTGAATGGCGGTGCAGGCTCGAAGGGCCGAATGGCCTACTCCTGCACCTATTTTCTATGTTTCTATGTTTCTAAACTCAGCGGGTGCAGCAGCATCTATGGAGCGAAGGAAATAGGCAACGTTTCAGGCCGAATAGGAACCATTTCAGGAAATATTAGTCCCGAATATTAGGCCCGAAACGTTGCCTATTTCCTTCGCTCCATAGATGCTGCCTCACCCGCTGAGTTTCTCCAGCACTTTTGTCTACCTGTGTGCTTAATGACTTTCTACTGATGTCCCAATAATGGCGCGCACCACGGTGGCTCAGCGGTAGATGTCGCAGCCTCGCAGCGCCAGGGACCCGAGTTACATCCTGACTGCGGGTGCTGTCTGTATGGAGTTTGTACGTTCTCCCCGTGACCGCGTGGGTTTTCTCCGGGTGGCTCCGGTTTCCTCCCACACTCCAAAAACGTTCAGGTTTGGCTTCTGTACAAATTGTACATTGTCCCTAGTGTGTGCTAGTGTACAGCATGATCGCCGGTCGGCGCGGACTTGGTGGGCCGAAGGGCCTGTTTCCCCACTGTATCTCCAAAACTAAATGGTGTGAATGTTAATTTCAAAGGGCTTTAACGATTTCAATTAATGCACGGGAGAAAGTATACAAACTGATTTAAATGACTAATAGACAATAGACAACAGGTGCAGGAGTAGGCCCTTCGAGCCAGCACCGCCATTCAATGTGATCAAGGCTGATCATCCCCAATCAGTACCCCGTTCCTGCCTTCTCCCCATATCCCCTGACTCCGCTATCTTTAAGAGCCCTATCTAGCTCTCTCTTGAAAGTATCCAGAGAACCGGCCTCCACCGCCCTCTAAGGCAGGGAATTCCACACTCACAACTCTCTGTGTGAAAAAGTGTTTTCTTGTCTCCGTTGTAAATGCCTTACCCCTTATTCTTAAGAGCACTTTCTAATCTATGTTTGTTTGGTGCGCGCTATGTTGAAGTAGCAGTGTGAATGAGGTTGTGTATTGCAGGCTCCACGAGCTTTTCAGTGGTAAATTTGCAGCAATCGGTTGCAAGGTCAGGATTGAAAGCTGGTTTCTGACGCTGTGAGACAGCAGCTCTACCCGCTGCACTGCTCTGCCACCGATAGTTAATACCAAGGAACACTATAATCAAGTTCATACTTTATTGGAGCAGAATTACGCCATTCAGCCCATCGAGTCTATTCCGCCACTCAATCAATGCTGATCTGTCTTTCTCTCTCAACCCCATTCTCCTGCCTTGTCCCCATAACTCCTGACACCTGTACTAATCAATTAATAACAGCATTAATGCTCCAACATTTTCCCCACCTCCAACGGGATCCCACCACTGGCCATATGTCCCCATCTCCTCCCCTTTCTGCTTTCTGCAGAGAACAATCCGTAACTCCCTGGTCAATTCTTCCCATCCCACCCAAACCACCCCCTCCCCTGGCACTTTCCTTTGCAGGAAATGCTACACTTGTCCCTTTACCTCCCCCTTCGACTCCATCCAAGGACCCAATCAGTCCTTCCAGGTGAGGCAGAGGTTCACCTGCACCTCCTCCAACTTCATCTACTGTTCCAGGTGTCAACTTCTCTACATTGGCGGTTTACACCCCAGCGGTATGAACATAGACTTCACCAATTTCAGGTAGTCCCTGCTTTCTCCCTCCTTCCCCTCCCATTCCCAGCTCTCCCACAGCCCACTGTCTCCGCCTCTTCCTTTCCTTCCCCCCCCTCCCCCAACATCAGTCTGAAGATAGGTCTCGACCCGAAACGTCGCCTATTCCTTCTCTCCATAGATGCTGCCTCAAACACTGAGTTTCTCCAGCATTTTTGCCTACCTCCGGAGAAAAAGGATGGGTGATGTTTCGGGTTGGGACCCTTCTGCAGACTGAAAGTGGGGGGGGGAGGATGTGAGCGACTGCGGAACTGGCAGAAGGACTGGGGAGGGGGGAAGTATCAGGTTGTAAGCAACAGTCTCAGCAAAGTTTTGTTAGTTTTCTTTTATTTCATTATGTAGATGGAACAACAAGATGTAAGTATTTATACGAGTAAACAGTAATTTGTCTTTTAACATAGATACATACATTTGAATGCACAAACCACAACAAAAATTGCACTAAAACAGTGTTCGAACAGTGCGTACATCCGTAATTAATTACAATACCCAGCACTGTAAGAGTTCAGTTTTTGTTTTTTTTTCTTCTGATTTACAAACATCTTATAAATTACATATCTTTCAGTGAGGCAAGAATGCCACTAATGCCCTGATCCCAGGTCTGGCTTACCTGAGGCTTTTAAGAAATTCAAACACAGTTCAGAATCTGGAATGTGTTACTGTATATAGACGGCAGCAGGACCCCAGTACATTGTACAGGAGTCTGTAGGTGCTCTATCCGTTTGAAGAGTGAAGATCTACTCCAAGGACTTTTCAAATGCTTCCGCTGGAGAAATAATGAACTAGAACCACTATGCAATTCTATAAACCTGCAGATGCTGTAAAAAGGCTGTAAACGTCCCATATTAAAATTCCTTGACATTGTGTGTCTTTTTTTGAAACTGTTCAGATAATTCAGAGGAAGGCTCCTAACTGCATCATTCTACAATACGTTTAAGTTCGCAGACTAGCTGTTCCCAAATCCAAAGTCACATAACGGACACACAGACATACAAAATAAATATACGTCATTCACAAAAAAATGGCTCTTAAGTATTACAGTAAGGACTCTTTAAATTAATTTGCTTAAATATCAAATAAATAGTAGTTAATTCATAGTTTTGCTTTAGCAGTGGCAAATGTCTGAAAAATATTTTACGAAGATAGGAAAAAATATTAATAAAATCAGAACATTTTCTGAAAAAATTATCAAAACATGTCAGTTATAAAATATTCTCACTCCACGTAAAAAGGGAATAAATCACATTAATAAAGTAATAAATAATACAATACAAAAATAACTTGACTTGTGTTAACTTCGCAAAACAGCTTACACTGGAGCTACATGGAAAATATTACTGTTTCCATGCGCTCCAGAAACAAGTTTTATTTTTCAATTCAGTTTTATCTGGATTAAACACAAAGTTAAATAAATAGACAAACATTAAAATAAATAGGAAGAGTCGACATACAGAATAGTTTACATATTTGCTTCCCAGATTCAATTTTAACGTAATTTTAAAATTTACACAATAATGTTACGGACTCCTTGTTCTAAACAAGTGCAATTTCTATGCTCGTAATTGCTATAAATATTTCTAAACCAATATCACTCACAAATGTACTGTATTTACAGCTTACTTGAACAGTTCATATACAATGTTTTACACCTGAATGCCCTTTACAGCTTGTTTAATGCTCTCCAGTAGTGCTTTGTTTTCTGGGTTCTGGTAGCATTCCATATTGGTATACATATCTGTGAGGGTATTAACATAGGCGTCAAAATTCTGTTCGCTGATCGGTTCCTGCTAAAAAATAACAGAGACAAAGACAAGTATTAGGCTTGTATTCACTGGAGTTTAGAAGGATGAGGGGGAATCTTATAGAAACATATAAAATTATAAAAGGACTGGACAAGCTAGATGCAGGAAAAATGTTCCCAATGTTGGGCGAGTCCAGAGCCAGGGGCCACAGTCTTAGAATAAAGGGGAGGTCATTTAAGACTGAGGTGAGAAAAAAACTTTTTTACCCAGAGAGTTGTGAATTTATGGAATTCCCTGCCACAGAGGGCAGTGGAGGCCAAGTCACTGGATGGATTTAAGAGAGAGTTGGATAGAGCTCTAGGGGCTAGTGGAGTCAAGGGATATGGGGAGAAGGCAGGCACGGGTTATTGATAGGGGACGATCAGCCATGATCACAATGAATGGCGGTGCTGGCTCGAAGGGCCGAATGGCCTCCTCCTGCACCTATTTTATATGTTCCTATGTTTCTATTAGAACGTGAGTCGAGTTGAGTTGACTTTAGTTTATTGCCACGTGTACCGAGGTACAGTGAAAAGCCTTTGTTGCGTGCTAACCAGTCGGCAGATGATCCTGACTTCGGGTGCTGTCTGTATGGATTTTGAACGTTCTCCCTGTGACCTGCTTAGGTTTTCTCCCGGTTTTCCAGTTTCCTCCAACACTCCAAAGACGTACAGGTTTCTAGGCTAGACAAAATTGCTGGAGAAACTCAGCGGGTGCGGGTTTCGGGACGAAACGTTGCCTATTTCCTTCGCTCCATAGATGCTGCCGCACCCGCTGAGTTTCTCCAGCAATTGTGTCTGCCTTCGATTTTCCAGCATCTGCAGTTCCTTCTTGAACAGGTTTCTAGGCTAATTGGCTCGGTAAAACTGTGATAGTGTATGATCCTGTTAGTGCGCGGGGATCGCTGGTCGGCACGGGCTCCGTGGGCCGAAGGGCATGTTTCTGCGCTGCCTCTCAAAACTAAGTTCAGTTTAGTTTATTGCCACGTGTACCGAGGTACAGTGAAAAGCTTTTGTTGCGTGCTAACCAGTCGGCAGATGACAATACACGTTTACCATCGAACCATCCACAGTGTACAGATACACAGTAAAGGGAATAACATGAATAATGTTCCGTGTGTAGCGAGACCAGGCGGGCTGAGTGAAAATAATTTTTATTAACGGATAAAAGCGAAATAAAATCTCGAGCAATACGCGTGCCTGACCAGCTAACACAAAACAGCTCCTGTTGTTGGGAGGAGCGCTGATGAACAAAGCTAAAAAACCCGCAAAACGAACCCCCGCGGTCACGTGACTGAGCCGACCACGGACGAGGGTTCTGACCTCCGCAAACCACCACTAGGTGCTGCTGCAAGTGCAAGATAAAGTCCAGTTAAGTCCGATTATAGGTTATCCGAGGTTCTTCATTGAGGTAAACAGAAGCTCAGGGCCGCTCTCTAGTTTGGTGAGAGGATGGTGCAGTAGCCTGATGACAGCTGGGAAGAAACGGTCCCTGAATCTGGAGGTGTGCGTTGTCACACTTCTGTACCTCTTGCCCGATGGGAGAGGGGAGAAGAGGGAGTGGCTGTGACATTGGAAGTGACCCATCGCACGTGACCTTACGATCATTATATGTCGTAAAGCGTATGTTTATTGAAGGAATGGAGTCATCTACTCATAGAATTGAGTAACTGCCTATTTCACTTGCTGCTAAAATGCATTAGTCCATCCAATATTGAACAAAATATAAAACATGAATTTGTAAGGATAGAGGATTGATATTTAGCTCGTTAAGGTCGTTACTGTTGAATTTTCAATGAGGTTTCCTTTACGGTTAATTTGTTTTCATATGAAAGTTCAGCTAATAAACTTCGAGTATGTCAGTCCCATTTAAAACAAGCTGAATAATTAAAGTGGATTAAAAGCCTGCATCGTGAAAAAAAATCATACTTGGCATTAAAAACTCCATCAGTAGAAGGCTTGGTGGGCTGAAGGACCTGTTTCCATGCTGTCTCCATCTACTCCTCACGCGACCTCGGCAAGGACCAGGCTCCCCTTATCCTGTATCTGTACACTGTGGACGGCTCGATTGGAATCATGTATTGGCTTTCCGCTGACTGGTTAGCACGCAACAAAAAAGCTGTCCATTGTACCATGGTACACGTGACAATGAACTAAACTGAACTAAGGTAACTTATGTGATCAAGCAAACTTAAATATTAAATTATTGTGGAGTATTGTGTGCTGTTTTGGTCCCCTAATTCGAGGATGGACATTCTTGCTATTGGGGGAGTGCAGCGTAGGTTTACAAGGTTAATTCCAGAGATGGCGAGACTGTCACTTGCTGAGAGAATGGTGCGGCTGGGCTCGTACACTCTGGAGTTTAGAAGGATGACAGGGGATCTTATTGAAACATATAATATTATTAAGGGTTTGGACTCGCTAGAGGCAGGAAACATGTTCCCGATGTTGGGGGAGTCCAGAAACAGGGGCCACAGTTTAAGAATAAGGGGTCGGCCATTTAGAACGGAGACGAGGAAACACTTTTTCACACAGAGTGGTGAGTCTGTGGAATTCTCTGCCTCCAGGGCGGTGGAGGCCGGTTCTCTGGATACTTTCAAGAGAGAGCTAGACAGGGCTCTTAAAGATAGCGGAGTCAGGGTACATGGGGAGAAGGCAGGAACGGGACACTGATAGGGCCTAATTTTCTGAACGGCCTAATTCTATCTACTCCTCCAACTTGTGAACCTGTGAAGATGGTTTACCATTTGAGGCAGTTTGATGTCAGCAAGGCTGCGGATCAGGGCTTGACTCAGCCCTGCCAACTCTTTAAATAAGGCTTCATTCTGCTCCTCAATCACTTTATTCTCATCCTCGATAGTCTTCAAGTTTTTTTCCATGCTGGAAATCTGAACAAAGTTACTGACGGTTAATCCATTGATCCAGTAAACATGACGACACTTTAGACTCTTCCTCTAATCTGATTAATGAATACATGCAATCACACAACCACAGTCCTCTCCCTTTCTCAGCGCATTACGTCAAAGAATACGCGAAAGTAACAAATACTATCGATCAGTACTCAGAGGATAAAATGTAGCTGCACCCGCTGAGTTTCTCCAGCACTTTTGTCTACTTACAAAACGTAAGGGGCTGGCTCCCACCGTACGAGCTAATTCAAGAGTTCTCCTGAATTTCCCCTGATTCGAACTCAGAGAATTACGGTAATGGCCGCTCGTAGGTACTCGGGGCTCTCGTGGACATTTTTCAACATGTTGAAAAATCTTCACGAGCTTACCGCGTTTCCCGAGTACTTGCCGTTAGCGTTACGTGCCGCTAAGAGACGTCCCCGAGCTCCGACGTACCCGCTACGTACATTCTACGGGCTTCCACTTGATTGATTTTTTTAACTCGGGAGAGGTCTTGAATGAACTCGCACAGTGGGACAGCCCCTTTAGCAGTTCTGCATACATTTATGTACATGCAACGTGATGTCATTAAATCATGAAACCGTGTCCTCAATGCAATATGTTACTGCACACACACGTGATCACAAATAATTATTGATGGTCTCCGTTTACAGCTTTAGGGATGGGCGATAAGTGGACTTCTTGAACTCGTACAGAGAGGAAACAGGACCTTTGGCCCAACTTGCCCTCGCTAACCCACGTGCCCCATCTACGCTGGTCTCACCTGCCAGCATTTGGCCCGCGTCCTTCTAAACCTGCCCCATCCATGTACCTGGCCATGTGTCTTGTCAACGCTGTGACAGTACCCGCCTCGACGGCCTCCTCTGGCAAAGGGGAGTTCTTTTAGCAGTGAATGAACAAACACGGAACGGTGCAGATCAGGAGACAGGCTCTTTGACCCAAAATGTCTGTGCCAAGAGTGGAGCCAAGATAGATTGACCTCATCTGCCTGCACGCGATCCGTATCCACTGTGCCTGCGTATACATGTCTCCTCAACCCCACTGCCGAATCTGCCTCCACCGCCACCCCTGGCAGTGCATTCCAGGCACCCCCTCCACTCCCTCCCCCCCCCCCCCCATCTGCCTCAATGACCTCCTCCGGCAGCACTTTCCAAAGGACCCACCACGCTCTGTGGAAAAAAAACATACCCTTTAAACTTTGCCCCTCTCACCTTAAAGCTGTGCCCTCTAGTCTTTGACATCTCCACCCTGGGGAAAAAGGTTCTGACTGTCTACCCTATCTCTGCCTCTCATAGTTTTATACACTTCTGTCAGGCTTCCCCGCAACCTCTGGTGTTCCAGCGGAAACACTAATAAAAGAGAGACAGCTGTAAATGGCACATCCCGTCGTGAACAGTGCGTAACTTTGATCAGCCACTGGGGTATATGTTTTTGTCACCCCGTTGACATCAGTTCCAAACCAGCTATTCTGACAAATGCTGCCTGAAATGGTGCTTTGTGGCGTGAATCCGGGAAGACACAGCTCGGTTCCAGGATTATGAATTTATACCAAAGAAATGAAGACCGGTTGCGTGGGCGTGGCACTTCTAGAGGCCAAGGATGGTTGTTTGCAGAGAGCTCACACAGGTTGCAACCTTCACGTGGTCCGCCCTGTTTCGACGAATGCAATCAACTCGACGTGAACAAACAGAAGATCAAATAGAACAAGTTGTCTTACAGCTTTAGGCTGTGCACGCCACACGCAAGAAGAAGAAGATACAGTTAGGGAGAGGATGTGTAAACAAACACACGCACGCACGCACGCACGCACGCACACACACACACACACACACACGCACACCCCCGTGGTCAGGATCGAACCCTGATCCCTGTTGCCGTGAGCTAGTTGCGCGGACCGCTCTGTCACCATGCTGCCTGCCACTGCCCTCGGAGATTCCTACCTGCGATTGCAACTTCACCATGTTGGACTCCATCTCCGTGTTGGACTCATTTAGTTCACTGATCTCTTTGTCAAGTTGCTTAATCTCTTCATCATTTTCTATTGCTGTTGAAGAAACAAAAGTGTGTTTGAGGAAGCCTAGAAAATACGACATTCCATCTTCATAGAAACATAGAAAATAGGTGCAGGAGGAGGCCATTCGGCCCTTTGAGCCTGAACCGCCATTCACTATGATCATGGCTGATCATCCAACTCAGTATCCCGTACCTGCCTTCTCTCCATACCCCCTGATCCGTTTAGCCACAAGGGCCACATCTAACTCCTCTTAAATATAGCCAATGAACTGGCCTCAACTACCTTCTATGGCAGAGAATTCCAGAGACTCACCACTATCTGTGTGAAAAATGTTTTCCTCATCTCGGTCCTAAAGGAATTCCCCCTTATCCTTAGACTGTGACCCTTTGTTCTGGACCTCCCCAACATCGGGAACATCTTAGGGCTAACGGAATCAAGGGATATGTGGCGAAAGCAGGAATGGGGGTACTGATTCTGGATGACCAGCCGTGATCATATTGAATGGCTCGAAGGACCGAATGGTCCCCGCCTGCACCTATTTTCCATGTATCTCTGTTTCATCTTAAGTTGATGCATTTCTGGAATTTTCAATGACACTAGAGGACAGTAGCCAGGTAAATGGTATTTACAAGGTTTCCAATCACAGCGGCAGATTGCATTAGGTGCCAATTCTCATCGTATCTTACCGTCACTTGCTCTGAATTTTGTCGTGAGTAGATCTTCCCCTGAGAATTTTGCTTTCTTCATGGCCATAGTTGCTCTTGGACAACCAGAAAGACTGGAGAGAGGAA
Source organism: Okamejei kenojei (assembly GCA_035221665.1). Taxonomy (NCBI): domain Eukaryota; kingdom Metazoa; phylum Chordata; class Chondrichthyes; order Rajiformes; family Rajidae; genus Okamejei; species Okamejei kenojei. Next base: position 46,072,097 of record CM069150.1, read on the forward strand.
ACCAAAGCACAAGAGAGATCAAGTCATTGAGTGAGTTTGATCAAACTGCTGTCACGTTGTCGACAGATTTATCAAAAAACTGGAATGAAAATAAAATGAGGTAAACACAAGTTTCAGCGTCTGATAAACGTTTAGTCATCCATAAGGTTCATGGAGGCTGGGAGACCCTTTCGTCAGATTCAGACCCGAAACGTTGTCTGTCCATTCCCTCCACAGATGCCGCCTGACCCGCTGAGTTCCTCCGGCACTTGTGTTTGGCTGAAATTCTAACATCTGCCGTCTCTTTGAATTGAATTGAATACTTTGTTGTCCCATGTGAGAAGTCACATTGAAATTCTTTGCAGGGTAAATGCAAAGTAGTCAGCTATAAAGGGGACTGACAAAGTTGCCCCCACTGGCCAACATGTCCCAACTACACTAGTCCCACCTGTCCGCGTTTGGTCCATAATCCCTCCAAACCTGACCCCAAACCATGTACCCCACCCCCCCCCGCCCCAGTTCCCCCTTGGTACTCCCCCACCCCCCTCCCCCTCTCACAGCATTCCCCATTCCCCCCCACGCCGGGCACTTGTGTCCCTTGTGTCTCCATAAATGCCTAACACTTTTTAATCTAAATTATTTGACCATTTATTTCCGCATTTGAATCCAAACTTAGTAAATTAAACTGTTTGATTAAATGTGCTCAGTCAATACAAGGGTTTCAACCCGAAACGTCGCCCATTCCTTCTCTCCAGAGATGCTGCCTGTCCCGCTGAGTTACTCCAGCTTTTGGTGTCTATCTTCGGTGTAAACCAGCACCTGCAGTTCCTTCCTACCCAAGTTTAAATGTGCCATTTCTTTAATCCGTGTCATCATGAGCCTGATGAAGGGACCCCGACCCGACACATGTCACCTGTCCATCCCTCCACAGATGCTGGCTGACCCGCTGAGTTCCTCCAGCAACTTAGTGTCTTTGCTCAAGATTCCAGCTCCTGCAGTTCCTTGTGTATTTTTAATGCTAACAAAGTTGTTTTGGGCATATCTCTCATGGGCCTGTCCCACTTAGGCAACGTTTTAGGCGACTACAGGAGACTAAGTGGTCGCCACATGGTCACCAGGGTGTCGCTTGTATGGCCGTGAGTCGTCTCCTCAGTTGCGCAAAGAGTCAGTTGCGTAGCGTCTTTCTGGTCGCTGAAAAGTTTCCAACATGTTGGAAATTTTTCGGTGACAGTGGCGACCGTGGGTTTGACGCCAGATGGGCGTAGCTTGACGTAGGTGCGGTCGTAGGTTGTCGCCAGGTTAATGTAGGCAGTCGCCAGGATGTCGTCGCCAGGTGACGGTGCTGACTACGGTGAATTTCAATGTCGCAGTCGCCGTCAGTTGCCTCAAAAATCGCCCAAGTAGGACAGGCCCATTAGTCCAGCCGTCGGTTTTTCGGCGACCTCCTGCGACTATGACAGTTGCCGGTAGTTGCCGAAAAAAAGTGAGACAGGCCCATGAGGGTGATTAGAAATCGTTTTTAGGACTGAGCAAGCCGGGGACAACAGTTTTCACTCGAGCTGCTAACAACGTGGGCCTCGAGCTAGATAAAGAGGCCTGTCCCACTATACGAGGTAATTCAAGAGCTCCAGAGTAAAAAAAAAATCAAACTCGTGGTAAGCTCGTAGAATGTACGTAGCGGGTACGTCAGAGCTTGGGGACATCTCTTAGCAGCTCGTAACGCTAATGGTAGGTACCCAGGAAACACGGTAAGTTCGTGAAGACTCGTGAAGATTTTTCAAAATGTTGAAAAATGTCCACGAGAGCCCCGAGTACCTACGAGCGGCCATTACCGTAATTCTCTGAGTTCGAATCAGGGGAAACTCGGGAGAACTCTTGAATTAGCTTGTACAGTGGGACAGCCCCTTAAATCTATTTATAAGTTGCAGCATCACCTAAATACAATTTTTCCTTGTTGCATTCAAACGTTTAATACTGTAGTACCCACACCACCCGCACATGTCTCCAGAATGTTAATATTCACTGAAGGCATATTCTGCCCCCATCTACTGATCGATTTCACCCATTAGAAACATTATGGACAAGGGTGGGAAAGTATTTCTAATTTTAAAAATTCCGTGTTGACTGAAAAAAAAGGTCAAAGAGAAATATGGAGCGTAATGTCTTGATCTCTGCATTCCTTTCTCATTGGAGACAATAACCTCTTTACTCCGACATTTTTACTGCCTTCAAATGATGGAGAAACAAAAAAAGCATTTTGTTATTGCAGTTAAAACTTCAGGATTTAGAATTATTAGATCCAGGCTGTATTCGTAAGAATAATATAACTAGGAGGATTCACTGTTCTTGCTTCTTCTTGGTTTCTTGGTCCTCCTAAATACTCCAAATGGAAGTTGTGACTGTGACTGCCTGGGTTCCGGTTTCCTCTCACATCCCCAAAACATGCAGGATTATAGGTTAATTGGCCTCTGTAAATTGTCTCTAGTGTGTGTGTGTGGGATAGTGCTGGTCGGCATGGGCTCGATGGGCCGAAGGGCCTGTTTCCGCATTGTATCACTACAGTCTACGGACCACGTGGGTTTCCTCCCGCGTCCGAAAGACGTGCGGGTTAGTGAGTAAATTGGTCTTCTGTAAATTGACCCCGGTGTGTGGGGGAGTGCATGAAAAAGTTGGATACATGTGTAGAACTAGTGTGAACGGGCGAGCAATGGTCAGCGTGGACCATAGACAATAGACAATAGGTGCAGGAGTAGGCCATTCAGCCCTTCGAGCCAGTACCACCATTCAATGTGATCATGGCTGATCATCCCCAATCAGTAGCCCGTTCCTGCCTTCTCCCCATTTCCCCTGACTCTGCTATCTTTAAGAGCCCTATCTAGTTCTCTCTTTAAAGCATCCAGAGAACCTGCCTCCACCGCCCTCTGAGGCAGAGAATTACACAGACTCACCACTCTCTGTGAGAAAAAGTGTTTCTTCGTCTCCGTTCTAAATGGCTTACTCCTTATTCTTAAACTGTAGCCCCTGGTTCTGGACTCCCCCAACATTGGGAACAAGTTTCCTGCCTCTAGCGTGTCCAAAACCTTAACAATCTTATATGTTTCAATGAGATTCCCTCTCATCCTTCTAAACTCCAGAGTGTACAAGCCCAGCCGCTCCATTCTTTCAGCATATGACAGTCCCGCCATTCTGGGAATTAACCTTGTAAACCTACACTACATTCCCTCAATAGCAAGAATGTCCTTCCTCAAATTAGGGGACCAAAACTGCACACAATACTCCAGGTGTGGTCTCACTAGGGTTCTGTACAACTGCAGAAGGATCTCTTTGCTCCTAGATTCGATTCCTCTTGTTATGAAGGCCAACATGCCATTGGCTTTCACTCGGTGGGCTGAAGGGCCTGTTTCCGTGCTGTTTCCTTCAGTCAGTGTAGGGCATACCTTCTATGTGTAAGGAAACTGCCGTTGGCATGTCCTGAGCCATCGCAGCCCGGAGTTGGGCACGCCGGCCCGTCTCCCTTCACAGGCTTCCAGGTAAATGGCGAGCCGTTGTGGAATCCTTCCTTTTGGCGACGGGCGGCCAACGGGCATCCGGACGCACTGCGATGCGACGCGTACTTGCCACTGACGTGGCCCAGTCCGTCACACCCAGGAACGGGGCACCTGAAGAGAAAACAAGACACTTGTTACCACCGGCTACTTGCTCCCATTACACACAGCATAGGAAAGACAGGCAGGAACGGCATCGCAAAACTCAAAAGCAAGCTGCAGACACAAGCAAAACAAAGGGTGCGCAAATGTAAACAGAAAGGTCTGCGGAGGGGAAGAAAAGACACAAAGTGCTGGAGTAACTCAGCGGGTCAGGCGGCGTCTCTAGAGAACACGGATGGGTGACGGTTTGGGTCAAGTTTAAAGGAGGAACCCGACCCGCAACATCATCTATCAACGTAGAAACTAGGAACTGCAGATGCTGGTTAATACAGAAAAGGACACAAAGTGCTGGAGTAACTCGGTGGGAAGGCTGATGAAGTTTAGTTTTCTAGATCAGTTTACAGTATTATTGTCATGTGTACCGAGGTACAGTGAAAAACTTTTTTTGTCAGGTTGAAAGTCCGATTAAACATAGTTCAAAGTTCTCCAATGAGGTAGGTGGAAGGTTAGGACTGCACTATAGCTGATGATAGGATGGTTCAGTTGCCTGATAACTGATGGGGAAAAGTACTGTCCCAGGCTGCGTGGAGGTTTGTGTTTGCAAACCACTTGACCTCTTGCCTGTTGGGAGTGGGGAGAAGAGGGAGCGATCGGCTTAAGACTACAATATATGTAAAAAGCATGAAAGCACGAGTCTCGACCCAAAATGTCACCTCTCCATGTTCTCCAGAGATGCTGCCTAAAGGTCCTGTCCCACGTAGGCGATTTTTTTCAGCGACTGCCTGCACCCGTCATAGTGACAGCAGGTGGCGGAAAATTTTCAACATGTTGAAAATCCAGCGGCGACCAGAAAAAGGTACGACTCTTTAGGCGACTACTCACGACCATACAGGTGTCTCACGCTGCCTGACCCACTGAGTTACTCCAGCACTTTGTGCATTTTTTTGGGGTAAATCAGCATCTGCATTTCCTTGTGTTCTACTCTTGACACTCTAAATCCACTTAGTTTACGGTGTATGCCTAGTGGAGCCATGTTTCAATGTTAACCAAACACGTCATTTCCCCACTGCTCAACTGCAATGTGTAGTTGATAGATTTCACCCTTTAGAAATAATATCAACAGGAGATAGGATATTATTTCTATTAAAACGTAAGAAAGAGAAATATGGTCCTTTGGTTGAAGTTAAGAGATTCGGAGCAGGAAACAGGCCCTTTGGTCCATACCGACCCCATACACTACCACTAACCCACACACTAGGGCCAATTTTCGATTTTTACCAAAGCCAATGAACCTACAAACCTGTACGTCTTTGGAGTGTGGGTGGAAACCGGAGCACCCGGGGAAATCCCACTTGGTTACAGGGAGAACGTACAAACTCCGTACAGACAGCACCCGTAGTCAGGATCGAACCCGGGTCTCTGGTGCTGTGAGGCAGCAACTCTTAAGCTATTCAGTCCATTTTTCTGACAATAAGTATATATTTAATTTAAGTTTCAGTCATCAATTAGTTTTATTTTCTTTGTGTTCATAATGCCTGGTCCTTTGAATGGGACGTGTGATGTATGTGCGAGACATACAATTTTAGTAACAATGTAAATCAGCTGATATTTTTTACTTTTACACAGTGGCAAATTCTTTTGGGCCGCTTTAAAAAAAGTGTTCAGCTTTTAAATGAAACAGTTAGCGTCTCGACCAAATGCAGTTTTTAAAAACATAAATACGGACAGTTTTCATTTCCACAGCTTAAGTGATAATTTGTGGGCAAATGGGATTAGTTTAGTTTGTTTGTCCGAAGAAGGGTCTCGAGCCGAAACGTCGCCTATTTCCTTCGCTCCATAGATGCTGCCTCACCCGCTGAGTTTCTCCAGCATTTTTGTCTACCTTCGATTTTCCAGCATCTGCAGTTCCTTCTTAAACAGCTTAGTTTTGGTTGTTTAGTCTATTGTCACGTGTACCGAGGTACAGCAAATAGCTTTTTTGTTGCGTGCTGACAAGTCAGTGGACAGACTATACATGATTACAGCCAAGCCGTCCACAGTGTAGATGGGGCATCGTGACGGGCATGGAGGTGTCGGGCCAAAGGGCCTGTTTCCGTGCTGTGCCACTCACTACATCTCTGTGTCAGATTCTTTTGAGCTGATTTAAAACAAAATATGTTCTGCGTTTAGCTCTGTTTTTAAATGAAGCAGTTAGTGTCTCCACCAAATGCAATTTTTTTTGACAAAAACAGCGATAGTTTTCATCTTCACAGCTTGGGTGATAAATGAACAAGAAAGATCATATGCTCGTTCTAAAACTCACTGGATTCCATTCCATTGATTTAATGGGTAATAACCGCTCGGTATTTTAACGCTCATTTTAAATGTATTTAGTGTGGTGGTTAACCTAAGAAATATATAAAGGTCCGTCTCGTTATACTACCATCTGGATAACGTATGGTTGATAATGAAACGTTCAAAGTTTGCACATGATCAGCGCAGCGGGTAGAGTTGCTGTCTCACAGCGTCAGAAACCCGGGTTCGATCCTGACATCGGGTGAAATCAGAGCACCTGCAGAAAACCCACGCAGTCACAGGGAGAACGTACAGGCAGCACCTGAGGTCAGGATCGAACTTGGGTCTCTGGCGCTCTCAGGCAGCAACTCTACCCGCTGCACCACTGTCGCTGGGCTGGTTCACTAAAGTGTCAGGTCATCGGTAGCCACCAAGATGATGATGGTTCTGGGTGATATAATCTGGGTAAGAATGCTGTTGAACGTCAACAAGAGGTGGTTTCACTTCTTAGGGATGGACAATGCAGGGATTTCTGTGACATGCATGGAAGAGTCACGATTGAATGACGTCCATGCACTGTTGCATGTGGAGATTGTCGCATTGTCTGAGGGATTGTGATGGGCAAGGACACCGTGTAAACAGCAGGAAACAGCCAATGTACAATCAACGTGAATACGAGCGCATGTTCATGGGGGGGGGGGTAAGTCGAGATGTTTGGACCCAGATGTCCCGTGACTGAGATCATTGGCTGTGCGATAACTACAATCACTTCCCTTCCTGCAAAGCGTAACTCCAAAATGATGCACTTATTTAAGAAGGGGCTGCACAGTGTCGCAGCCACTAGAGCTGCTGCCTCACAGCGCCGGAGACCCGGATTCGATCCCGACCCTGGGTGCTGCCTGTGTGGAGTTTGCATGTTCTCCATGTCTCCTACAGGTGCTCCTGCTCCCCCCCTACAACCCGAAGACTTGCGGGTTTGTACATTAATTGGCCCTCTGTGAATTGCCTCCAGTGTGTGTGGAGTAGATGAGGAAGTAGGACAACATAGAACTAGTGTGAACGGGTGGTTGATGGCCAGCATGGACTCAGTGGGCAGAAGGGCCTGTTTCCGTGCTGCATCTCTCAATCAATCAACATGGGAAGTCAAAATTGCTAGTTTTATTGTAACCTGACACCTACAGCAAAAATTATCCGTCCAGGAGCGGAAAAGACAGCAAATAGTCGTGACCACTGCCCAGTCCATCACCGGCTCTGACCTCCCCACCACCAAAGGGATCTATCTCAGTTGCTGCCTCAAAAAGGCTGCCAGCATCATCAAGGACCCGCACCATCCTGGCCACACACTCATCTCTCCGCTGCCATCGGGAAGAAGGTACAGGAGCCTGAAATCTGGAACATCCAGGTTCAGGAACAGCTACTTCCCCACAGCCATCAGGCTATTAAACACAACATCAAATTAGCTCTGAACAATAACAGTCTATTGTTATTATTGCACTATATCTGTTTATTTATTGTGTATATATATATAGACACACTGAACTTTTATCTTCCGTTTTGTATTATGTTCATATATTCTGTTGTTCTGCAGCAAGCAAGAATTTCATTTTCCTATCTGGGACACATGACAATAAAACTCTCTTGACTTTTGACTCATGAAGTCATAAGTCACAGTGAATCCAATTGAAGTAATGTTTCAGAAGGAACTGCAGATGCTGGAAATTCGAAGGTGGACATAAATGCTGGTGAAACTCAGCGGGTGCAGCAGCATCTATGGAGCGAAGGAAATGGGCGACGTTTCGGGTCGAGACCCTTCTTCAGACTGCAACTAGCTGAGTTTCTCCGGCATTTTTGTCTTTACCATTGCTCTACCTTTAGTTGACGAGCCTTTCAGCGGATGAGGCAGCATCCAGCGAAGAAATAGGCAACGTTTCAGGCCGAAACCTTCGGCCCGAAACGTTGCAATTAAAGTGATGTTGTGTTGCTGTCAGGTCCACAAACGGATTATTCTGTCAGACGCAATTCTTATTATTTGATTTTACTGAATCGACTTATTTTCTAAGCATTGGAATGATATATTTTTTCAGATTCATGACTTTACCACAACCCAGGAGGGGTAGTTGCACTGGTTGTTCTTAGAACAGATTAGTACTTCATTTGTATGGCCTTTTTGAAATGGTTTCCTCAGGAGACGGGGGCAGAGGGGGGGGGCAGATTCAGATAACTAAGCTAATTATCAATTAATTGACAACGTCAATCGCTGCGGAAGCCATCGTGCAGGGATTTGGATTTTTGGGGAATGCAAATTAAAAGTTGTGAGTGGCAAATGGAGAGGGTGGGTGTTCTGCAGTGGCAGGAGAAAAGTCGGGGTTAGTTAGTGTAGTTTATTGGTACGTGTAGACAATTGTCACGCGACAATTTCCAACCTGCTACGTTCATTCCAAGAGCTCTCCTGAGTTTAAAAAAAAATAAACTTATGGTAAGCACGGAGAATGAACGTAGCGGGTACTTCGGAGCTCGGGGACGTTTCTTAGCGGCTCGTCACGCTAACGGCAGGTACTCGCAAAGACTCGATAACGGCAGGTAAGCTCGGGAAGACTCGTGAAGATTTTTCAACACGTTGAAAAAAATGTCCACGAGAGCCCCGAGTACCGACGAGCGGCCATTACCGTAAATCTCCGAGATCGAATCAGGGCAAACTCGGGAAGAACTCTTGGAATGAACTCGTACCGTGGGACAGGGCCATTAGATTTAGCTCTCGGGGCTAACGGAATCAAGGGACATGGTGGGGAAAAGCAGGAACGGGGTACTGATTTTGGACGATCAGCCATGGTCATAGAGAGGCGGTGCTGGCTTGAAGGGCCGAATGGCCTACTCCTGCACCTATTTTCTGTGTTTCTACGTTTCTATGTACAGCGAAAAACGTTTTGTTGTGTGCTGAGCAGTCAGCAGAAAGACTATACATGATTACTGTGGAGATATCTACTGTGTACAGACACAGGATAAAGGGAATAACATTGAGTGCAAGGTAAAGGTCACGCCTCATTCAGGGCTGACAAAATGATGATGCAGATTGAGAACTTTACGGCCTTCTTGCATTCACCATTTGCAACGTAATTACAATTTGCAGGTGCATCAATTCTATTCAATTCCTACAGGAAGTGGCTATTCATTTCACTGACTAATTGATTGAACGGATTAAAGGACACAGCATGGAAACAGGCCCTTCGGCCCACCCAGTCCGAGCCGACCACCGATCACCCGGTCACACTAGTTCTATGTTCTCCCACTTTCTCACCCACTCCCTGCACACTAGGGCCAGTTTACAGAGGGCCACTTAACCTACAAAAACCCGCACGCCTTTGAGAAGTGGGAGGAAACCAGAGCATCCGGAGAATGCCCAGGCGCTCACAGGGTGAACGGGAAAACTCCACACTGACAGCACCTGAGGTCAGGATCGAACCCGAGGTCTCTGGCACGGTGAGGCAGCAGCTCTACCATCTGCTTTTTCACACGGTCACTTTTGACTCAATCCCACCTCAGTGACGAACCGCTATGGACTTTGTAAATGGACAATGTACCTTAGTTAGCTTGGTCTGGTCACTGTGGAAATTACTGTGGAAGGGTCTCAACCCGAAATGTCAGCTATCCGTGTTCTCCACAGATGCTGCCTGACCCGCTGAGTTACTCCAGCACTCTGTGAAACGTCACCTATCCATGTTCTCCACAGATGCTGCCTGACCCGCTGAGTTACTCCAGCACTCTGTGAAACGTCACCTATCCATGTTCTCCACAGATGCTGCCTGACCCGCTGAGTTACTCCAGCACTCTGTGAAACGTCACCTATCCATGTTCTCCACAGATGCTGCCTGACCCGCTGAGTTTCTCCAGCACTTTGTGTCGTTTTTACCTAGTATTACTGACAGTTTATTGAGTTGCCTATTACTCTATATATAATTACTTGCTCCTTGCGTTAGTGGGCCTGCAAAGCTGCAGCAAGTAAGAATTTCATTGTCGCATTTCTTGCGAAGAGGGCAATTAAACATTCTTAATGCTTTCATTGTGAAACAAAACTGACCCTATCCCAAATGTCTGAAGAAGGGTCTCGACCCGAAATGTCACCTATTCCTTCGCCCCATAGATGCTGCCTCACCCGCTGAGTTTCTCCAGCATTTTTGTCTACCTACGATTTTTCCAGCATCTGCAGTTCCTTCTTAAACAACTGTCTCAAATGTGCTACTTCACTCACTGACGTCCATTCCGGAAACGATACAGATATGGTCATATTAATGCCAGGACGTGCTATTCATGGCTTTTTCAAAGGACAGATCTGTTTCTGTAATGAAGTTATCTTTAGAAATGTGAGGATGAAGTTTCCAATTTGTGATGAACATGTCCAGAGTTACAACTGCCTTGGATTTTAATTTCCTGAGTTTCCACTCAAACGTAGCATAATGAAGCACCGAAAAAGACCCTTCGGCCCAATTCGTCCATGCTAACCAAAATGCCCCATCTAAGCATGTCCCATTTGACCATGTTTGGCCCATATTCCTCTAAACTTTCCCTAGCCATGGCATTTAAATGTAATCATTGTTCCTGTCTCAACTACTTCCTCTTGCAGCTTGTTCTAGCTACCCACCAACCTCTGTGCGAAAGGATATCGTGCAAAACATTTTTGCATATTGCTGCATATAAAAGCCATGCCACAAAAAAAAATGACAACACAGTTGTTATAAAACTTGCTTTTTGGAATATTCACTAAATATTTAGGAGCGGTATGAGGAATACTGGTGGAAGTGTTATTAATCAAAACAAAATAGCATTTTAAATTGTAATGCCTTTTGAATAACAATTTTAAATAAGCAAAAATGACTTACAAAAAGTATACAAGCTTGAGATATAAATCGCAAAGTAAACTGATCTCACTCCTTTCAGAAACAGAACCGATGGGGTCTATTTTGGCCAAATGTTCCCAATTTAACTGTCGGAGCTTCAAGCTAATGAAGTGCAATTCGAGTAAATTCCCTATGATGCTTGTTACATCCGGCAGACAGTGGCGGTTCTGTCGGCAGGGTTTACTTCCACAGTGATGCCCTCAACACTAAACTAAAAATCTCAGGAAAAAAAATACTTCAACTCGACACAGATTCTGGTTAAAATTCTGCTAATTTATTAACTAATCGTGCCTATATTAAGAAGAACTGAGCTGAGAAGGTGCATTTGTTGAAGTACTATTGGGTGGGTGAGCACCAGATTCATGTATAGGCACTCTGTGGGTTTGTAGGTTAATTGGCCCTCCGTATAGGTTAGAGGCCCCCGACCACAGGGGAGCAGAGAAGGGAAGAGATTGAACCTTTTTTCGCCTTCCATCACGGTGAGGAATGTGGAAGAGTCACTGTGGTGGATGTTTCTGTTAAAATGTACTTTGTGCGTTCAAATCAAATTCCTCGTATGTTGCAAAACACACTTGGCTAATAAAGTAAGCATGAGTATGTGTATATTGCCCCTTGGGTGTAGGGGGTGGGTGAGAAAGTGGGATAACATAGAACTAGTGTGAACCCGTGTGTCGATAGCACCGTGGCTGCTAGAATCTTAAATAAAATATTAACAATTGCCAAAGAAGTCAACAATGAACGCTTTCAGGTCAGAGACACACATCCCAAAAGAGCCGGTGTCACATGCATTATTCTCGGAATGTCCATATTAAAGGAGGTGCCTGACCATCGGTTGCTAGAAAATCAGTGGTGGAATTTTGTGTAAATATATATATGTGTGTGTGTGTGTTTATATGTGTGTATATTTCTCTCTCTCTCTCTGTATACAGTGGCTTGCAAAAGTATTCATACCCCTTGAACTTTTCCACATTTTGTCACGTTACAACCACAAACGTAAATGTATTTTATTGGGATTTTATGTGATAGACCAACAGTGGCGCATAATTGTGAAGTGGAAGGAAACTGATACATGGAAAGTGTGAATACGTTGCAAGCCACTGTATATATATAGGCCATTCAGCTCGAAGGGCCAAATGGCCTCCTCCTGCACCTATTTTCTAGGTTTCTATGTTTCTATATATACACATGTGTGTGTGTGTCTATATATTATGGATATATGTGTGTTGTTAAACATATATATATTCTTTGTTAATTGTTAATACTTTATGTTTCTATATACAGATATAAATATATTAATATATTTAGATATTTGTGTGTGTGTGTATATGTGTGTCTCTTAGAACATGACGTGGTGAGTTGGAACGTTTAATTAGGATGCTAACTTTATGACCTGTTGCAGATATTAAATTACCTCCATTGTGTTTGGAAAAGGTCCCCATAGATTTGCCCCACGCGCCTCCCTTTACGACTATGCAAGTTGGAGAAACCAAGCTGGTGGAATTGCAGAGAATGTCAGATTTCTATGCAGCGCTGCTTCTCAGTTCACAAGATCTTGTGGCCCCAGAAGATTCTGCTTAATCCAATAACCGGATAGTTACTGGAGAAGCCTGAAACTACTATGTGCATCGCACAGAAAAGATTGAAATGGTTTCAAAAAACCCAGCAAGGTGCATTCCTGGTATGCGGGCAAAGTAATGCTTTGTATAAAATGTATAAAAGGATGGCAATGAAATGGGGTCTAAATTACCTTCCCCCCCCCCCCCCACTCCCAACTTCGAACAATGTTCTTACCAGAATAGTACACTTACATATATAACAGAAAACCTGACAACACATTATGCAATCAGAAAAGCTAAACTTGTTACATTCAGCAGCTGGTGTCAACTGTTCCTTTAGCATGCACAAGATAATTGATTAATTAAACAGCAGTCCCTTGATATAAAATGCAGTGAGAGTTGCAACTGGGAAAGAAGCTGTTAAACATTGTTCTTCCAGCTGTTTCCCCTCCTAGAAGGTACAGAGCAATATATATATATTCAAATAAAAGCACTCGGAGCTACTGAGTCCATCACGTAAACGCAATTAACACACGGCAACATTTCCAATGTTTTGCTAAGGATCGCCAAAATGATGCAAGTCAAGAAAGTTTTGAAAACCTCACAGCGCCAGTGACCCAGGTTCAATCCTGACCTCAGGTGGAACTGAACTGAGAGATAGTGAAAGGTGTATTTGTTGATGTACCTGTTAAATGGTACCTTTCCATATCTCTCGTTTCCCTCTCCCCTGACTCTCAGTCTGAAGAAGGGTCTCGACCCGAAACATCACCCATTCCTTCTCTCCAGAGACGCTGCCTGTCCCGCTCAGTTACTCCAGCTTTTTGTGTCTATCTTTGGTTTAAACCGGCATCTGCAGTTCCTTCCAAACCTAGTGTGTAGGGAGTGGATGCAAAAGTGGAATAGCATAGAACAAGTGTGAACAGATGATCGATGGTTGCTGTGGACTAGGAGGGCCAATGATTCTCTTTCCATTCTGCTTATTTAGCCTTAATTTAATCGCACAGAGAATATAATTAACACTGTTTTCAGATTTCATGTCCTTTTTCAAAGTGGTTTTGGGTAAAAACATGCATCTGTGAGTTAGCTTAGAAAATCAGATTTAGATTTTAGACTTCAGAGATACAGCGCGAAATCAGGCCCTTTGGCCGCCCTGACCAGCGCTCACCCCGTACACTAGCACCATCCTACACACTAGAGACAATTTTCAATTTTACCGAAGCCAATTGACCCACAAACCTGCACGTCTTTGGGGTGTGGGAGGAAACAGGAGCACCCAGAGTAAACCCACGCGGTCACGGGGAGAACGTACAAACTCCGTACAGACAGCAACCGTAGTCAGGATGGAACCCGGGTCCCCGGTGCTGTGAGGCAGCAACTCTACCGCTGCGCCCCCGTGGTGTCCTCCACTGGGAGGTCAAATGCCCATTTCTTGCCCCCATCACATCCAGTGTCAAACTCTGTCTGTGTTTCTCCTGTTAATCTTGTAATCGCTGGGTGTCGAATCACACATTGTTTAACTCTGCGGGGCAAAGATTGTGAGGTGCCATTGCTGAACTATAAAGTGTACAGTCGGTCTATACACGTTGACGGGGAGGTTTTCACCCACCGCGAGGCGAAGCGACTGCGATTCAGACGTGCCGTTGCTCCTAAGTGCTCAGTCTGAGCCTCACCCGGCACATTTTATTGCAGTTACTTCACGCGTTAGTTCAGTCTGGGGCATATCATTCAAAAGTTCAAATTGGAAATTAAGAAATAATTTTGAAAATGTGATTCCAAAACCTAATGAACCTGCAAACTAAGATTGTAACCATGGAGAAAATAATCAACAAAGTGACTTTTCATACAGTATGTCGTGCCTTTATAGTCAGCCGTCAATCAGTAAGGACTATTTGGTTTAATGAATTTTTACGATATAAGCATAAAAAAAAATGAACACTACTACGAAAAAACCACTTGATTTAAATATTCTGGATAATAGTACATCAGAGGTGTTTTATCCTGTACATTAGATAAACCTCTTTAGGAATATAATTTTCCGAGAAGTGTTTAGTGATGCAGTTTAGTAACGCTATCAGAATAATTCTAAATTGAATTGTAATAATGACAGGATTGGAAGTGTAGATTCAGGATCGGAGCCTTGAATCAGTTATTAAACCACTGCCATTAAATTGGGAATGTGTTGGAGTGAAGGTCACATTAATGGCACTCCCATTACATTATCATCAACGGTACACTTGCAAACCACAGCAATCTAAAAAAAAAGGTGAACCAGCATAAATGGAAGCTGCTATTGAATAGCAAAGCAAGCATATCTTACAACAAATGCGTTTATTATGGAGCCATTTCACCTTAACTATTAGAACAGGTCTTGCTGCAAGGGATTGATTTGATGAGAATTTGTTGGTGGGCAAATTTGATTGCATGGCAGGCACTTTGGGAGCTGAAATGCTTCAGAGATGTTTGACTTCATAATAATTAAGGACATTTTTCTGCCATTGTCTGAAACGGCGCTAGGTTTCGTAAATGAGCCTCCGACGCCTTCACCAAGAAGTATTATGAAGGGTGGGCGTCGTGTTCAGGTCACACGCGGCACGGGGGCGCAGCGGGCAGAGCTGCTGCCTAGCGGCGCTAGAGACCCAGCTTCGATCCTGACTACGGGTGCTGTCTGTGCGGGGTTTGCCCGTTCTCCCTTGTGACGGCGTGGGTTTCCTCTGGGTGCTCCGGTTTCCTCCCACATCTCAAAGACGTGCGGGTTTGCAGGCTACCTTGCCCTCTGCAAAATTGCCCCCGAGTGTGTGTGGAATGGATGAGAGAGTGGGATAACATAGAACCAGTGCGGACGTTTGTCAGAGGTTTAAATTCCTTATTTAATTCCATGTACAACGCAGAGATTGTTGATGAAAGGAAAATAAATATAATACGTAATAATGCAATTGGATATGCAGGGAGTGGAGGGAATTGGATCATGGCAGGCAGGTGAGATTAGTTTATATTGGCACCATGTTTGGCACGGACATTGTGGGCCAAAGGGCCTTACACTGCACTGTACTTTTCCACGTTCTATACTCTAACCGTCCTACAAACACAACTTGAGCAAACTGGAATGTGTTCCTTCCACAATCCTGGATGAAAAAAACAATATTCTTCACAAGAAAATTAGTAATCACCAGGAATTTTATAGAATACTAGACCAGGCGGGACCCATTGGGCCTTGTCCCCCAACTTGAGGGGGGGGGGGGGGGGGGGGAAAGGGGCGCAGCGTTGGCGCTCACCCCAGAGACAGGCGTTCCCCCCACAAGGAAAATTATGTAATTTATGGAGTCAATCAATCGTCTTCACGAGAATATTAGTGATCGTTAACAATTATATGGAATATAATTAGGCCTTCAACTTTATGAATGGTAAAGGATTCCAGTTTTTCAACCCCATCTGGGAAAAGCAATTACTTTGTGAATTGAAATAAGCAATAATGAAGATTCATGTGTAGGTCGAGAAGAAATCTGGGAAGAAATTACTGATTGTGATAATTGATAAAAACCTCTTAAAAGATTAGATATTGACGTTCAGATGGCTAAGCAGGAGATATTCTGGCAACAGGCCAGACGATCGTGGCCCTTTGGCTGAACACACAAGTGATTTGCTGAACACCTCCGCTCAGTCCGCCTAGACCTACCTGATCTCCCCCTCCCATCCTCACACTGACCTTTCTGTCCTGGGCCTCCTCCACTGTCAGAATGAGGCCCAGCGCAAATTGGCGGAACAGCACCTCATATTTTGCTTACACCCCGGCGGTATTAATATTGACTTCTCCAACTTCAGTTAACCCCTGCTTTCCTTCTCTCTCTCTCGCTCTCCATTCCTCCCCCATCCTAGTTCGCCGAGCAGTGTGATTGTCCCCTCCGTTAAATTTTATCTCTCTATGTTTTGTTGTCAGCTTCTTCTAGCTAACAAGCATCTATTCCTAATTTCTCGATCTCCATCTCCTTTGATGTCCCGTTCTCACACCTTAAGCTTCCTTATCTCTATGTCTCGCTCTCCCCTGAGGAAGGGTCTCGACCCGAAATGTCACCCATTCCCTCCAGCCGGAGATGCTGCCGGTCCTGCGGAGTTACTCCAGCACTTTGTGTCTATCTTCTGGCCCTTGGGAAGGTGTGCACGATTTTCACTTGCTGACGGGTTGATAATACTGAGCAGGTATCTTGTTGCAATATTTATTCAACAGCCCCTCCCCTCGCGCTACACTGAAAGGGAGGATGAAAATCTCCTTTCTAATCCCAAAACAGGACATTAGACATTACAAACTACTCTTCTTAAGTGTACAAGGACTTGTATTTTTTTTCTGTGCGCACGTATGTGTGCGTGTATATTGTTTATATATATGATCTGTATATGTGTGTATTTGTGAGTATGTGTATATATACCCTAACCCTAATGGGCCTGTCCAACTTACGCGACTTTCTCGGCGACTGCTGGCACCCGTTATAGGCTGTTCGCAGGTCGGTGAAAATTTCCAACATGTTGAAAATCCAGCGGCGACCAGAACAAGGTACGACTCTTTGGGCGACTGCTCACGACCATCCAGGCTTCGCCCCGCAACGTGTCACCTGCATGGCCGTGAGTCGTCTCCTCAGTCGCCCAAAGAGTCGCAGCGTCTTTCAGGTCGCCGCTGGATTTTCAACATGTTGAAAACTTTCGGTGACCTGCAACGACCTATGACGGGTGCCGGCAGTCGCCGAAAAAGTCGCGCAAGTGGGACAGGCCCGTAACCCTGACCCTAACCCAGAACTTTTTTTTACCTCTCTTGTTATTATATTGGTTACAGTGTACTATGTTTACATAGTCTGTTGTGCTGCGGCAAGTATGTATTTCATTGTTCTATCTGGGGCACATGACAATAGGCACAAAAGGCTGGAGTAACTCAGCGGGACAGGCAGCATCTCTGGGAGAAGGAATGGATGACGTTTCGGGTCGAGACCCTTCTTCCCCTAACAATAAAACACTCTTGACAGGGCCAGCTTTCATTGTGAGAGCAAATAAATACCATGCCAAGCGTTCCTGACCACCTGAGGTGTTGGTAGTGGAAGTAACTGACAAATTGCTCACCTTTCTGGGTGCTGAATGTGCAGAGATGTGATACTAGCGGATAGAACAACAGTGAGTATTTTTAGCAGGGATTTGTAGACGTCGTCAGCACAAGGTTTTGCTGCCGTGCCAACAATACAGCAGTCATCTCAGTGGATAATAACCAACAGGAAACATGTCATACCACCAAGTGCCATTTTTAGATGTACAATCACTACTATTTCTAAATGAAAAGATTTTATTTTTCTTACTTTTATCGTTCAAAGACGATGACTTAATTATGACAAGTTCGTATTCCAAAAGGAGATGAAACGTGCATTAGGGTTACATTAACGCTTGACAGGATTTGTCCCACCCCCACTTCTCTTCCAGCTTTCTCCCCCCCCTCACCACACCACAATCAGTCTGAAGAAGGGCGGCTCGAAACGTCACCTATCCAAGTCCTCCACAGATGCTGCCTGACCCGCTGAGTTACTCCAGCACTCTGTGAAACGTCACCTATCCATGTTCTCCACAGATGCTGCCTGACCCGCTGAGTTACTCCAGCACTCTGTGAAACGTCACCTATCCATGTTCTCCACAGATGCTGCCTGACCCGCTGAGTTACTCCAGCACTCTGGTTTTTCATTTAAGATCCTGTTGTCTCACTTTAATGAACGTGCGATTTCCCACGATCATTTGCTAATTGTATCTACATCTTTCAGCCACTCCAAGCAGAAATCACAATTGATTTTTGTTAAATTGACAACGGTGATATTTAAGATTTTTTTTCCCTTAGGGTTAGATTGTCGGTTTGCAGGCAGTAGGATAATCATCCCTCTTATGCTTAAAGTTATCTCTCCCTTATCTCAAGAGAGAGTTAGATAGAGCTCTTAAAGATAGTGGAGTCAGGGGATATGGGGAGAAGGCAGGAACGGGGTACTGATTGGGGATGATCAGCCATGATCACATTGAATGGCGGTGCTGGCTTGAGGGCCGAATGGCCTACTCCTGCACCTATTGTACCCATGGCTACAGATCATGTAGACTGCCACATTATAATTTAAATTTTACAATAAAAAAATTTATACCATGTCACTTCATAATTTAAGGTTACACCTGGTTAAAGTAATTCTAGTTGGCTGCCACTTTGATCTGGCCCACAATATCATTATCTTTGAAAATCCACTTGCCCCTATTAGCCTCAATGTTTTCACTTTGTCTTAGCCTTCATCTTAACTGGGATTCATTCTGAGTCTTAAGCTGAATTGTCATGTTTAGTGCAGGATTCACAATGGCATTAGCAATGTTTATTTTCCTTTCCAGTAAAGGTTTTCAATGATAATTTAAGGTGACACCTACTTTGTGTTACCTGGTTAAAGTAACTCTAGTTGGCTCCAGTTACCCAGGAGGTAGTGGTGGTTCTCCTTGCGTAAATAAATAAATATTTTAAATCTCGCTCTGAGAATGTGGAAAATGTCCATCTTAGATTACTGAGAAGGCACAAAGTGCTGGAGTAACTCAGCGGGTCAGGTAGCGTCTCTGGAGAACATGGATAGGTGACGTTCCAGGTTGGGACCTGAAACGCGAGTCTGAGGAAGGGTCCTGTCCCAGAACGTGACCGGTCCAGAGATGCTGCCTGACCAGCATCTGCAGTTCCTTGTTTCCACAAGGCTTCAGGAGGCACTTGGTGGAATCAGGAGTCACAGGTGAGCACTGACAGAGCGAGTGACACAGGTAGTCCCTTTCCCAACCACAGGTGTAGTTACAATTCTCAATGTTCAAAGTGCTTGTCACTTAATGCTGTACCAACGCCCCACTGCTGCAGACTGAAGATTACAAGCAGCTCAACTTTGGCCTTCATTATTCTGCGTTACTATGATTCAACCAACTGATTCCCTGCAGTTGGATAAAAATAACCAGGGGCCGGCAGATTGATGCAGTCACGCAGACAGCCCGTCACGCTGCTATTTCCTTAGACAATTCATAGAATCATAGAAAATGGGTGCAGGAGGAGGCCATTCGGCCCTTCGAGCCTACACCGCCATTCAATATGATCATACCTGATCATCCAACTCAGTATCCTGTACCTGCCTTCTCTCCATACCCCCTGATCCCTTTAGCCACAAGGGCCACATCTAACTCCCTCTTAAATATAGCCAATGAACTGGCCTCAACTACCTTCTGTGGCAGAGAATTCCACAGACTCACCACTCTCTGTGTGAAAAAAGATATTCTCATCTCGGTTCTAAAAGACTTCCCCCTTATCCTTAAACTGTGACCCCTTGTTCTGGACTTCCCCAACATTGGGAACAATCTTCCTGCATCTAGCCTGTCCAACCCCTTAAGAATTTTGTAAGCCTCTATAAGATTCCCCCCTCAATCTCCTAAATTCCAGCGAGTACAAGCCGATTCTATCCAGTCTTTCTTCATATGGAAGTCCTGCCATCCCAGGAATCAGTCTGGTGAACCTTCTCTGTACTCCCTCTATGGCAAGAATGTTTTTCCTCAGATTAGGAGACCAAAACTGTACGCAATACTCCAGGTGTGGCCTCGCCAAGACCCCGTACAACTGCAGTAGAACCTCCCTGCTCTTGTACTCAAATCCTTTTGCTATGAATGCCAAAATACCATTTGCTTTCTTCACAGCCTGCTGCACCTGCATGCCTACTTTCAATGACTGGTGTACCATGACACCCAGATCTCGTTGCATCTCCCTTATCCTAATCGGCCACCATTCAGATAATAATCTACCTTCCTGTTTTTGCCACCAAAGTGGATAACCTCACATTTATCCACATTATACTGCATCTGCCATGCATTTGCCCACTCACCCAACCTATCCAAGTCACCTTGCAGCCTCCTAGCATCCTCCTCACACCTAACACTGCCCCCCAGCTTCGTGTCATCCGTAAACTTGGAGATGTTGCATTCAATTCCCTTATCCAGATCATTAATATATATTGTAAATAGCTGGGGTCCCAGCCCTGAGCCTTGCGGCATCCCACTAGTCACTGCCTGCCATTCTGAAAAGGACCCGTTTACTCCTACTCTTTGCTTCCTGTCTGCCAGCCAGTTCTCTATCCACATCAATATTGAACCCCCAATACCGTGTGCTTTAAGTTTGTATGCTAATCTCTTATGTGGGACCTTGTCGAAAGCCTTCTGAAAGTCCAGATATAACACATCCACAGGTTCTCCCTTATCCACTCTACTAGTTACATCCTCAAAAAATTCTATCAGATTCGTCAGACATGATTTACCTTTCATAAATCCATGCTGACTTTGTCCAATGATTTCACCGCTTTCCAAATGTACTGCTATCCCATCTTTAACAACTGACTCTACCATTTTCCCCACAACCGATGTTAGACCAATCGGTCTGTAATTCCCCGTTTTCTCTCTCCCTCCCTTTTTAAAAAGTGGGGTTACATTAGCTACCCTCCAATCCTCAGGAACTACTCCAGAATCTAAAGAGTTTTGAAAAATTATTACTAATGCATCCACTATTTCTGGGGCTACTTCCTTAAGTACTCTGGGATGCAGCCTATCTGGCCCTGGGGATTTATCGGCCTTTAATCCATTCAAGTTACCTAACACCACTTCCTGGCTAACCTGGATTTCACTCAGTTCCTCCATCTCATTTGACCCCCGGTCCACTGCTATTTCCGGCAGATTATTTATGTCTTCCTTTGTGAAGACAGAACCAAAGTAGTTATTCAATTGGTCTGCCATGGCCTTGTTCCCCATGATCAATTCACCAGTTTCTGACTGCAAGGGACCTACATTTGTTTTCACTAACCTTTTTCTCTCCACATATCTATAAAATCTTGTGCAGTCCGTTTTTATGTTCCATGCCAATTTTCTTTCATAATCTATTTTCCTTTTCCTAATTAAGCACTTTGTCCTCCTCTGCTGGACTGAATTTCTCCCAGTCCTCTGGTAGGCTGCTTTTTCTGGTTAATTTGTATGCTTCATCTTTAATTTTGATACTATCCCTGATTTCCCTTGTTATCCATGGATGCACTACCTTCCATGATTTATTCTTTTGCCAAACTGGGATGAACAATTGTTGTAGTTCATCCATGCAGTCTTTAAATGCCTTCCATTGCATATCCAATTGAGGAGATTCAGTTGGTCGACAAATGATAAGCAGATAAAGGCAGGGATAGATGGATTCTTGATTAGTGCTGGTGTCAGAGGTTATGAGGAGAAGGCAGGAGATGGGGTTAGGAAGGAAAGATAGATCAGCCATGATTGAATGGAGTAGTCTGGCTGGGCCAAATGGCCTAATTCTTTTCCTATCACTCCTGACCCTCTGACAAAGGCGTTCTTGAACATGTTTCTTGAACGTCTAGAGGTGCACGGTAGAGAGCATATTGACCCGTGGCATCGCGGCCTGGTCCGGCAGCTCGATCGCCCAGAAGCGAAGGAGATTACAGAGGGCGGTGGACGCCGCGCGGTCCATCACGGGTACCAAGCTCAACGACCTCCGTAAAGGCAGCCGATATCATCAAAGACCCACACCACCCTGCCCACGCTCTCCTTTCACCCCCGCCAGCCAGAAGAAGGTATGAGAGAAAACTGTGACCACCAGCTTCAGGAACAGCTTCTTCCCAACAACCATCGGACTCTTAGACAATAGGTGCAGGAGTAGGCCATTCGGCCCTTCGAGCCAGCACCGCCATTCACAATCATCCACAACCCTGAACACTGCACAACGCTAACTTGAACGATGTAACTTCTGGAGACTGTCTGTGATTGTACTCGATTGGTCTAGAGGCACGAAACATGTTCCCGATGTTGGGGGAGTCCAGAACCAGGGGCCACAGTTTAAGAATAAGGGGTAAGCCATTTAGAACGGAGACACTTTTTCTCACAGAGAGTGGCGAGTCTGTGGAATTCTCTGCCTCAGAGGGCGGTGGAGGTTGGTTCTCTGGATACTTTCAAGAGAGAGCTAGATAGGGCTCTTAAAAATAGCAGAGTCAGGGGATATGGGGAGAAGGCAGGAACGGGGTACTGATTCTGGATGATCAGCCATGATCACATTGAATGGCGGTGCTGGCTCGAAGGGTCGAATGGCCTCCTCCAGCACCTATTGTCTATTGGTCAAAGTCCTTTGATTAAGCTTTTGGTGGGGTTTTTTTTACACCAGTTGTGGATACTAGTTCATTGATTTTTTTTAATGATATATCATCTATGTGTATTGTGTTTATAGGCCAGTTATGATGCTAAGTAAGAATGCCATTATTCAGTAGTTGGTACGTGACAATTAAACACTCTTCACTTTCTTATCAACTTTGCAGGCTTGAGATCTACGGAGATATTATCAGACAGCATTAGCATTATTATTTACAATTAAGTACACCTGCTCAGAGTGTACCCAGGGCGGGATTAAACAATGTGTAGGAAGGAACTGCAGATGCTGGTTTAAACCCGAAGATAGACACAAAATGCTGGAGTAACTCAGCAGGACATGCTAGCTACATCTCTGGAGCGAAGGAACGGGTGACGTTTCGGGTCGAGACCCTTCTTCAGAAGACCCCTTTCTTTGAGATTGAACAATATTGTCCACTCATCTTCTCACTTCCCCAACAACCACAAACCACTTAAGCGATTGCTCGCAAATGTCCTCACGCTTCTGGCCTGACTTACCTCGCAGGTTGTGCCCGGCAGCAGCCACTTAGCTCTTTTTTTCCAATTTGGGAGCTGCTCTGTGGCCAGCAGTGCTTGGCCAGGCATCCACCCTGCCATCTCCCCCCCCCCCCACCGCTAGCCTCGCCTCCCCAACAACTCCAAAATCTCTCTCGCCAACCGCACCTTCCGTCACCTCTGCCTCGTTACCTAATGACACCTCATTTCACACATTGTCTTTTCTAAAGAGAAGCTCGGGAGAGATTTGTGCCGTGCTGATCGTGGAGCGGAGGCCTGAGTTGTTCCAGTCTCTTGCTCGATCAGCAGCTAGCAGTGGCACGGGCCAGTGCGGAAAAAACAAAGCCGGCTCACTACTGTGCAAGTCAATGGCCTGTCTCTCTGCCGCAACTTTGTCGGCGACTGCCGGCACCCGTCATTCAGCGGCGACCAGAAAGACGCTACAATTCTTTGGGTGACTACGAGACTACTCACGACCATACAGTCGATACATCGCGGGGTGACGCCTGTATGGTTGTGAGTAGTCGCCCAAAGAGTCGTACCTTTTTCTGGTCGCCGCTGGATTTTCAACACGTCAAAGATTTTCGGCCACCTGCTGCGACTATGACGGGTGCCGGGAGTCGCCGAAACACTCGCGAAAGTGGGACAGGCGCGTAAAAGTGAGATATTCCCCGTTTCTCTGGGGGGGGGGGGGGGGCGGTGCGAGGGTGTGGAGAGGGGGTGGTTGGGGGTGGGATGGGGGGGGGGGAGGTGATGACGTGCGACACAACTGGGCTGACCTCTGGCAGAGGGGAGCAATATGATTAAAACTTACTTCATCTCAAGGTCCTCCTTATCATCCTTGGTGGGTGTACATTTCTGTCCACTTTTCTTAGCTCGTGGGCACCCTGATAAGCTGTAAAAACAACCAGAATAGTACTGACTGGACATGAAGGGGATTGACTGTCGCTGTTCCATATCCACGCAGCTCCCGCAAACGGATAACTTTGGCTGATGTGCGTTAGCGGAGAAGATATCTGGGAAGAAATTACTCGTTGCGATAATAGATGATGAACACTCAGTAGACTTGATATTAACTCTAGGGTGGCGACATAGAAACACAGGTGCAGGAGTAGGCCATTCGGCCCTTCCAGCCAGCACCACCATTCAATATGATCATGGCTGATCGTCCAGAATCAGTACCCCGTTCCTGCCTTCTCCCCATATCCCTTGATTCCGTAATCGCCTAAAGAGCCGTGCCTTGTGCTGGTCACCGCTGCCCTAAGAGTTCTATCTAACTCTCTCTTGAAAACATCCAGTGAATTGGCCTCCACTGCCTTCCGTGGCAGGGAATTCCACAGATTCACAACTCTCCGGGTGAAAAAGGTTTTCCTCATCTCAGTCCTAAATGGCCTACCCCTTATTCATAAACTGTGTCCCCTGTTTCTGGACTCCCCCCACATGGGGAACATCTTTCCTGCATCCAGCCTGTCCAATCCCTTGAGAGTTTTATATGCTTCTATAAGATATCCTCTCATCCTTCTAAATTCCAGTGAATATATATGCCTAGTCGATTCCCACCATCCCGGGAATGTAGCTGGTGAACCTACGCTGCACTCCCTCAATAGCAAGCTGGGAGATATGCTGGCTGTCCACCCACTTGTTGGCAACATGGCATAGCGGCCTTCTGGACGAGTCTGCGTTACTTCAGAACGCTAGCGGGCTGTTCAAACCAAGATGGTTTCCTGTTGCCGCTATGGAATGACACAGAGATGCTGGAGTAACTCAGTGGGTCAGCCAGCGTGTCTGCAGGACATGTCCTCCAGGGACACTGCCCGACCCGTTGAGTCACTCCAGCATTTTTCAGTTTTTCCCTTGGTAAACCCAGCATCTGCGATTCCTTGCTTCACCTGTTGCACCTCTGGGCCAGTGCTAACTCAGGCAACTCCGAGACTGTGCTAATCTTTGGTAATGAGGATATTGGGATAGTTAACCAACTTGGCTGAAGCCCCCACTCACTTTGTCGAACAAACACTCTTGGAAGTTTGGAAGTTCCAGGAGCAGAATTCGGCCATTTGGCCCATCAGGTCTACTCTGCCATTCAATCATGGCTGGTCTATCTTTCCCTCCCAACCCCATTCTCCTGCTTTCTCCCCATAACCCCCGACTCTTGAATCGGCCAACATGCTTGGAGGAACTATCTGCTTCCCTTGAAGGCCACCCGCCAGCATATAAAATTCTCAAGGGATTGGACAGGCTGGATGCAGGAAAGATGTTCCCCATGTGGGGGGAGTCCCGTACCAGGGGACACAGTTTATGAATAAGGGGTAGGCCATGTGGGACGCCCTTGCCTGCAGTCCACTCCACCGTGTGGTCGCCCCCTTTGTCAGAGGGTCTGGATGTCCACATCGAAGCATCTGCCGCAAGATGCAGATGGCCGTTGCGGCTAAACAAAGGGAGTGCCCTGTAAAAATGGGTTGACAAAGCTCTGACAGCGTCTGGGTAGTTGTTGCAGGCTGCTTAAAGTCAGTCTGTACTATTCCTCTCCAGGTTTATTTGTGGACATGGAACCATGGGAGTCACGCAGCAGGACACTGGCCCTTTGGCCAAACTTGCCCACATGATGCCCCATCTACACAGGCTCACCTGCCCGCGTTCCCTCAGGTAGCATCTCTGGAGAACTTGCACAGGTGGCGTATCTGCCCAGGACCCTTCTTCAGTCTGATGGTGGTGTGGGGAGGGGGGGGGGGGGGGGAGGGGGAGGGGGTGGAGGGGGAGGGGGGGAGGAGGGAAGGGGGAGGAAACTGGAATAGAGGTGGGGGCAGGAGAAGGTCTGGCAAATGATAAGCGGATACAGGCGAGGGATTTTTTTTTTGACTAGTAAATAGTTGAACAAAGACCAGAGATGGAGAGACAAAAAGAGTGAGATAAGGATAGAGCAGGTGTGAAATGTGAAGCCAGTGAACACTGTATTCACCAAGTTCAGGTAACGAACCTACTAACAACCTCCCCTGTATCTGCCTCACCTGGATTCAACCTCCCCCCTCTCACCTTAACTCGTTCTTCTGGCTTCACAATTTGCACTTGTATCTCACACTTGTTATCTCTTCATCTCGAGCTTTTGCCCAACCATCTGTCTATCAAATACCCCACTCACCTGTACCCACCTATCACTCTGCCCCCACCAGCTTTCTCCCCCTCTCTCCACCACAGTCAGTCAGGACTCAAGACGTCACCTATGCACGTTCTCCAGGACTGCTGCCCGACCCGCTGCGTTACTCCAGCAGTCTGTCTTTAAAAAAAAATAAACTAGCATCTGCAGTTCCTGTGTCTCAATAAGTGTTCATGCACTATTATTTCCAACAGTAATTTCCATTTTTAGTTACTGCATTAAAGCTTCTCAGGGTAGTTGGTCATTCTGTTAATTTCTGATTCCTGGGTTGGACATAAGAAATATCTTATAACAAACTATTTCACTCCGATGTCATTTATTTAAAAATGATTAATTAATTCAGGACATTGATTAATAAGACAGATTAGGAGTCAAAAAGTTAATTAAACTGCACTGTAATTGAACAGTTTAAAATGTACAGAATTTAAATAAAAAATTTACTGTTCATTCCATAGGAAGTCATTACCAGAGAGCCCTAAACCATTTTAAATCTGAAGTGATGTACGGGATTAAAATAATCTAATTTAATCCTTGTATTTTAAAACAGTCCAGTTTGGAACAGTTCAGTGCTGGAGTAACTCAGCAGATCAGGCAGCATCTCTGGAGGACATGGATAGGCGACTTTCAGTCTCAAGAAGTGTCCCGACCCGAAATGTCGTCAGTCGATGCCCTCCAGTGACCCGCTGTGTTACTCCAGCACTTGGGTATTCTGCGCAAGATTCCAGCTGCTGCAGTTCCGTGTGTCTACATGGAATAATTCAGAATGGTTCTATGTGACACAGAGCAACTTCAAACTACACCAGCATGGCGCGTGAGGATTGCGCCCAGGGCGTGCCGGCTCGCTGGAGAAGCCTCTCCCCTCGCCTCTGGATAACGGGAAGCAACAACCCACTCGATGTACACAACGACGACACATGTTGTACACGGCCCTAGTGAGACCACACCTGGAGTATTGTGTGCAGTTTCGGTCTCCAAATTTGAGGAAGGACATTCTTGCTATTGAGGGAGTGCAGCGTAGGTTCACCAGGTTAATTGTCATATGTTGAAAGATTGGAGCAACTGGGCGTGTATACTCTGGAATTTAGAAGGATGAGAGGGAATCTTATTGAAACATATAAGATTATTAAGGGATTGGACACGCTAGGGGCAGGAAACATGTTCCCGATGTTGGGGGAGTCCAGAACCAGGGGCCACTGTTTAAGAATAAGGGGAAGGCCATTGAGAACGGAGATGAGGAAACACTTTTTCACCCAGAGAGTTGTGAATCTGTGGAATTCTCTGCCTCAGAGAGGATGTGGAGGCCAATTCTCTGGATACTTTCAAGAGAGAGCTAGATAGGGCTCTTAAAGATAGCAGAGTCAGGGGATATGGGGAGAAGGCAGGAACGGGGTACCGATTGTGGATGATCATCCATGATCACAGTAAATGGTGGTGCTGGCTCGAATGGCCTACTCCTGCACCTGTTATCTACTGACAAAAGCAGGTAAAGAAATGACACTGCGAAACAGAGAGCAACCTCCTGCCAGACCCTGCTTGGGGGGAACACGGTGGACATAAGACTCGCAGAGTCATCTGAGGAACTCCCTGAGGCTGACGAAAGGTTTGCAGTCTCCAGTCTTAAGGCCCTGTCCCACTTTCCCCCGAGTTAGTCACGAATTCTCTTGAGTTCTCCCCTTGATTCGAGCTCGGGGAATGTCGGGGAACGTCGGTAGCGAGCTCGTAGGAGGCCGTAGATGTTTCGTAGCGGCTCGTAACGCCAGCCATAGGAACTAAGGGGCATCAGGTAAGTCGGGACGTTTTTTCAACATGTTGAAAAATGTCCATGAGTTAAAAAAAATAGCCCCGAGTACCTACGACTGGCTATTACCGTAATTCCCCGAGTTTGAATCAAGGGGAAAATGCTGGACAGTTCGTGAGTAACTCAGGAAAGTGGGACAGGGCCTTTAGAGCCAATGAACCAAATCAGCAAAACCTGACCTCTCCCACCCACTCTGATTAGTAAAGTACTTTAGCTGATTAGTGTTGTAATCCTCACCTTCTGTGAGAAGTGTAATTCCCTGTGACATGACCAGAGCCATCACAACCTGGGGTTGGGCACCTTAAAACGAAAGGAAAGTTAGTGTAGCGTGTTCTGACATGATGTCCTCTCACAAACAAATCATTAATACCAACAACATCTGCCCTCAAACTCAATCTCGTCACGTAGCCCTTAGGTCCAATGCACAAAGATTTAGTGATCTTGACAAAGACTATTTCCTCCAACTTTTGTCACAAAGCAAGCATTTATACATTCAACAACAATACAAGCCGGACTCAACGAGAATAATAACGTTAATATTTTATTATTATTAATGTTTTATTATTATTAATGTTTAGTGTTTTCTGAGTCATTTGTAACTGTCACTGTATGTCATGTTGTTACGTGGGCGAAGCACCAAGGCAAATTCCTTGTATGTGAATACTTGGCCAATAAACTTACTTACTTACTTACTTATTAGACCTGTCCCACTTACGCGACTTTTTCGGTGACTGCCCGCACCCGTTATAGGTTGTCGCAGGTCGCCGAATATTTTCCACGTGTTGAAAATCCAGCGGCGACCAGAACAAGGTACTCTTTAGGCGACTAGTCACGACCATACAGGCTTCACCCCGCGACATGTCGCCAGGGTGTCGCCCATATGGTCGTGAGTCGTCTCTTCAGTTGCCCAAAGAGTCATAGCGTCTTTCTGGTCGCCGCTGGATTCTCAGCACGTTGAAAATTTTCGCCGACCTGTGATGACCTATGACGGGACAGTCGCGTAAGTCGGACAGGCCGATTTGTGCTGGAGGAACTCAGCAGTTAATCCAACACTTTGTGTGTTTAGTTCAAGATTCCAGCATCTGCAGTTTCTGGTGCCTTAAATGATATCTTACAGCCTGAAAAGAATGTTTTAAAAACTACAAAAGAAAACCCCATCGACTTTATTTGTTCAGCAAATCCTACATAAATCGTGCATCGTTTGGTCTTGCGTTGCGGATTTTGTTTACTTGAAGGAACGAAACAGCAATCGTTAATTAAATAAGACCTCCTCACAGAAATGTTGTTGGGAAGTGACTAAAACAATGAAGGATTTTTTTAAAGAAGTAAAAGGGTGAGTGTTAGCCGCGTGGAAAGCAAATGTACCTGAGTTCTGAAGAGTGAGCAGCCATGAGGTTTCTTAGACTTTTATCTGCCAAAGGACAGCCAGAGAGACTGCAACAAGGAAAAGGCGGTAGGGTTGAATGAACACCGAGCAAGAGAGTCATTTACTGAATTTCATTATCGGGATGCAAATAATTCAGCGGTAAATGTAGAAAATAATTCATACACAAAATACCTGCGGTGCGAGGCGTAGCTTCCAGTGATGTGGCCACTCCCATCACAGCCGGGAGTTGGGCAGCTGAAACATTGGTGAAGAAACACAGTCAACTTAGAAGCAGGGAACTTCTGTTTTTTTTAACACTACAGAAACCATGCAAAATAAATCTGCCTGGGAAAAAAAAACAAAGTAAGGCTGACGTGTGTATCCATTAGAGTCCGCTACTTTCGATGCTCAGTGTAGTTCAGTAATATAGCATGGAAAGAGGCCCTTCGGCCCATTGAGTCCATGCCGACCATTTGTGGACTTGAACATCACTTTAACCTGTTCACTGCCAAGCTTTTTTCCCCACTATTGGCCGTGACCCGAGTATACTCAGGGGCGGCAGTGAACAGGTTAATCGAGTTCACCATGTTATATAGCTGAAATCAAATAGAATTTATGCTCTAACTGTCAGGTTGAAGCAGTGCAATAAAAGTAGTGATTTTAGTTTACTTGAGTTTGTGTACCGAGGTACAGTGAAAAGCTTTTTGTTGCGTGCTAACCAGTCAGCGGAAAGACAATACATGGTTACAATCAGGCTGACCACAGTGTAGAGATACAGGATAAAGGGACTAATGTTTATTGCAAGATGCAGTCCGGTAAAGTCCGATTAAAGTTCGTTCACGCATTGTCTGTCCACTTGGATCGACTTTTGTGGATACAGCATGAAAACAGGCCCTTCGGCCCACCGAGCCCATGCTGGCCACCAATCGCCCGCTCACACTAGTTCTATGTTATCCCAATTTCTCATCCACGCTCTGCACACCAGGGGCAATTAGCAGAGAGCCAATTGACCTACAAACCCGCACGTCTTAGAAATCTGAGCACCTGGAGGAAACCACTGTGGTCACAGGGAGAACGTGCAAACTCCACACTCACAGCATCTGACTCGGGTCTCATTAGACACCTTGCGAGAAATGGCAATTCAACAGGCAAGGCAGTTCTGGACCTTAAAATTGCCACAAGATGCTTTTTTTTTAGTAATGAAAGCTCATAATAACAGACACTCAATTAACAAATCAAATTATATCAACAGAGTCTATGAACATTTGCTATCTTTAAGCAACAAAACATTCAAGTGTTAAGTGTACTTACGTTATTAATTCCTTCTTGGCATCCTTGCATGAATATTTCAGCTTCAGGCTAGAGCTGGTGACTTCCCCAGGGTATTTTCTGTCTTCCATGCTCTCATCCATCACCTCCAGATCTCCTGCCTCCGAGGAAGGGAATGGGGAGGTGGCAGGTTCCATCTGCAATCAGAGCAGTGTGTGATTAGTGGCCAGATTCCCTTCCTCTTTCTTTATCTGACAAAGACCAGCGATCAGAAGAGCTTAGTTCTCACAGCCAAGGAGGAAACAATTCAACAAACGCTGAACCTTTTTACAATGGCGACTCAAGGAACTGCAGATGCTGGAATCTTGAGCAGAACACAAAGTGCTGGAAGAAGACAGGCAGGCACAGAGTGCTGGAGTAACTCAGCGGGTCAGGCAGCATCTGTGGAGAACATGGATAGGTGACGTTTCACAGAGTGCTGGAGTAACTCAGCGGGTCAGGCAGCATCTGTGGAGAACATGGATAGGTGACGTTTCACAGAGTGCTGGAGTAACTCAGCGGTCAGGCAGCATCTCTGGAGAACATGGTTAGATGGCATTTTGGGTCGGAACCCTTCCTCAGACTTTTATCTGGAATAGAGTGAAGAAGTCTGTGGGTCAGGCAGCATCCGTGGAGGGAATGGATGTTTTGGGTCGGGATCCTTCTTCAGACTGAATGTAGTAGGGGGGGAGAGAGAGCTGGAAAGGAGAGTTACGCACAGTGGGATATGGATCACAGCAGATAGTGGAGAATGGTTTATCTCAGCAACATGTTCAGCAATGAGATCTGGGCCCAAGGGCCAGTTCCTGTGCTGTACTGCTGCATGTTCCAGGTAGGAAGTGCCCTGTTGGCACCACACCACAATTACCAGGTCTTTGTCATTTAGGAAGCTGCGTCTTTTACTTGAAGGAACGAAAGATAGTGGAGTCAGGGAATATGGTGGGTCAGGGGTTATAGTGGGGTCAGGGGATATGGTGGGTCAGGGGATATGGTGGGGTCAGGGGATATGGCGGGGTCAGGGGATATGGTGGGGTCAGGGGATATGGTGGGGTCAGGGGATATGGTGGGGTCAGGGGATATGGTGGGGTCAGGGGATATAGTGGGGTCAGGGGATATGGTGGGGTCGGGTTATAGTGGGGTCAGGGGATATGGCGGGGTCAGGGGTTATAGTGGGGTCAGGGGATATGGTGGGGTCAGGGGATATAGTGGGGTCAGGGGTTATGGTGGGGTCAGGGATAGATATGGTGGGGTCAGGGGATATGATGGGGGTCAGGGGTTATAGTGGAGTCAGGGGTTATGGTGAGAAAGCAGGAACGGGGTACTGAATGTGGATGATCAGCCACGAGAGGGCCTGTACATCGGGCCGCCTGTAGCGGCGACTGCGGAGGGTTCAAAGGCCCCGACCACGGATGAACAAAGAGGAAGATGACGGAACTTTGGTGCCTTCCCTCACAGTGGGAAACGTTGACTCTGCTGTGTGGGGATGTTCATGTTAAATTCCATCGTGTGTTGTGTTCTTTTTATTCATTTGGCTGCATGGTGACTCAAATCTCACTGTACCAATTGGTGCACGTGACAATAAATGTGACTTGAATTTCAACTTGATCACAGTGAATGGCGGTGCTGGCACGAAGGGCCGATGGCCTACTCCTGCACCTATCGTCTATCGTCTATTGTGTATTTTCAAAATAAAATTCACCTCCACTCTGTATTGTAAAATATCCTCACTTGATATTGAAATTAAATCAGCATGTAATGCAAATTCTACCTTGGAGCAACTTTTGCCAGCTGTTCCAGATTCTCCAGGGTCTCCCTTTACCTCAACGAGCTGGGTCTAAATGCAAAATTAGATTTTGCACTTTGCCAGGTGTTTCCACGGAAGAATCCAGAAAGAATAATTGAATTTAAAGCACCTGTCCGTAATCAGCGCACCTCCATCCCCTCAAACATCCCTCCCTTCTCTCCGACCTGTCGCTCTGCCTCGCGCGACACGCAGCCTTTTATTTAAAACCTAAAGTATTTGCAAAAGGAAAAGACCGTGTAATTTGAAACTTCACCAACAGTGCCGCAGAAAAGCAATCAAACGGCACGCAAATGGATTTTTAAAACAAGTTCCACTGCTGCTGCCCTGCTCGTGAAATGTAACTGCGTAAATGCTTTTAAGTACAGGATGTCTTTTGGAAATTGCATACTTGTTATTCCTCAAAGCTGTTTTTTCTTTTGTGGCAAGCTCTTGGTTTAAGTCAGGCATGTCTGAGGTTGCAAAGTAATCAGATATTCACAACCGAGCGGCTACACTGACAATAATCAAAGACAGACACAAAGTGCCGGAGGAACTCGGCGGGGCAGGCAGCATCTCTGGAGAGGAGGAATGGGTAACGTTTCGGGTCGAGACCCTTCTTCAGACTAGTCAGGCGAAAGGGAATCAATAATCAAAAATTCCTTTCCTGGGCAGGTGTGGATTTTAGTTGCCAAATTGGAGAGGAAGGGGAAATTGAACGCTGACTTCACTCAGCTCACCCGTCTGACCCAGTCACTATTTGGGGGTGATAAGGAGGAAAAGAGAAAATTAAATGGTTTAGTTTAGTGTAGTGTGGCGATACAGCGCGGAAACAGGCCATTCGGCCCATTAAGTCTGCGCCGACCAGCGATCCCCGCACGCTAACACTATCCAACACACACCAGGGACAATTTACATTTATACCAAGCCGATTAACCTACAAACCTGTACGTCTTTGGAGTGTGGGAGGGAACCGAAGATCTCAGCGAAAACCCACGTAGGTCACGGGGAGAACGTACAAACTCTGTGAAGACAACACCCGTAGCCAGGATCGAACCCGGGTCTCTGGCGTTGTAAGCACTGTAAGCCTTATATCCCTGATAACTTTGGATAAGAGTCTGAAGAAGGGTCCTGCCCCAAAACCTCACCTATCCATGTTCTGCAGAGATGCTGCCTGACCCGCTGAGTTATCCAGAACTTTGTGCCTTTATTTGTTAACCAGCATCTGCAGTTCTTTGTATCTTCATGTGGTAAATCCTTTGTTACGTGCAAAGTTTCGGGTTGGGAACTCTTCCGAGGAAGAAGTAACCCGACCTGAGATGACGCCTGGCCATTCCCTCCACAGATGCTGCCTGACACACTGGGTTCTTCCAGTACTTCAGGCAGCGTCTGTGGAGGGAATGGATAGGCGACGTTTCGGGTCGGGACCCTTCTTTAGATCTGCTGAGTTCATGTGATAAGTGTTAGGAGCAGAATTAGGCCATTCGGCCCATCAAGTCTACTCCGCCATTCAATCATGGCTGATCTATCTCTCTCTCTCCTAACCCCATTCTCCTGCCTTCTCCCCATAACCCCTGACACCCGTACTAATCAAGAATCTATCTACCGCTGCCCTAAAAACATCCATTGACTTGGCCTCCACCGCCTTCTGTGGCAAAGAATTCCACAGGTGCACCGCCCTCTGACTAAATAAATTCCTCCTCATCTCCTTCCTAGAAACATAGAAACATAGAAATTAGGTGCAGGAGTAGGCCATTCGGCCCTTCGAGCCTGCACCGCCATTCAATATGATCATGGCTGATCATCCAACTCAGTATCCTGTACCTGCCTTCTCTCCATACGCCCTGATCTCTTAAATATGGCCAACAAACTGGCCTCAACTACCTTCTGTGGCAGAGAATTCCACAGATTCACCACTCTCTGTGTGTGAAAAATGTTTTTCTCATCTCGGTCCTAAAAGACTTCCCCCTTATCCTTAAACTGTGACCCCTTGTCCTGGACTTCCCCAACTTCCTAAGGGAGTTCCTCCAGCACTTTGTGTTTCTCTCGAGATGACGGCATCTGCAGTTCCTTGCACGTCCCTTTGCGAGCAAGGCCACCGACTGTGGAATGGAGACTCGGGCGTGACGCTGCCGCGGGCTCACCTCCTCACAGTCTTCCTCCCTCTGTCTGCTGGGCTTTGTGTAGTCAATGGGGCCGTCATATTCGTCCTGCTTGGAGGTCTGGCTGGACTGGGGGGACCCCATCACGCTGCTGCACGCGCTGCTGCCCCCCTGAGGGTAGGAGGACGCCAACTCTGCTGACCGCAGGCTGGAGCCCAGAGCCGAAAACACGTTGTCCCTCTTCCGCTTCTTGTTCATGCTGAGGTCCAGGGTTCCATTTTCATCCACCTCAATGTCCATGTTCTGCAAAAAAAGGAATAATCAAGCCGCGAAAGTCACGGAGGCGCGCTGCACAGCCACAGAAACAGGCCCTTCGGCCCATCACGTCCACCCTGGCCAAGTTGGTGCCTGCCGTGAGTTGTGCGGGCAGGAACCGCACAGATGCCGGTTTAAACCGAAAAATGGACACAAAGTGCTGGAGTAACTCGGCGGAACAGGCAACACCTCCGGAGAGAAGGGAAGGGTGACGTTTCGGGTCGAGGCCCTTCTCAGTCTGAAGAACAGTTTTGACCCGTAACGTCACCCATTCCTTCTCTCCGGAGATGCTGCTGAGTTACTCCAGCATTTGGTGTCTATCTTTGGTGTCACGAGCTGATCTCAATAGCCCCGCATTTGGCCCATGTCCCCCAAACCCCTCCTTTTCACATATCTGCCCAAATGTCTTTAAAAAAAGCATGTTAAAATGATACAAGTATTTCAATAGACAATAGGTGCAGGAGTAGACCATTTGGCCCTTCGAGCCAGCACCGCCATTCAATGTGATCATGGCTGATCATCCCCAATCAGTACCCCGTTCCTGCCTTCTCCCCATATCCCCTGACTCCGCTATCTTTAAGAGCCCTATCTAGCTCTCTCTTGAAAGTACCCAGAGAACCAGCCTACACTGCCCTCCGAGGCAGAGAATTCCACAGACTCACAAGTCTCTGTGTGAAAAAAGTGTTTCCTCGTTTCCTCGCGAGTATCCCCCCCATGTAGATCAAACAGTATTAAACAGTGTCTGTCATCGTCCTGGGGGCCTCAGCAACAGGCTTCTCATTCTGCAGACTTGCTGCAACGAGGCCATACTGAGATGCATCACAGGTCAAAGTAACAGGGTTATTGGCATCGTAATAAGCCATGGATCTCCGTGGATTGTCACCTTGTCGTGGTGGAGAAGCTCGTGTGGACCTGAGATCCTGAGAGCGATGCCGTCTGGAGCTGTGCTCCTGGTAGGGCCACCCATGGCGGTAAGGTCGAGGGGGAGGTCTCTGACAAAGAGCAATCCAACCAAGACCTCAACGGTGGAACAAGCGGAGGACGATGGCTGACCTTAGTGGAGCGTCACAACGGCTGGGAAGGCGGATGAAGGCTGCGGCAGAAAAGGGTCTCCGGTCGTCTTGGACTCCATGCCACTGGATCCTGACCCAGATCTGTCAAGGACCGTGGGGTGGCTGTCTGTGCACCAGTCTCCCCATGTTAAACAAAGTCACACACAGGCGTCCTCCAACCCTGGAGACACCCATGGTCAGCCATGACCGAAGGTAGCCTAAGAATAAGCCAGGGTATGACACCTGACGTTTTAGAGTGTCAAAAGCAATGATAAAAAATATATATAAATATGTATCTGGCTGACACATTATCCCGTGCTCCCAGGAGGTCGAGTGCCCAGCACGCATCAGAAATAGACACGTTTGACGTCATGGCGATTGATTTGACTCATCCTTCACATCTGGAGACCATGGTGGTTCGCACAGGCAGAGGATGCCAGCCACGCTGCAGATGTTCGCCTCGGTCGTCATTCACGGATGGCCTGGCAATCAGCAATACTGTTTGGTCTACACCCCACACTTGGTGTTTTGACAGCTCTTGGATGGGAAGAGTTAAGCGCCTGTCCCACTTTGCGATTTATTCCGACGACCGCGGACGCCCTAAAAGCCGTCAAGTTGTACGACACTGCGCGCCGCCGTCACGTGAAGCTGCGACACTGCGCGCCGCCGTCACGTGAAGCTGCGACACTGCGCGCCGCCGTCACGTGAAGCTGCGACACTGCGCGCCGCCGTCACGTGAAGCTGCGACACTGCGCGCCGCCGTCACTGAAGCTGCGACACTGCGCGTCGCCGTCACGTGAAGCTGCGACACTGCGCGCCGCCGTCACGTGAAGCTGCGACACTGCGCGCCACCGTCACGTGAAGCTGCGACACTGCGCGCCGCCGTCACGTGAAGCTGCGACACTGCGCGTCACCGGCCTTCACAACACAAGGTTACACCGAAGGATAATAATCACATTGGAAATGAACTTATTTACAACAAATCTGAGGACCAAAAACTTTTTAATGGATAAGTCGGCGCTTTATACACCCGCGTCACCGGCCGTCACCCGCAGGACAGCGCACGTCCGCGTGTGACAGGGCTCACGACATAAGACACCCTGACGATTTTGAACATTCCTAAGTCCAGAGGCGACAGCGAGATACTGTCGCCGAAAATGTGGCCCAAGTGGGACAGGCCCTTTACCTTTGACGGGTGGTCCTGATGTTTGGTGCTGAGGTTCTCCGGCATCTCCCAGCAGCGGGTGGACAGGTTGAGGATGGCGGTGGCTGCCATGTGTGCGGCCTCGGCCTCCTGGGCGTAGTCGTAGCCAACGGACGAGGGCGAGCTCTTGACGTAGTTGGCGGACATGCTGTGGATGGGCGAGGAGGCCTTTGGGAACGGCTTGGCTGTGTGGGGGAAAAGACCGGAGCTCAAACAACACTCGACTTGGACCTGATACGACATCGGAGCAGAATTCGGCCAATTCCCATGGCCCACTGAGTCTGCTCCGGCAATCAATCATATTTTGCCCTCTCAAACCCCATTCTCCTGCCTTCTCCCTTTTGATGCCCTTACTGGCTGATGGCTCGATTGGTGACCGATGGTCAGCATGGGCTTGGTGGGCTGAAGGGCCTGTTTTCATGCAGTATCAAAAAAAATCTTATCAAAATGGACAGTCAATGAGTGAACTGACTTTAATGGGACATTACTGGACTTTACCTTGCACTAAATATTATTCCCTGTATTGTATTGTGGGTCAATTGTAATCATGTACCAACCTCAATCGCTTTGGTGTTCCTCGGACTATCCTTGACCGGACTTTGCTGGCTTTACCTTGCACTAAACTTTATTCCCTTATCATGTATCTATAACTCTGTAAATGGATTGATTGTAATCAACGTTTAAGAAGGAACTGCAGATGCTGGAAAAATCGGAGGTAGACAAAAATGCTGGAGAAACTCAGCGGGTGAGGCAGCATCTATGGAACGAAAGAATAGGTGACGTTTCGGGTCGAGACCCTTCTTCAGACTGATGTGGGGGTGGTGGGGGGCGGGAAGAAGAAAGGAAGAGGCGGAGACAGTGGGCTGTGGGAGAGCTGGGAAGGGGAGGGGAAGCAAGGACTACCTGAAATTGGAGAAGTCAATGTTGGGGTGTAAACTGCCCAAGTGAAATATGAGGTGCTGCTCCTCCAATTTATGGTGGGACTCACTCTGGCCCTGGAGGAGGCCCTGGACAGAAAGGTCGGATTCGGAATGGGAGGGGGAGTTGAAGTGCTGAGCCACCGGGAGATCAGGTTGGTAATCATGTATCATGTATTGTTATATATTTATTTCCCGAATAAAGTCTATTTTGAATTATTTTTTAGATTGTCTTTCCCCTGACTGGTTAGGATGCAACAAAAGCTTTTCACTCTACCTCGGTACATGTGACAATAAACTAAATAAACTAATCAAGGAGCTATCAATTCCCACTGTGAAAATACCCAAAATGATGGCCTCCAATGCCTTCTGGAGCAGTGAATTCCACAGATTCACTGCCCTCTGGCTAAAGAAATTGCTCCTCATCTTTCTAAAGATACATCCTTTCATTCTGAGGCTGTGCCCTCTGGTCCTAGATACTCCCACTACCAAAACCACCTCTCCACATCCATTCTAACGTGCCCTTCCGATAATTTCAACGGTTTACAAAACAGTATGGACCACGTCAACACCACGAGATGTTTAAAGCACATCTGTATTCTGAGTTGTTCCAAACTTTATGGGCAATAATGATTTAGTTTTCTTAAGAGATGCAGCATGGAAACAGGCCCTTCGGCCCACAGAGTCCATGCTGACCACCAATCACTCGTTCAGTCTAGTTCTATGTTATCCCACTTTCTCATCCACTCCCTACACACTAGGGGGCAATTTAACAGAGGGCCAGCTAACCTACCAACCCGCACGTCTTTGGGATGTGGGAGGAAACGGGAGCGCCCGGAGGAAACCCACGCTGTCATCGGGAGAACGTGCAAACTCCACAACGACAGCACCTGAAGTCAGATTCGAACCCGGGCGTCTGGCGCTGCGAGGCAGCAGCTCTACCCGCTGCGTCACCGTGCCGCTCTGAAACAATGTTTTCTCTGGCTAATTTGCGAGTGGAACTAATCACGGACGCAGATATCTAAGTCAATGTCTTTCGAGAATCAGCGCTGGCATTTTGTTATGCCGAATTGTCATGCTAAAATTGCTAATAACACAATCAATTCAGTCGGAATTAATCCGAAGCATGAATTTAATTGGCTTTCTGTCAGCCTTAACATCCGTGGACAGGGACTGCGAGTTCCAGCTTGCGTTCAGTCACGACGTTCGACTGTTTTTGCAAGCGCACACTTACATTTGAAGGTCTTGGCCGCATTTTCGGAGCCGTGGAGTTTCGGGGCAATCACGCGTTTCCCAAAGACCTGCGCGTCAAAACTAGCGTAGTCGAAGGTGACCTTGGAGTACTTCTCCAGCTCCTTGGCCAGGTTAGCGCGGGGCGTGACGGGCAGCATGTTGGGTCTGTAGCCATAGTGAGGAATCTCCAGCTGCTTCACAAAGCACATCGGCCTGCAAACCACAAGGAGATAAACACTGAACCAGCGCCCACCAGAACCCCATTCCCCCAAATAGAAAATCGGTGCAGGGGTAGGCCATTCGGCCCTTCCAGCCACCACCGGCATTCAATATGATCACGGCTGATCATCCAGAATCAGTGCCCCGTTCCTGCTTTCTCCCCATGTCCCTTGATTCCGTTAGCCCCAAGAGCTAAATCTAACTCTCTCTTGAAAACATCCAGTGAATTGGCCTCCACTGCCTTCTGTGGCAGGGAATACCTGATCCCTGATATGGCGGGACTGTCATATGAGGAAAGATTGAAAAGACTAGGCTTGTATTCACTGGAGTTTAGAAGGATGAGGGGGGATCTTATAGAAACATATAAAATTATAAAAGGACTGGACAAGTTAGATGCAGGAAAAGTGTTCGCAATGTTGGGCGAGTCCAGAACCAGGGGCCACAGTCTTAGAATAAAGGGGAGGCCATTTAAGACTGAGGTGAGAAAAAACGTTTTCACCCAGAGAGTTGTGAATTTGTGGAATTCCCTGCCACAGAGGACAGTGGAGGCCAAGTCACTGGATGTATTTAAGAGAGAGTTGGATAGAGCTCTAGGGGCTAGTGGAGTCAAGGGATATGGGGAGAAGGCAGGCACGGGTTATTGATTGGGGACAATCAGCCATGATCACAATGAATGATGGTGCTGGCTCAAAGGGCCGAATGGCCTCCTACTGCACCTATTTACTATGTTTCTATGTTTCTAGAATTCCACAGATTCACAACTCTCTGGGTGAAAAGGTTTTTCCTAGTTTTTTGTTTTTTGTTCTAAATGGCCGACCCCTTATTCTTAAACTGTGTGTGACCCCTGGTTCTGGACTCCCCCCCCCCCCCCCCCCCCCAACACGGGGAACGTTTTCTCTAACAGGTCGAATTGCGGAAGCTCTCGTTCATTTGCCTTGGAGGCTTTGCGTGGTGGGCGTTACCTCAATACTCGGTCAGAACTTTGGCTACTTTTTGGAGACTCGCCGCTGTGCTGCTTCTCGTGGGACTTTGCCAGCTTCTCGGCAGCGGCAATGGGACATCCTGAGAGGCTGTGGCAAAGACAGTAGCAACTCCGGTTAGCCACAGTTCAAGCCGCGGTCAACTCAAATCAAAATGAACGAACGAACGATTAATTTTACAGAACCATAGAATTATCCTTTGCCATTGTTCCACCTGAACCCTTAATAATTCGGTGTCAAACAGTCAACGCAGCGTTGATTGCGTGATTGGGCGGCACGGTGGCGCAGCGGGTAGAGCTGCTGCCTCACTGCGCCAGAGACCCAGGTTCGATCCTGCCCTGTCTGCGTGGAGTTTGCACGTTCTCCCTGTGACCTCGTGGGTTTCCCCCGGGTGCTCTGGTTTCCTCCCACATCCTAAAGATGTGCGGGTTTGTAGGTTAAACGGCCCTCTGTAAATTGCCCCTTAGTGTGTAGGGAGTGGGCGAGAAAGCGGGATAGCATGGAATTTTGTATTGGGTGATCGATGGTCGGTGTGGACTCGATGGGCTGAAGGGCCTGTTTGCATGTTGTACCTTTCAATCAATCAATTTGTATTAATCTTGCCTCGGGAAACATCGACCGGCAGAAAATAAATGTCTTCATCCTGGATGACAGTAAATAGGAAGACTTGCCGCGTTGGGTCAAGTGATGGTAGATGTGGCCATGGTTTCGGCCGGAACTGTTGGGGCTCCAAGCAATATGCGGGACCTGGGAACACGTGCTGTGAGACTAGGACCTGCAGCCGATCACACTCAAGTAAGTCACTGATATAGGGACACATCTCGGGGGCACGGTGGCGTGACGGTAGAGTCGCTGCCTTACAGCGGATGCAGCGCCGGAGACCCGGGTTCGATCCCAATGACGCGTGCTGTCTGTGCGGAGTTTGCACGCTCTCCCCGTGACCTGCGTGGCTTTTCTCCGAGATCTTTGGTTTCCTCCCACACTCCAAAGACGTATAGGTTTGTAGGTCTATTGGCTTGGTGTCAATGAAAAAAAATTGTCCCTCATGTGTGTGTGTGTAGGATAGTATTAGTGTGCGGGGATCGCTGGTCAGTGCTCACTCGGCGGGCCGAAGGGCCTGTTTCCGTGCTGGATCTCTAAACTAAAAACTAAACTACGAGTCCTCTTAGCCCATCATCAAACTCCTCCCGGAGTCCGACAATGGAAGCCTGTCTTGTGTTTGTAAATTTCAAGTATATATTTCATTCATTAAAAAAAAAATCACATTATACATTTCATTCAAGTTAACATTTTCTTAACAAGTCATGACAGTCCCATGGTTTAACATTGGCACATCATTAGTTATCATTATAAGTACATTGTTCATGGGGGTTTGACATGCAAAGAGTTGTAGAGAATCATAAATGAGCCCTTCAGCCCGACTTGCCCACGCCGACCAAGAGGTCCCAACTCGTTAAGGGCCTGTCCCACTTGCGCGTCATTTGCATGTCACGCAGGCGGCGCGCGAAGATTTTGTGAATCCCAAAATCCTGGGGCGCCTCTCACGACCGTGCGTCACTGCCTATGTCACAACGCACCGTACGTGTGTAATGCACACCGTGCGCGCATCACGTGCACGTCACGATACGGGCGTCGTGACGCGTAAATGATGTCGGGTAAATGACGCGCAAATTAAGTCCAAGTGGGACAGGCCCTTAAGTCCCACCTGCTGCATCTGGCCCGTATGCCTCTGAACCTTTCCTATCCATGTACCTGTCTAGAATGTCTTTTAAATGGTGTTATTGTAACCTGCCTCAACTACCTCCTCTGGCAGCCCGTTCCATGTACCCACCACCCTGTGTGTGAAAATGTTGCCCCAGTTAAATCTTTCCCCAGTCACCGTAAAACTTGGTCCCCTTTGTTCTGGTAATGAAAAAGAACTGCAGATGCTGGTTTATACCAAAGATAACCACAAAATGCTGGAGTCACTCAGCGGGTCAGTCAGCGTCCGCGAAAATGGGCAGGTGACCTTTTGGGTCAAGACCCTTTTTCAGACTGAGGAAAGGTCCCGACCCGAAACGTCACCTATTCCTTCGCTCCATAGATGCTGCCTCACCCGCTGAGTTACTCCAGCATTTTTGTCTACCTTCAATTTTTCCAGCATCTGCTGTTCTTTCTTAAAGATCCAATTCTGATCTTGGTTTCTGTCTTGTATGGGGTCTGCGTGTTCTCTTGGCCACTGCAAAAACTGCTAAAGGGCCTGTCCCACTTATATACACTATTCACAAATTCTCCCGAGTCTTCCCCTTACAGCATCCCCAGCCGTAGGCACTCGGAGGATCAGGTAAGTTGGGACGTTTTTTCCAGCCTGATAAAAAATAGCCCCGAGTACCTATGTCTGGCATAACGAGCCGCTACGATATACCCACGGACTCCTACGGACTCGTTACGAACATTCTGCGAGTTTGAATCACGGGGAAAACTTGGGGGAATTTGTGAATAACTCGGGAAAGTGGGACAGCCCCTTAAAGACATGTGCACTATCCCTATCCCAGATGATGCCCAACCCAGGCGACTATCTGCGTGCTGGGCACGGAACCAGAATCATGAATCATCTTCCCGCTGGCTGGTTAGCACGCAACAAAGGCTTTTCACTGCACCTCGGTACACTGTGACCATAAATTGGTCTGAACTAAACGATCCCCTTCACCACGTTAGTGAGGAATGGAAGGGCAGGTGCCAAGGCTGTTTGCCTCCCGCGCAGAGTCCTTCACTGCAGTTTAGTTTATTGTCACGTCTACTGAATGGTGCCGAGGGACAGGGCAAGGAGGTATTGCCCCGTGCACCGAGGTACAGTGAAAAGCTTTTGTTGCGGCCAAACTAGTCAGCGGGAAGACCAGTCCCTGCAGCGGTGGTGGCGTGTTCCGCGGTGAAAGGGCTCGACGCACTGGGGCGGGCGGGGTGAGCGTAAACGTCCATACCTCCTGTGAGTATTGCGGTTGCTGTTGACGTGGCCCTGTCCGGTGCAGCCCAGTGTGGGACACTTCAGCACGTTCTCGTGCATGGCCAGGACTGAATAAGCAAAGGACAAGCAGAAATATATCAAGGTCCGGACTGCCTTTTGGCAAGCGACAATCACGGCTTCCTCTCGCTGATCAGACGAGCGTTGTGTTACGCAGCCACAAGGAACGGTGGAATTCATCGCCACAGACGGCGGTGGAAGCCAAGTCAGTGGATATTAGTAATGCAGAGATTGGCAGATTTTTGATTAGTGCGGGTATCAGGGGTCACGGGGAGAAGGCAGGAGAATGGGGATCAGAGGGAGAGATAGATCAGCCATGATTGAATGGCGGAGTAAACTTGATGGGCCGAACGGCCTAAT
Source organism: Okamejei kenojei (assembly GCA_035221665.1). Lineage (NCBI taxonomy): Eukaryota > Metazoa > Chordata > Chondrichthyes > Rajiformes > Rajidae > Okamejei > Okamejei kenojei. The sequence continues at coordinate 46,115,944 of CM069150.1, forward strand.
TCTGCTCCTTATGAACTTATGCTGGAATCTTGCGGAAAATACAAAGTGTGGAGGAATGCAGCAGGTCGGGCAGCGTCTGTGGAGGGTATGGATAGGTGGCGTTTCTGGTCAGGACCCTTCCTCAGGGTCCAGGTGCAAATCTTCCGAAGCTTGGGAGCCTGCTCCATAGATGCTGCCCGACTCATTAAGCACTAGGCAAACCTTTAGTGAATTATTCGATTAAATAAGAGTGTTTAAAGGAGAATCATGAAGATTGTTGATAATATCATCAACAATGAAATTATATTTCTATCGTTAAAAACATTTTCACCCCTGTGTAATCTCATGAAGATAGATCTTTAAGCTCTTCTCTTAAAGATAGCGGAGTCAGGGGATATGGGGAGAAGGCAGGAACGGGGTACAGATTGTGGACGATCAGCCATGATCACATTGAATGGCGGTGCTGGCTCGAAGGGCCGAATGGCCTACTCCTGCACCTGTTGTCTATGAATATTGATTTTATACAAACGAGCACATATTATAAGTCTATGAGGAAAGTAGAAGGCTTTAAACATTAGAAATAATGTAATTGCAGATGCGTTTACAAAGATAGACACAAAGTTCTGGAGTAACTCAGCGGGTCAGGCAGTATCTGTGGGGAACATGGATAGGTGACATTTCGAGTTGAGACCCTTCCACAGTGTTCTTCAGACTGATTGTGGAGGGGAGGAGGGGAGAGGGGAAGGTCGAGGAGAGGAGGGGGCGCGGAAAGCGTGGCAGGTGACAGGCGAACACAGGCAAGGGGGATGTATGACCGGCAGATGGTTGAACAACGGCCAGAGACGATGAGTAGAAACAAGGAACTGCAGGTGTTGGTTTAGACCAAAGACGGACACAAAGTGCTGGAGTAACTCAGCGGGTCAGGCAGCATCTCTGGAGAAAAACGATGGGTGATGTTTTGGGTTGGCACCCTACTTCAGACCGCTGTCCGATTGTCGGGGGGGGGGGGGGTGACCTGAAACGTCATCCATCCTTTGGGGTGGGAGATTGCAACCTTCACGTGGTCCGCCCTGTTTCGACCAATGCAATCAACCTGGCGTGCACAAGCAGATGATCAAACAGAACAAGTTGTCTTACAACTTTAGGCTGTGCCCGCCCGACTCAAGAAGATGCGTCCTCTCTCCAGAGATGCTGCCCGACCCGCTGAGTTACTCCGGCACTGTGGGCTTTAAAGATTACAGAGGCGGTCCACAGTGTCCTAGTCCCGATCTCCCTCAGCCATGACCTTCCCTCCACCCAGAAACCCGCGGACAGACGTGCGTGGCAGGGCCGCGCGGCGCTCGCTCCCACGCTACTCACTTTCTGGAGGTATTTTATCCTTGTGCGGGCAGCCCGACAAACTGCGATGGTGTGGGTACAACCCCGTCACGTGACCCGTGCCGTCACACCCGGGCGTGGGGCACTTGATTTCCCTTTTCTCCGATCGCGAGGGATCTGCACAGAGAACGGAGTGTTGAGGTGTGAGTTACATCGTAACTGGCCATCGGGCGGCCGACTGGCGGAGCTGCAGACACTGGGCGGAGAACCGCAACTGCAACTGCGCGTCTTGGCACGAAACTGCCTATCCCTGTATAAACCAGCATCTGCAGTTCTTTCCACCCATATCCCTCCCCTCTGGCTTTACATGTCACTCCTCCGCCACTCGTGTTATCTCACTTTGTCTCCTTTTCACCTCTAGCCTTTCTCACTTACTCCCCCAATCTGCCTACCCACCCCCCCTCTCAGCTGTATCCACCCATCACTCGCCAAACTTTACCCTGCTCCCACCCTCTCTTCTCCAAACTTTCTCCCCCTTACTACTATCAGTCTGACGGAAAGTTCCCGACCCGAAATATTGCCTGCTCCATTCCCTCCGCAGATGCTGCCTGACCCGCTGAGCTCCTCCACCACTCTGTGCTTTGCTCAGGATCCCGGCACCTGCAGTTCCGTCCGTCTCGGTGAAGTCTTTTCTCACGTGACAGGGCCCCATTTTTTTTTACACATGACGGATTTTGAAGTTTGGTTCAAGCACAAAGACACTGAACTAACTGTATGTTAATGAACATTTGAGGATGCATTTAAAATGATAATCGTTTCATACAATCTTCATTGAACAAAATGTAATTCAATTAAATATGGAAAATTACAAGGGCTGCAGTTGATTATAGTTGATAATGAGCGTATAAAGCCCATTATGCCACGGCCATGAATTATAATTCCTCTATTCGGCAAATGTGAAATTAAAAAAAAAATATTGTTCACTCCTGCAAATTATTACTTAATGGTCATTTCAGGAAGAATTTATCTCAGAAATGAATCATACACGGAATAAATAGACTACTGCATTATTCATGGCCGTGTTGCAGATACTCTTTCAATTGTATCAAAGTCCTCTGCAATAATTTATTGTTTCAGACGCAAAGTCACAAATGGCTTATTCTTTATGCATTGAGCCTCTCATACTGAAATTACTACATGCGACGTTAATGTATAAACACTTAATGCCTTTGTCTCAATTCCTCACTTGCTATTTCAGCAAAAAAAGTCTCCCCATTTATTTTAAACAGGTAAATGACTCCATAAAATAACGGAGTCAAGGATTTCAGAATAATTTGCACCGTGCATCGCTACACGTCAGCCTCATGGCTGTGCGGTTTTTTTAATCTCTCTCTCCTTGCTCGTCCTTGCCTGTGGAACACTGTGGTCCTATAACGGCCCCCTGTGCAGAAGGGCGGCAGGGTTGCGCAGCGGTAGAGCGCCAAAACGCCCAGGTTCGATCCTGACTAGGGGTGCTGTCTGTGTGGAGTTTGTACGTTCCCCTCCCCTTCCCCCGTGACCGCTTGGGTTTTCTCCGGGTGCTCCGGTTTCCCCCCACACCCCAAAGACGTGCGGGCTTGTAGGTCAATTGGCTTCTGTAAATTGTCCCTAATGTGTAGAATAGTATGGGGATCGCTGGTCAGCATGGACTTGGTGGGCCGAACGGTCTGTTTTCATGCTGTATCTCTTTGAACTCACTTCTATACACCACCCTTTGTGTAAAGAAGTTGCCCCTCAGTTTCCGAATGAATCTGGCCCCTCTCACCTTAAACCCATGTCCTCTGGTTCTCGATTCCCTTACTCGAAGCAAAAAACTCCAATCTATTCCTCTCATCAGATCATAAGACTATCGGTGATAGTAGTAGAATTAGGCCATTCGGCCCATCAAGTCTACTCCGCCATTCAATCATGGCTGTGTAGGAAAAAACTGCAGGTGCTGGTTTAAACAACAAAATGCCGGAGTAACTCAGCGGGACAGGCAGCATCTCTGGAGAGAAGGAATGGGTGACATTTCGGGTCGAGACCCTTCTTCAGCTGATCTATCTCTCCCTCCTAACCCTATACTCCTTCCCATAATCTCTGAGACCACACCTGGAGTATTGTGTGCAGTTTTGGTCTCCAAATTTGAGGAAGGACATTCTTGCTATTGAGGGAGTGCAGCGTAGGTTTACAAGGTTCATTCCCGGGATGGCGGGACTGTCATATGCCGAGAGAATGGAGCGGCTGGACATGTATGCTCTGGAGTTTAGAAGGATGAGAGGAGATCTTATTGAAACATATAAGATTATTAAGGGTTTGGATACGCGAGAGGCAGGAAACATGTTCCCGATGTTGGGGGAGTCCAGAACCAGGGGCCACAGTTTAAGAATAAGGGGTAAGCCATTTAGAACGGAGACGAGGAAGCACTTTTTCTCACAGAGAGTGGTGAGTCTGTGGAATTCTCTGCCTCAGAGGGCGGAGGAGGCCGGTTCTCTGGATACTTTTAAGAGAGAGCTAGATAGGGCTCTTAAAGATAGCGGAGTCAGGGGATATGGGGAGAAGGCAGGAATGGGGTACTGATTGGGGATGATCAGCCATGATCACATTGAATGGCGGTGCTGGCTCGAAGGGCCGAATGGCCTACTCCTGCACCTATTGTCTATTGTCGCCCATGATCTAGTACACCGCTCTAAGGTCAACCGTCAGTCTCCTAAGCGCCAAGGTAAAAAGCCCTCGCCTGCTCAACGTCTCCCAGTAGGTCAGGTTTGCGTTGGATGGTAGACATTATATCCAGAGGACCACACACTGCGTTTAGCCAGAGGATCACACCCTCAGGCCCATCAACAGAACACACTGTAGACAAATCAACACTTTCTCAACCTCTCTCCGCTGTCTTTTAACAAATGCGAAATACTGAAAAGCCAAAACAATCGACTGCAGTTTTTTGCAATGTGTGTTGTGTTGTTAAACCATACTTGGTTGAATAATTCAACGCGATGTCTCAATGTGTTTAATGGCAGTGGCTGCAGAAGGCAGCACAGCTGTGGTGAACGCATGTCATTTTCACAGTGTGTGAGCAGTTATTTGAAGCAAATGTTGCAGCACTCTGTATGCACAAAGTGGCGGAATGAGCGATGTACACTGCCCTGGAAATTAAACCCACGTACACAGAGTGATGAAGTCATTGCCGTCCCGATTACCGCCAGCCGTTTACCTTTGCTGTACAGACTCTTCCTGATGGAATCCAGAGACTTTCCCGGCTTGTCCTCCATGTGGATGTGTCTCATCGGCTCCCCCGCTATCCGGCTCACCTCCCTGCTCATGTCCTCCCTCTTCATCTTCACCTGCTCTGCCTTCAAGGCGATGGCCTGTTCGAGGAGCCCGAGGTTTCCTTTCGTCATCATGTCGTACATTTCCGACTCTTCCGTGCCGGCGGGTTTTGGGGGCGAGCCTTGGCCCCCGCCAGCGCGCTCCTCCTCCTCCTCCTCCTCCTCCTCCTCCTCCTCCTCCTCCTCCTGGCCCCCGGTTGGTGCGGCGCGAGCGGGGCCCGGCAGACCCCTCTCCTCCTCCGTCCCCAGCGATACCCGTACCTCTACCTCCGCGCTGTCCTTGCACGGCTCCCCGACAGCCTCGCTGCCACCCACGCCCTGCTCCTCATCGGCCGAGTCGAGCCGCCGGGGGAGGGGAAGCGCCAGCCGGCCGCGGTCAGCGCGGCCCGCCGCGTCCTGTAATTCTTTACCCTCCTCCCCGCTCGCTTCCTCGGCGGGCGGGAGCGTGTTGGCGCCGGCCTGGCGATCTTCAACCGTCGAGTTATCGTCCTGGTCACCTTCCTTCTCGTCCTCAGAATCCTCGGTCACGGGCTCGCTCTCGTTCACTTCCTTCCCCGAGTCACTCTCCTCTCCCGCCGCTTCCGCAACCTCGCCGTCTCTCGCGTAAACGCAGGCCTCGCTCGGCTGCGGCTCGACGTTGCCAGCCTTTCGGTCCGGGAACGAGGGGATAGCGGTATCGTCCACTATTTTGCCGAGGTTTAGAAGCGATTTGGCCACGAGCTCCTGGTAGCTGATGAAATCCTCTTTCCGAGCGCTGACGTTCTTGGAGCCGTCCTCCCAGTGAGGTCTGAGGTCCAGCCCTTTATGCCTCACCTCTGCAATAAAACAGGCGGAGGTTTAGAACATTCATCCACCGTGCCTTTATCGTGCATTGACATTATTTTCTCACGTACAGGATCTTACGGAAACATATAAAACTCGTAAGGGTTTAAGAAGGAACTGCAGATGCTGGAAAATCGAAGGTGGACAAAAGTGCTGGAGAAACTCAGCGGGTGCAGCAGCATCTACTGAGCGAAGGAAATAGGCAACGTTTCGGGCCGAATAGGAACTGTTTCAGGAAATAGGCAACGTTGCCTATTTCCTTCGCTCCATAGATGCTGCTGCACCCGCTGAGTTTCTGGATGCAGGCTAGATGCAGGAAAAATGTTCCCCATGTTGGGGGAGTCCAGAACCAGGGGGGTCACACAGTTTAAGAATAAGGGGTCGGCAATTTACGAGTGAGGAGAGGAAAAACGTTTTCACCCAGAGAGTCGTGAATCTGTGGAATTCTCTGCCACAGAGGGCAGTGGAGGCCGATTCACTGGATGTATTGAAGAGAGAGTTAGATTTAGCTCTTAGGGCTAACGGAATCAAGGGATATGGGGAGAAGGCAGGAACGGGATACTGATTGGGGATGATCAGCCATGATCACATTGAATGGTGGTGCTGGCTCGAGGGGCCGAATGGCCTTCTCCTGCACCTATTGTCTATGTTTCCATGTTTCTAGTCCAGTAAAGTATTGCTGTACATAAGCACATCCCCGATTAGCAAGGGTACAGAAATAGTCCAGTGAGCATGTTTTGGCGCCATTATCCAAGACGAGCCCCAGGCTGCTACAGGCCTCCAACCATCGCTTCCCTTGAGTGCCTGGAACCACCGGCGAACCGACGTCCCTCTCCTCGCCCGTACACCGTTGTTTCTCGGGGGCGGGGGGGGGGGGGGGGGGGAGGTCAGAGAACTTCGAACAGTCCAGCACAAGAACACGATCTCTGTTCCGCCCACGATGTCTGCGCCCGACATAATGCCAAGACCAACTCTTATCTGCCCGCACAAAATCCATACCCCCCACCCCCCCCCCCCATTCCCTGCATATCCACCGGGAGAATGTGCAAACTCCACATGGACAGCACCCGAGCTGTGAGGCAGCGGCTCGACCCACAGCGCCACCGTGCCGAGTCGTGGTGGCTGGGAAACGCTGGCTTTACTTTGTGGAATGCAGCACCAACACAGAACTATCTGAAGGTCTTAAATGATAGGGGTAGAATTAGGCCATTCGGCCCATCAAGTCTACTCCACCATTCAATCATGGCTGATCTATCTCTCTCTCCTAACCCCATTCTCCTGCCTTCTCCAACATAATCTCTGACACCTGTACTAATCAAAACTCTATCTATCTCTGCCCTAAAAATATCCACTGACTTGGCCTCCACAGCTTTCTGAGGCAAAGAATTCCACAGATTCACCACCCTCTGACTGAAGAAAATTCTCTGCGTCTCCTTCCTAAAAGAAGGTCCTAAAAACTCCTTCCTAAACGAATATCGGGTTGTGACAAATACCATGAAACAGATGAATGCATGATTGTGTTCCATGGCATCTATCGAAGTGAACGGAGGTTTGTATCGCTCGTTTACGCTTTGAAAATTGAAAGTGAATTGCGATACTTCTGTGGGGACTGTTGACTTTCACTGCACCTGGTACTAGCTCGGATCGTTCCACGTCTCCCATGCTTTTCTCTTCTTCCTCATCTTCTAATTCCTCTTCGACTTCAAGGGCTTCCTCTGATCCGTCTGCGATCGACTCCTCCTTTATCTCCAGCTCGTCCACTCCATCGCTATCCCCATTGTAGCCTTCGTCCAGGGCGAGTTTCAAAGGGTGTGATTTCCGCTTGAGCAGGGGCTGGCCAGACTCCGAGTCCTGCACTTTTCTTTTCTTGGCCAAAGGGCAGCCTTGTGAACTTTTAATAAAAAGACAACCTGACAGTTACTCGAGAAGCATTTTCATTTATTCTGTAACAACATAAAACATTGAAGACATATACATATTTACTTTAATAGATAATAGACAATAGGTGCAGGAGTCGGTCCTTCCATAAGCTGGGGTACTGTCCCATTCACCTCTACCCCATTGCGGTCATTGGACTTTGTCTCTGGAACTGATGCGCTACGATGCTGAGAACTAATATTCTGCACTCTGTATCTTCCCCTTTGCTCCACCTATTGCATTAGAATTTGGTTTGATTGGATTTATGTATCGTATTATATCATTTGATCAGACCAAAGATAATAAAGAATAGGAACAGAATTAGACCATTCAGCCCATCAAGTCTACTCCGCCATTCAATCATGGCTGACCTATCTCTTCCTCCTAACCCCATTCTCCTGCCATCTCCCCATAACCTCTGACACCCGTACTAATCAAGACTCCTCAGCCTTCTGTGGCAAAGAATTCTACAGATTCACCACCCTCTGACTAAAGCTTTTATCTATCTCGATACAAATGACAATAATAATCCTAACCCTTAAAGTGTTGGATTAACTTGGATTTTTGGGTCAAAAAGTCACCTATCCATGTTCTCCAGAGATGCTGCCTGACCCGCTGAGTTACTCCGCTCAGTTCCCAATAACAAACCTGATCTCCCGGTGGCTCAGCACCGGGAGAACCCCCCCCCCCCCCTCCTATTCCGAATCCGACCTTTCTGTCCTGGGCCTCCTCCATGGCCAAAAATGCGTCCCACCGCAAATTGGAGGAGCAGCACCTCATATTTTGCTCGGGTAGTTTACACCCCAGCGGTGTGAACATTGACTTCTCTAAAGTGTTTCCTCGTCTCCGTTCTAAATGGCTTACCCCTCATTCTTAAACTGTGTGTGGCCCCTGGTTCTGGACTCCCCCAACATCGGGAACATGTTTCCTGCCTCTAGCGTGTCCAAACCCTTAATAATCTTATATGTTTTAATAAGATCCCCTCTCATCCATCTAACCATTTCAATGCCATTAAGTTCAGGAAACAGGAAAGGTTTACCTTCTATGCCGTGCGTATTTTATACTGACGTGTCCGGAGCCGTTGCAGCCTGGAGTTGGGCAACTGGACAGTAAAATGATGAAAAAGTTAACATTTTACTCCAATTAAGGCATCAAATAATGTATTGCCAACAATTTTAACTGAAATTCCTAAACGTAGGGGCGGTGATACAGATCCACTACCGATTTTCCTGCCACTGATGGTCCAGCACCTCCTTTAGTTTAGTTTAGTTTAGTTTAGAAGTATAACGGGGGAAACAGGCCCTTCGGCCCATCGAGTCCGTGCTGACCAACAATTCCCGCACTCCAACGCTATCCCACACTACAAACCTGTACGTCTTTGGAGTGTGGCAGGAAACCCGAAGGGCCCGGGGAGAACCCACGCGGTCGCGGGGAGAACGTGCAAACTCCGTACAGACAGCACCCGTGGGCGGGATCGAACCCAGGTCTCTGGCGGCGTAAGCGTTTTAATCCGGACAAAATCATGAGATCGCACTCGAAATTCCCATCCGGAGGTCCCCACTGAAAATGTGGTGCCTAGGCCGGGTGAAGCGGCCGATCCCGACCTCATCTGCGGGTCGAATCTGCCGCTGTGTGCCACGCTGTACCACCCCCGGCGCGGCGAAAAGAATCCCCTCTGCCTGCGTGTGATCCATATCCCTCCATACCCTTGTGCCGGTCTAAAAGCCCCTTAAATGCCACTATCATATCCTCTGAGAGGCCACCAGATTGTATATACAGTGATCATATGTTCGATAGAGCCACTGGAAGGCCCACCATGTCTAGTCAAAGATTGTCATTTTGGTCCAGATATTCAATTGCATAATGCCATTTTTGTCCAGTCATTTTGCATCAGGTTTCAAGTTTGAATGGACTGAGATATCCTCGTGATAACAGCCCCAAAGTAATTCCCCAACACACTCGGGGACTGGTGCTGGCTCGAAGGGCCGAATGGGCTACTCCTGCACCTATTGTCTATTGTCTATTGACATGCACAATGTTTCTGAAGAAGGGACCCAAACTGAAACATCGCCTCTCATTTAGGGTGGCTGGTAGAGCTGCTGCCTCTCAGCATCAGGGACCCGGGTTCAATTCTGAACTCCGGTGCTGTCGGTGTGGAGTTTGCACGATTTCCCTGTGACCGTGTGAGTTTCCTCCGGGTGCCCCGGTTTTCTCCCACATCCCAAAGACGTGCTGGTTTGTAGGTTAATTGGGCCCTCCGTAGGTTGCCTAGTGTGCGGGGAGTGGATGAGAGAGTGGGATGACATAGAACTAGTGTGAACGGGTGGTCGATGGTTGATGCGGACTCTGTGGGTCAAGGGGCCTGTTTCCGTGCTCTATCTCTAAACTAAACTGTCCATTCCTTCCACAGATACTGCCTGACCTGCTGAGTTCCTCCCACACTTTTGCGTTTTGCTCAAATATTCCAGCATCTGCAGTTCCTTGTGAAGTCCATCGGACATTTTTCTTGGAAGCAGGACTTAGAAAAATAGAAAATAGCTGCAGGAGTAGGCCATTTGGCCCTTCGAGCCTGCACCGCCATTCAATATGATCATGGCTGATCATCCAACTCAGTATCCTGTACCTGCCTTCTCTCCATACCCCCTGATCCCTTTAGCCACAAGGGCCACATCTAACACCGTCTTAAATATAGCCAATGAACTGGCCTCAACTACCCTCTGTGGCAGAGAATTCCACAGATTCACCACTCTCTGTGTGAAAAAATGTTTTTCTCATCTCGGTCCTAAAAGATTTCCCCTTATCCTTAAACTGTGACCCCTTGTCCTGGACTTCCCCAACATCGGGAACAATCTTCCTGCATCTAGCCTGTCCAACCCCTTAAGAATTTTGTAAGTTTTCTAAAGATCCCCCCTCAATCTTCTAAATTCTAGCGAGTACAAGCCGAGTCTATCCAGTCTTTCTTCATATGAAAGTCCAGACATCCCAGGAATCAGTCTGGTGAACCTTCTCTGTACTTCCTCTATGGCAAGAATGTCTTTCCTCAGATTTGGAGACCAAAACTGTACGCAATACACCAGGTGTGGTCTCACCAAGGCCCTGTACAACTGCAGTAGAACCTCCCTGCTCCTATACTCAAATCCTTTTGCTATGAATGCTAACATACCATTCGCTTTCTTCACTGCCTGATGCACCTGCATGCCTACTTTCAATGACTGGTGTAACATGACACCCAGGTCTCGTTGCATCTCCCCTTTTCCTAATCGGCCACCATTCAAATAATAGTCTACCCTCCTGTTTTTGCCACCAAAGTGGATAACCTCACATTTATCCACATTATACTGCATCTGCCATGCATTTGCCCACTCACCCAGCCTGTCCAAGTCACCTTGCAGCCTCCTACTTCATCAATGGAACAAGCATGGAGTAATGCAGTCTAGCTGGAGTCAGCATCCTGGTGAATAGATGAAGTATCTATCTACATGTTTGGGACCCTGTCCCCCAGCTTCTCGCTTGAACCCCCTTTATGCTGGCCCAGACACAGTAGGGTGGATCTCAACGTCTAAGCAACTAGCACAGGGCTTCCCAACCTTTTTTGTCCCGTTTATCCCCTGGCAACTTTAATAGCACATAACAATGTTAGTTCACTTATTTATGAACAACTAATGATGAACAGATACCAGTATACCAGAACCAAACACAGTGAGTCAATGAGAAAAAAATATGTACAGATCCAGAATTAACAAATGTACCCCCTGCGGGGGGGGGGGGGGGGGGTTGGTTTAACCCCAGTTTTGAAACCCTTGGTCTGGTCTTACAAAAACATAACAAGCTAACTATCCAAATGAATATTTGGAACACACCATACCTTACATCCTGCCCCACAGGCTCCGAAGGTACTGGGCAAATGGATGAAAAATAAAATAATTAATAACAAAATAATGTATAATAAAACAACTCAGTTTTAACAGTTTTTTTTGAGCCAATGAATCATTATTTAATTTATTGTCGCATAATCAACATTTAAATGTAATCATGCAAAATCATCTTGAACTGAAGAGCAACCAGGAAATGAATGAATATTTCATTAGAAGCAAGGTGGAAATCACAACACGGATGGTCCCATTTCCCCCACTACCACACCCCCCCACTTTCCAATCCGTCAGCCCGCCCTTCATCCAACAATTCCCGGGATGGTGGGACTGTCAGATGTTGATAGAATGGAGCAGCTGGGCTTGTATGCCCTGGAGTTTAGAGGGATGAGAGGCGATCTTATTGAAACGTATGGGATTATTAAGGGATTGGACACGCTGGAGGCAGGAAACATGTCTCCCATGTTGAGGGAGTCCAGAACCAGGGGACACACACACACACAGTTTATGAATAAGGGGTACGCCATTTAGAACGGAGATGAGGAAAAACGTTTTCACCCAGAGAGATGTGAGTCTGTGGAATTCTCTGCCTCAGAGGGCGGTGGAGGCCAATTCTCTGGATGCTTTCAAGAGAGAGCTAGATAGGGCTCTTAACGATAGCGGAATCAGGGGATATGGGGAGAAGGCAGGAACGGGGTACTGATGGGGGATGATCAGCCATGATCACAGTGAATGGCGGTGCTGGCTCGAAGGGCCGAATGGCCTACTCCTGCACCCATTGTCTATAATATCTATCAGCTAATCAAATCCCCCCTCCCCGGAATCCACCTATCCCTCGCCAGGCTTTGTCCTGCCCCCCCCACCTCGCCTGCTCAGTCCCTCCACAGATGCTGCCCGACCCACCGAGGTACTCCAGCACTTAGCGTTTTGCTAACAAATATGGTTGAACGAACTTGCAATAAAAAATCATCAGCATCAAAATTAATACTGCATCAACCTGCAACAGTTATAAAATCCCAAAAGGAAATAAAAGATAGTCACACATACTCCTGATTCCCTTCGATCGAGTGCGCAGTCTCTTTTCATCAACATCTTGGTTCATCTACAACACCAAATAACCTAGTTAATGGTCGGTAGGTTTACTATTTATTGAAACACGTTATAAACAGTCAGGTCAGTTTGTGCAGGCATGCAATAGGAATTCTTGAGGCTTTATTATAAATGATTACAGTGTAAATCCTGAAGATATTCAAACAATGGGCTTCCCTTCAGTAATTTTAAGTACGAACCAGTTTATCTTAATATATTATATAAAGCATCAAAAGATGACAACAGCAAGAAAGACACAGAGTGTTGGAGTAGCACAGTGGGTCGGGCAGCATCTCTGGTGAGAGGGAATAGGTGAGAGAATAGACATAGACATAGAAAATAGGTGCAGGAGGAGGCCATTTGGCCCTTCGAGCCAGCACCGCCATTCATTGCGATCATGGCTGATCGTCCCCTATCAATAACCCGTGCCTGCCTTGTCCCCATATCCCTTGATTCCACTAGCCCATAGGGCTCTATCTAACTCGCTCTTAAATCCCTCTCTTAGAATGGAGCGGCTGGGCTTGTACACTCTGGAATTTAGCAGGACGAGAGGGGAAGGACACGCTGGAGGCAGGAAACATGTTCCCGATGTTGGGGGAGTCCAGAACCAGGGGCCACAGTTTAAGAATAAGGGGTAAGCCATTTGGAACAGAGACGAGGAAACACTTTTTAACACAGAGAGTTGTGAGTCTGTGGAATTCTCTGCCCCAGAGGGCGGTGGAGGCCGGTTCTCTGGATACTTTCAAGAGAGAGCTAGATAGGGCTCTTAAAGATAGCGGAGTCAGGGTGATATGGGGAGAAGGCAGGAACGGGGTACTGATGGGGGATGATCAGCCGTGATCACAGTGAATGGCGGTGCTGGCTCGAAGGGCCGAATGGCCTACTCCTGCACCTATTGTCTATTGTGACGTTTTGGGTCGGGACCATCCTTCTTGAGCCTGGATAAGGGTTACGATCCCGAATCATTTTCTCCAGAGATGCTGCCTGACCCGCTGAGTTACTCCAAACACGTTGTGTCTAACTTCGGCAGAAACCAGTACCTGTGGTTCCTTCCTACACGGTGGCAACAGCAGATTGCATTTCCGCAGCAGTTTTACTATAACACCAATCCCAAGGCACATTACGTGTCACGCCAATGTGAAGAGTGGCCAAGGAAATGGATTTTAATGAAGTCTTAAAGGAATGGGAGATTTATGTTACAGTTGTACAAAAGGTCGGTGAGGCCGTACTTGGAGTATTGCGTTCCGATCTGGCCACCCTGCTCTAGGAAGGATGTCATTAAGTTGCAGAGAAGACAGAAGAGTGCAGAGAAGACAGACACAAAATGCTGGAGTAACTCAGCGGGTGAGGCAGCAACTCTGGAGTGAAGA
>CM069150.1:46134653-46212153 GCA_035221665.1 Okamejei kenojei
AATGATTGAAATAGCATTTTAAATCCATATCAAGCAATAACATTTACTAGTAACTTGCTCTCATCATTCGACCATCGCTCAACTAAACGGCACTCCCCCTGCTTTCCCCGCCTCCTTCGACCGCGAACTAAAGGGCCTGTCCCACTCGGGTGTCATTTGAGCGTCACGCAGGTGGCGCGCGCAGTTTGTACATTCCAAAATCCTGGGGCACCTCGCGCGCCCGTGCGTCGCTGCCGACGTCACCACGCGCGCATCACGACGTGCGCATCGTGTGTCGTGACGCGCAGATGACGCCCAAGAGGGACAGACCCTTAACTTTCCAAATAAAACGTTACACATATTAAGAACAACTTTGCATTCGAATGACTTGAACTGAAGAGTTTCAGGGTTAACTTTGCCCCGCACATGCAATAGTCAGAAGAGTCAAAGGTGGATACAAAGTGCTGGAGGAGCTCAGCGGGTCAGGCAGCATCTCTGGAGAAGACGGGATAGGTGACCATTCGGGTCGGGATCCTTTCAGCCTGAAGGTGAATCTCGGCCCGAAATGCCACGCATCCTTTCCCCCCAGAGATGCGGCCGGACCCGCTGAGTTAATCCTGCACTTTGTGTATAAACCATCTTCGTTCGGTATAAACCAGCATCTGCAGTTCCTTACTACACAAAGAGTCAAGGGCGTCATATCTACTGACAACAAAATACCAATTTGCAGCTGATAACAGGCCTGTAAACACGATAGACGTAGATACGATATACTGTGTAAAAAACTCAATAAACTAATAACCTCAAAACTATTTAAAGAATAACTCTGGCGCAACCAAAGACAGTCCATAATTCATAGATGAAGTTAGTATTCAATAGCCTGATAGTTTGTGGGGAAGAAGCTGTTCTTGAACCCAGAGGTCATGGTTTTCGGGCTCCTGCACCTTCTTCCTGATGGTCGGAGTGGAACGAGGGCGCGGACAGGGTGGTGTGGGTCTTGTATGTACAGTAGGTACGGTGGTGGAATTATCAATATTTCCCAATCTATCACCATTGAGAGTATACTCTACTGTTCTAGTTTGTGTGCTGAGGTGGGCGATCTCATAGTTGATCACACCGTCGCCCCCCCTCCCTCCCCACCCCACCAGATTGTGCGCATCTTCTGGAGGCGGACAATCGGAGGGCGTATTGGCCGGTTGCATCACCGCCCGGTTTGACACCAGGAACTCCCCAGGAACGATGGAGATTACGCACGGCGGTGAACGCTGCCCGGTCCATCGCGGGGACTGACCTCCCCACCATCGAAGGGATCTACAGGAGGTGCAACCTGAAAAAGACCGACAGCCAGCATCATCAGGGACTCACGCCACCCTCATTTCACTCCTGCCTTCGGGAAGAAGGTACAGGAGCCTGAAATCCGCGACCTCCGGGTTCTGGAACAGCTTGGTCCCAACAACCACCAGGCTCTCAAACGCAACAAACACCAACTAAACCACCAACTGCAAACCCTCTTCGTAGCGCTGGCAACTTCAGGCTTCTGTTCTGTTTTGCAGTACGATCGTTTCTTTAAAAGGTATTGAACTTTCTGTTGCTTTATTGCATTATGGATCTATGCTGTAGACCAGCTGAGCTGCTGCAAGTAAGAATGCCATTGTTGTTCTCCGTACATATGACAATTAAACACTCTTGAATCTTGACTCCAACCTTGAGCTTCCATTCATCTTTTCCCCCCGTTGTAATCACTCCTGGTCTAGTATCCATGAACCTGGACATATGCCGTCTGTCACTCTTAAATACATTGTTGATATAGATTGTGAGTTGTGTGTCTGTGGAATTCTCTGCCTCAGAGGGCGGTGGAGGCCGGTTCTCTGGATGCTTTCAAGAGAGAGCCAGATAGGGCTCTTAAAGATAGCGGAGTCTGGGGAAATAGGGAGAAGACAGAAACGGGGTACTGATTGGGGATGATCAGCCATGATCACATTGAATGGCGGTGCTGGCTCGAAGGGCCGAATGGCCTACTCCTGCACCTATTGTCTATTGTCTATTGAACAGCAAGTCACGGCCCTTGTGGTGCTCCGGTCATCACAGCCTCCACACTGAGGAAGTCCTGTGTATTCCCACACTTTGTTTTAACCATTCTCAATATATTAGTACGTCACCTATTCCTTCGCTCCATAGATGCTGCCTCACCCGCTGAGTTTCTCCAGCATTTTTGTCTACCTTCGATTTTTCCAGCATCAGCAATTCTTTCTTAAAGATCAATATATTATCCAGTATATCATCTCCAATTCCTGTGCTCCAGTACATTATTCTCCAATTATTATGCAGTATATTATCTCCATTTCTATATGTTATAACACTATTAATAACCCACAGTGTAGAGCTTCACCAAAAGCCTCCTGAACATCCAAGTAGAACATCCAAATGGTGGCCCCCGTATCTAATCTAATACATATCTTACAACCTAGTAAAAAAAAACTACAGGACGTTAGTCAAATATGAATTCCTGTTCACAAATTCACACTGGTCTGGTCAACCCTTGTTGAATTCATTGAAAGATACAGCGTGGAAACAGGCCCTTCAGCCCACCGAATCCACACCGACTCACACTAGTTCTATGCTATCCCACTTTCTCATCCACAATGAAGGTAACTAATAGAGTGCCGAGTAACCTGCAAACCCGCCCGTCTTTGGGATGTGGGAGGAAACGGGAGCACCCGGAGGAAACTCACGCGGTCACAGGAAAAAACGTGCAAACTCCACACAGACAGCACCCGAGGTCAGGATTGAACTTGAGTCTCTGACGCTGTGAGGCAGCAGCTCTACCCACTGCGCCACTGTTCTTTTCTCGGTAACTGCAGCCTTCAACGTAGACACATTGTAAATCATGGACATCTAACTCAGAAGGCTGGTTGTTTGGCTGCCGTGTACAAATTACATCTGACCTTTTAGTTTGGGCAGTTTAGTATTTGCCCAGAAATCCATCAAGAATCTTCAGACGCAGAAATATAAACTGCTGAGGAATTTATCGAGGAATATTTCACTTCTGCTTGGAATGAGGTAAACAGCCCTCATCGGCAGCAGGGCAAACTATCTTGAATCAAGAATATTTAAATGCAAGGAAGGTTTAGGATCATTCGTGGGATTGAACAAGCTGAGATGAAGCAACTTAACAGCTCAAATTAACAATAACCTTTCTGCTGGGACATTTAAGGAATTGATGTTGAGATAGTCATACAGCAGGCAAACAGGCCCTTCGGCCCAACTCATCCATGCTGACCAAGGTGTCCCACCTAAGCCAGCCCCATTTGCCCACATTTGGCCCACATCCCACTCCAACTTTTCCTGTCCAAGTGTCTTTTACATGCTGTTCTAGGACTTTAGTTCCAGATACCTCCCACCCTTTCCCAGTTGACCAAGATCCCCCCCTGTAATCAGAGATTATCATCTTCACTCTCCACTATATTGTTGGTTTTGAGACACAAGGAACGACAGATGCTAAAGGCTTCAAGAATCAAGAGAGTCAAGTGTTTCATTATCATAGCTACCAACAATGGATCAATGACATTTTTACATGCAACAGCATAACAGATCTGTAAACACAATACACACAGATAATATATAATAGACAAAAATGTTATACATTTATAACCACAATATTAGTGCAAATTAAAACCCCTAAACTCCTTAGTGCGATCAAAGGCAGTCCATAGCAATTCATAAAGTGCTGGAGTAACTCAGTGGGTCAGGCAGCATCTGTGGAGAACATGGATAGGTGACGTTTCAGGTTGGGACCAATCTTCAGACTGAAACGTCACCTATCCATGTTCTCCACAGATGCTGCCTGACCCGCTGAGTTACTCCAGCACTCTGTGAAACGTCACCTATCCACGTTCTCCACAGATGCTGCCTGACCCGCTGAGTTATTCCAGCACTCTGTGAAACGTCACCTATCCATGTCCTCCACAGATGCTGCCTGACCCGCTGAGTTACTCCAGCACTCTGTGAAACGTCACCTATCCATGTTCTCCACAGATGCTGCCTGACCCGCTGAGTTACTCCAGCACTCTGTGAAACGTCACCTATCCATGTTCTCCACAGATGCTGCCTGACCCGCTGAGTTACTCCAGTATTTATATCACCAATCTTCTACAAACTCACTAACCCTGTACATTCACGTCCAAAGTGTTAATATACTAAAGAACAACTGTGGACCCAGCATCGATCCCTGTGGTACACCACTCGTTACAGACCTCCAGTTATACAGGGTTCCTAGTGAGACCACACCTGGAGTATAGTTTTGGTCCCCTAATTTGAGGAAGGACATTCATTGCTATTGAGGGAGTGCAGCGCAGGTTTACAAGGTTAATTCCCGGGATGGCGGGATTGTCATATGCTGAGAGAATGGAGCGGCTGGGCTTGTACACTCTGGAGTTTAGAAGGATGAGAGGATATCTTATTGAAACGTATAAGATTATTAAGGGTTTGGACACTTTAGAGGCAGGAAACATGTTCCCGATGTTGGGGGGGTCCAGAACCAGGGGCCACAGTTTAAGAATAAGGGGTTGGCCATTTCGAACGGAGATGAGGAAACACCTTTTCACACAGAGAGTTGTGAGTCTGTGGAATTCTCTGCCTCAGAGGGCGATGGAGGCCGGTTCTCTGGATACTTTCAAGAGAGAGCTAGATAGGGCTCTTAAAGATAGCGGAGTCAGGAGATATGGGGAGAAGGCAGGAACGGGGAACTGACTGGGGATGATCAGCCGTGATCACATTGAATGGCCGTGCTGGCTCGATGGGCTGAATGGCCTACTCTTGCACCTACTGCCTATTGTCTATTGTCCAGTCCGAAAACAACCCATCAGCACCACTCCCTGTTACCCACCTTCAAGCCAATTTTGTATCGAGTTGTCTAGCTCGCTCTAGATCCCAGTGGCTGCTCATAAAACTATTTTTAAGAGTTTGTCTCGACATACAAAATATGATCCAATGTTGAAGTGTAAGAACAAGGCCGTCCCACTAGTGCTATGATCCTGCATTATATTGCTCAGATATCAAAGGTCTAGAAGTGTGAAAACGCACACCTCCAGATTCAGGGACAGTTTCTTCCCCGCTGTTATCAGGCAACTGAACCATCCTACCACAACCAGAGAGCAGTGCTGAACTACTATCTACCTCACTGGTGACCCTCGGACTATCTTTCATTGGACTTTCCTGGCTTTATCTTGCACTGCACAAAATTCCCTTGTCATGTGTCTGTACAATGTGAATGGCTGGATTGTAATCATGTATTGTCTCACCACTGACTGGTTAGCGCAACAAAAGCTTTTCACTGTACTTCGGTACACGTGACAATG
This sequence comes from Okamejei kenojei, assembly GCA_035221665.1. NCBI lineage: Eukaryota > Metazoa > Chordata > Chondrichthyes > Rajiformes > Rajidae > Okamejei > Okamejei kenojei. The sequence goes on from CM069150.1 coordinate 46,139,990, forward strand.
AACTAAACGCAACTAAACAGGAGATTGACTTCACACGACAAAATCTCGAATTAGTGTAATCGATATCTTTGCAATTATAAAGAGGGGTTTAAAAAAAGCTTGTTATTGGATGAACACATCGGGAAAATTGCAAATAAAAGCAACAGAATTAAATTAAAATCGGCAATTAAATTAAAAGCATTTATAACGCTTGTTGATTGGGACTTAACCATTCTTGAAACTGAGCACTAAACTCCCACCTACATACGACCCGTTCAAGTCTCAGAGAAGATTAACATTCATGTTAGACTGAACCAAAATAATTTGTTTCTTTGTGAAATTAGTATAAAACAGTCATTAATTTTCTATTTTAGGAATCGGAATTCCCTATTTTAGGAATTTTCTAATTTGAAAGGTATTCCTGACATTGGACAAAGAGCAATTTGATAGACTAATAGTAAGCAAAGATTTAATGAGGAATTAAGGTTTGATTTTGTGGACAATTTAGTATTTTCCACGTATGTTTGCTAGATGACGTTTTCTCATTCCATGCTAACACTAAGAAATAAATGCCATCAAACTTCATTTTTATTTTAGGCCTTTTTCATTGTTTACCATCTCTTCACAACCACTTTGATTTAGTGCCTTTCTAATATAATTCTGTTAATTGTCACTAACTTTAACACCGTTCCATTTATTTACAAAGGAATGACACAAGTGCCAGGGATAATGCACAATTCTTTCTTAAGGTACATATTGTTCAATTTGTTTATTTGATAACTACCAGAGAGGTGTGTGTAGCCTTATGGGCCTGTCCAACTAAATGGCCTGTCCCACTGTACGAGCTAATTCAAGAGCTCTCCCGAGTTTAAAAAAAAAATCAAACTTGTGGAAGCACGTAGAATGTACGTAGCGGGTACGTCGGAGCTCGGGACGTCTCTTAGCGGCTCGTAACGCTAACGGCAGGTACTCGGGAAACGCGGTAAGCTCGGGAAGACTCGTGAAGATTTTTCAATATGTTGAAAAATGTCCACGAGATCCTCGAGTACCTACGAGTGGCCATTAGGGTAAATTCTCTGAGTTCGAATCAGGGAAACTCGGGAGAACTCTTGAATTAGCTCGTACAGTGGGAGACAGCCCCTTAAGGCTTTTTTTAAGCGACTGCCGGCGACTGTCATTGTCGTAGCAGGTTGCAGAAAAACCGGCGACTGGACTTTAACAACAAAAAATAACCAAAGTCAGCAACGGCAACAACCTACGTTCACCTGGCGACAACCTATATTAACCTGGCAATAACCTACGTTAGCCTGGCGACAAACTACGACATCACCTACATCAGGGGAAGTCAAGCTACGCACATTGGCGTCAAACCCACTCTCGCCGACTGTCTCCGAAAATATTTCCAACATGTTGGAAATCCAGAGGTGACCAGAAAGACGACTCTTTGGGTGACGACTCACGGCCATCACCCGGCGACCATGTGGCAACAGCCTGGTCGCCCAAAAAAAATCGCCTAAGTGGGACAGGCCCTTTAAGCAACAAAATTGTCAATCTTTCCCCTTTCTTAAACTATTACAATGACCTCAGCAGTCATTTTTCATTTGTTTGAAATAAATCTAGAATTATATATCCTGGCATTTGCAACAAGCTAGCAGTTGTGCAAACGGATTTGTCAACAGAAATGTGTGATATTTCCACATAAGCAATCTAGTTGGTTGGAAATTGGAGCGTACTTATGTTTCATGGACTGTATTCTGTCCATAAAAAATCAGATGTCCCTTTTCCCGTCCTTACTTTCCCATGTGAGCGTCTCCACAAACTTTGCCCTCTCTCCCAGCCAGAGTAACGGGGCTGTCCCACTTACAAGACTTTTCCGCCGAAAAAATGTTCGCCAAAAAATGTCAACACGTTGAAAATCCAGCGGCGACCAGAACAAGGTGCGACTCTTTGGGCGACTACTCACGACCATCCAGGCTTCGCCCCGCGGCATGTCGACACGTGTCGCCTGTACGGTCGTGAGTCGCCTCCTCAGTCGCCCAAAGAGTCGTAGCGTCTTTCAGGTCGCCGCTGGATTTTCAACATGTTGAACGTTTTCGCCGACCTGCAACGACCCACGACGGGTGCCGGCAGTCGCCGAAAAAGTCGCGCAAGTGGGACAGGCCCGTTAAGCACTTATCCAGAGATCTCCGCATATGGTTAATTTCCTGGGTGTAGCAGCAGACACAACTACAAGCCCATCTGTGTCTCTTCCTAAACACAGGGGAGAAGCAGATCACAGCGGATGCTGTACACACCCACAACAATTAAACTAACTTCAGCTTCTTTGGGTAAGAAAGACGTGCAGATGCGGGAAAAATCTAAGGTAGACGAAAATATTGGAGAAACTCAGCGGGTGAGGCAGCATCTATGGAGCGAAGGAATAGGTGACGTTTCGGGTATTCCTTCGCTCCATAGATGCTGCCTCACCCGTTGAGTTTCTCCAGCATCTTTGTCTACCTTCAGCTTCTTTGGTGATTGTTTAACCTTTGTGTAAATATTGGTCAGATATCAGTAAAAGATAATTCACTCCCCTGGATTTCTGCCAAGATCGATTAATAACAGCGTGCGTGAGAGACAATAAGGCAGGTTCTGGTATAACATAGCAAGCAAAACAAAGATTTTTACTGTACTGTGGTACATATCACAATAATAAACCTGAACCAAAACCAATACATGTCAAAAGTGCTTTTGTTAAGTACCCATGCTCGGCAGTATGCTTAAACGTGGTGTGTGTGTGTGTGTGTGTGTTGTATTTTGGGCGTTGAAATTTGAAAGCATATCGGTGTTTTTGTTTCCAGGGTTATGCAATTGAAAATTGATTTTCCCTGAGTGCAAACACAATAGCAGTTACTTCCGGGTCATTTCATAATCATTGCAGTAACTCGACCAGGCACTGCCCTGCTTGTGGAAACCTTCACGTGGGGAGCCGAGACCAGGAGGTTCCTCCGTCACCCATCATAGATTGTTTGCGGCGACGGGCCAGGTCACGCGTCTCTCTGTAGTCTCCGATTTGTATTTGAATCCCCTGCTCCCTGGCAACACAGTTCTGACACTCCTGACCAAACAAGGCAAGTCCCCGTCCCCCTCCATTTCCCTGCTTCCACTCACTTCCCTCTGATCTCCTAGGGGGTCGGTCTTGGCATCTTGCTCAGCACGGACATTGTGGGCTGAAGGGCCTGCTCGGATGGCCGATCAACAGAACCTTTTAGACAGGTACGAGAGGTGGATAGAATAGGTTTAGTGGGAGTTGGAGCAAATGCAGGCAGGTGGCTCTTGTGTAGATGGGTATGTTGGTCAGCGTGGGCAAGTTGGGGCAAAGGGCCTGTCTCCATGCTGTATCACTCTATTCTTCCCCGTGGATTGTCACCTTGTCGTGGTGGAGATGCTTGTGTGGACCTGAGACCCTGAGAGCGATGCAGTCTGGAGCTGTGCTCCTGGTAGGGCCACCCATGGCGGTAAGGTCGGGGGGGAGGTCTCTGACAAAGAGCGATCCAACCAAGACCCCAACGGTGGAACAGGCGGAGGATGAAGTCTGACCTTAGTGGAGCGTCACAACGGCCGGGAAGGCGGATGAAGGCTGCGGCAGAAAAGGGTCTCCGGTCGTCTTGGACTCCATGCCACTGGATCCTGACCCAGGTCTGTCAAGGATCGTGGGGTGGCTGTCTGTGCACCAGTCTCCCCACGTTAAACAAAGTCACGCACAGGCGTCCTCCATGAGAGGACAGTCATACTCGTTTCGAGTGACCGCCGATGATGACTCTACGGCTGACCTCCCTGTGACACTCTACAGCTCTCCCACCTGTGATGCTCTGAAGCCACAATCCCTTCCACCAACCATTCTCTCCACTCTAACCCAGCGTTCCGTGAGAGGCTCACATCTCCACCCCTCCCGGCCCTTGGTCAAGCCCATGCCGAGCCCCGATTCTTCTGGAAGGTTCCACATGGGAGGTTGTTCCCAGCACTCCAATGACCGGTGACTCCCTGCCCCAGTTCCTGCTTCCTCACCCCTGGCTCAGATCACTGACGGAAATAGCCCTTCCATCTCTGGTCATTCCCCCAAGAACTCCCCTCAAGAGGTTTTCTTGAGGAAGTTGTTGAGAAGTTCACGAAGAGAACTTAAGAAAGATCCTGACCCAAAACGTCTCCAGAGATGCTGCCAGACCCGCTGACTTATCCTGGTGCTGTGTGTTCGCCTCCAGAACCTACTTTGGTGACAAACTGCGCACAGCCCTCAATATTCATTTTCCAGCCTCCACCCCTCTCTCTGCACTCGTCTCTCGTGCACAGAACATAGCGGGATATTTTAACAGCAAGGGGTGGCCCAGTGGCACATCTGCTAGAGCCACTGCCTCACAGAGTTAGAGAAGTCCGGTTCAATCCTCACCTCAGGTGCTGTCTGCGTGGAGTTTGCACGTTCACTCCTTGACCATGTGGCTTTCCTCCCACATCCCAAAGAGGTGCGGGTTTGCAGGTTAATTGGCCCTCTGTAAAATTCCCCTAGTGTGTAGGGAGTGGATGAGAAACTGGGGAAACATGGAACTGGTGTGAATGGGTGATCGATGGTCGGCCTGGACTAGGTGGGCCGAAGGGCCTGTTTCCATGCTGTATATTTCAGTCAATTAATAAATTGTAGCTGAAATCCATAGTAGACAATCCTTCACTTGAACCATTGTGAAGGGCTCAATATAACAGCTATCTGCTACATGCATTTGAAGCAATTAGAATTTCTTGACTAATATTCGCATTGGCATAATAATGCAAGAATATATGACTAATTCCAGTTTTGCAACACACGGATCTACATGCAGGCAGCGTGCCCTGTCAGTGTCTGAAGGTTTGGCATATTTTGATCTACACTGTAGGGATGGAAGGAGTAAACCAACCGTACTTGGCTTAAACACACTGAATAAGGTCTGAAGATAGACACAAAATGCTGGAGTAACTCAGCGGGACAGGCAGCATCCCTGGAGAGAAGGAATGGGTGACGTTTCGGATCAAGACCCTTCTGAAGGGTCTGAATGTCACCGATCCATGTCCTCCAGAGATGCTGCCTGACCCGCTGAGTTACTCCAGCACTTTGTGTTTATCTTTGAACTTAAAGCAGATAATTCTTGAGAGGACAACTGCAAATGCTTTCCCATCCATCTCTGTTCATTGCTGAAGAACTCCACTCAGGAAGTCCTTGAAGATGCTCTTGAGGAGCTTTAAAAAGGTTTACGACCAGAAACGTCACCTATCCATGTCCTCCAGAAATTCATCGTGCATTACACTATCGTCCCAGTCAGTGTTTATAAAGTGTACAAGGAAATACGTTACAAAGTCTAAAGGGCCTGTCCCACCTGGGAATCCCAAAATCCTGGGGCGACCGCGCGTCACTGCCTACATCACCACGCACCATGCACGCGTAATGCACGCCATGTGCGCGTCACGTGCGTGTCACCCGATGCCCGTGTCACGATACGCGCGTCGTGGCGCGTAAATGATGTCGCGTAAATGAGTGGGACAAGCCCTTACGTTTTCTTGTTTAATGGTAAGTTACTGGAGGTTACAGATGGGGAAAAATACTTGGTTTCATCTTTTTCTTTACATCTAGTTTTTAAAAAGATTGCCACCTGAATATTACGCTCTCAGTCATCATTTACATTGGCAGCAGAAAGGTGGTGCTGACAATTTGGCAGAATTTTAGTTCACACAAGGCAAGAAGCTACAAACAATTAATTTTTGCTCGTGAATTTTGGAAGTAAGATTATCATAACCTTGCGATTGTCCATAAAATCCTTGTTTTAAACAGAGAATAATTACAACTTGATTTCACTTGAGCTGTGGCACTGAGTGTAACATACACAGCCTTAAATTGAAATAATCAACACTCTGCCAACATTTAAGTCGGATTAAATTGGTTGTTGGTATTGCTCAGTCAGACAGAACAGCAGCCACGGAATGTTTCAATTCGCTTACTCTGATCAGCTTTCATGTAAAGAAAATCTATCAGGTTAAACCTTTTTAAAATACGGGAATAGTTGACTTCATTGCCACATTTACCCTTTGGATAGGGTTGTTCATGTGGTCAATGTTCTTAAAGGTTACGGTTAACATTGACACAAAATGCTGGAGTACCTCAGCGGCAGGCAGGCTGCATCTCTGGGGAGAAGGAATGGGTGACGTTTCGGGTCGAGACCCTTCCTCAGACTGGGAGTTTAAGAAGGAACTGCAGATGCTGGAAAATCAAAGGTAGACAAAAGTACCAGAGAAACTCAGTTGGTGCAGCAGCATCTATGAAGCGAAGGAAATAGGCAACGTTTGAGGCCAAAACCCTTCTTTAGACTGATGTTGGGTGGGGTGGGGGGGGGGGAGGGGGCAGGGAGAAGAAAGGAGAAAGGAAGAGGAGAAGCCCGAGGGCTGAGGGAGAGCTGTGAAGGGGAGGAGACAGCAAGGGCTACCGGAAATTGGAGGTTAATGTTCATGCCGCTGCCCAAGCGGAATATGAGGTGCTGCTCCTCCAATTTCCGGTGGTCCTCACTCTGGCCATGGAGGAGGCCCAGGACAGGAAGGTCGGATTTGGAATGGGAGGGGGGGTTGAAGTGCTGAGCCACAGGGAGATCAGGTTGGTTAATGCGGACCGAGCTTCATACTGGGAGTCAGGGGAGTGGGAGACATAGAGATATGGGCGGGTGAGGTGTGAAAACACGGATCAACGAGGATGGAGATCAAGGGAAATGAAGAATGGATCATCGTTGGTGGAGGGGGGGTCGGCAACGAGGCCCACAATCTGTCAAATGTAATCAGGAGGGCAGTGAAACTAGTCTGGGAGGGGTGGGGAGAAAGATAGAAGCACAGAAACATGGACAATAGGTGCAGGAGTAGGCCATTTGGCCCTTCGAGCCTGCACCACCATTCAATGTGATCACGGCTGATCATCCCCAATCAGTACCCCGTTCCTGCCTGCTACCCGTATCTTTAAGAGCCCTATCTAGCTCCCTCTTGAAAGTGTCCAGAGAACCTGCCTCCACCGCCCTCTGAGGCAGAAAATTCCACACTCACCACTCTCTGTGAGAAAAAGTGTTTCCTTGTCTCCGTTCTAAATGGCTTACTCCTTAAACTGTTGCCCCTGGTTCTGGACTCCCGCAACATCGGGAACATGTTTCCTGCCTCTACCACGCCCAAACCCTTAACAATCTTATATGTTTCAATAAGATATTGAGGTATAAGATTCCTGCTTTCTCCCATTATCCCATCTCCCTTGAGTCGGAGAGAGAGAGGGAAAGCAAGGGTTACTTGAGTGAAGTTGTAGTCTACATAAAGTTTTTTACTCGCGAAACATTAATGTTCAGATCATTTGATCAAATTAAAAATAACCAATTGCGTGCACGTTTAAAAATGAAACCTTTGTGTCCCTTCGCACGCAATGCATATTTCAATGTGAAATGTGACAAATGTAGTGGGGTTAAACAAAGGCTTCCTGCTGGCTGCACTTACAGAAACCATGTGATTCCTCCCTTGCAAATGTAAATGGTTTCTTTATAGCTGGCAGGAGATATACAGTAAAACATGTCTAATGCCTGCGTCTGTGCTCAGATTTTATTCTGCAGCCGGAGTTTAATTAATACTTCAGATCAGAAGTGAAGGAACACGTCTCTCGTGGCACAATGATAAAACTTCACCGCACGTTTGTTTTCTCAAAGTGAACGTGGCAAGACTTGCACACCGCGGAGAGAGATACCCTGTAGCCAATCCATTATACGTTCAGCAATAAAGTACTAATGCGCATAAATCTCTGCTTTTAAAAAAAAACACCAGCACCCAGCTAGAGACGGGCAATTGTTAAAATAGTAAAATGTTGTTGCAAATAAAGGCTTTAGAAAGGATTTCGACACAAAGACCTAAACTTCCTTTAAGCAAACTCACAAATTAAGTGGATTTTGAAAACTGTTTATTTGATTGTTGTATACTGAACTAACACTGAATAATGGGCATCTTTACAGTAACGATGGGATTTGCTTCTCGAGGTTAAGCACTTTTTTTCTTAACCGATTATTGACCACGATCGCCGGAGAAACAAGGGCAGTGCTGGTTCAAACAGCTGTTCCTTTCTCACCGCTAATTGCTTTTTCTCCAGGCCTTTACTAGCAAGTCAAGTCACCTGTTTCCGTCACTGTGTAATCAATGATCGAAATCAGCGCTCTCCTACAAACCAGGCAAGCAAATCAGTGCTAGGCACAAAATGCTGGGGGGAACTCAGCGGGACAGGCAGCATCTCTGGAGAGAAGGGATGGGTGACGTTTCGGGTCGAGACCCTTCAAAACGTTGCCCATTCCCTCTCTCCAGAGATGCTGCCTGTCCAGCTGAGTTACTCCAGCATTTTGTGTCTGTCTTCGGTTTAAACCGGCATCTGCAGTTCCTTCCTAAACAAATCAATGCTGAGTCAGTCTTAGCGTACATCTCTATCAAATTACCTGCCAGCTTTGTCGACACTTTGCCAAATTGCTTTGAACTAAAACACAAAAACGCAACCAAAAGACATCCTTTACCCAATCTTGCAAAAAAGTACTACTGCACATGAAATCTCTGATTCTTCAATACCGACACTCAGATGGAACTGTGCAATCGTGACAATGGAATTTACAATCGTTTTTTTCCTTCAGCAGAGTTAATGACGTTGTATTACATACTTAAGAGAATATTCATCGCAGTTTACAAGCGCGAATGAAACCTTATTTAAAGTTCATGTGAAAAGCACAAACTTTAACGGACCAAGTAACATTTCAGAAGTGAAGTAAAAAATTGTATTAGACTATATTTAAGAAATATGGTCATTTTAAAGCAAGGCACTAAATTACATTCTGGCATGATATTTTTCCACATCCAAGCTAAATTTCGAAGGAGTTTTATTTTTGGAGGCGTGACTGGATGCTTTTTGGATTTATTATTGGTGTCGACGTTACTTTCCTGCCTCCAAAGTACGGAATGAGTTTTCTAAGAGCAGAGAGGACACGGAAAGGCAAGAGGCAAAAATCAACAATGGAACTGTAGGGTTATTAAATCCATGAGTGCTCTCATTTCCTTTTGAAAAAATTGCTTCATTGAGAGAGAGCTGATCTATCAAACTTCCACCGACAGAACGTGAAGCAGCCACCTTTGATTCTGCATCTATGTAACTTATCTCCGTGCCTCCCTGACTCGATGCCATCAAAAGCCTGGTAGTTCAAACAAGACAAAAAAAAAAAGGTGCCTTGTCAGAGCAAGCGCCACGTTCCATTCTCCACACTTGAGAGTGCGCCGACCAACTTTTGACCCCAAATTAGCGCGAGTTCATAATTGTTTCCAAAATAATTAGCGTCTTTGCCGGGAGACAAATGATAACATAACAGGAATAGGAGGCTGACGAGCGATGGCTGAAAGTGATGAAAAATCAACCTGAAGTGTCTTCTATTGACAAACACGTCAGCTGTGGCCAAAGCACAGCTCGGAGAGGAGAGGAGATCCAACAATATGCTGCTTGTGGCTGTAAATTAAGCTCTCGCTAAGCTGCCCTAGTTAAACAATTTGTTTCTCCCAACCAGACAGGGCTGGCAGTTCCAGCTATATTTATCAGACTTCAACAGAGGGCCCAGAACACAAGCTTTGTCTTCCTTTGTCAGCCGGAGAACATTAATATTGACTTACCTTTTCCCCATAGCTATTGTCCAGCTCGGTGAGATGACATCACAGAGAGCAGTAATGAAGTCTACAGCAGGGGCTGGGCCATGGTAGGACACAGCGGAACAGGAGACATGTGGTGGCTGAATTAAATATTTGATACTCAACTGTGTTGCTTAAGCCACTGCCGGTTCGGTGTCATTTACTTAATGGCCAACCTCATTAGTTAGATTGCAGGAAGAGCTTGATGTATTCTCTCTGTAAATACACTACCCAGAAACCCTTGGGGTTGCAATATATCTGTTTACTCTGCAAGGAGAAATGAATTTACTGTATACCATCTAATAGGTGCCTCTTGCAATTTACCCCCGCACGGAACTGAACTTCCAAATATCCTCGGAACTGCCGGGTCCTCTGAAACGTGGGCACGCCTAATGCACTCAAGCCGGTTGAAATTTGTGCGGCAAGGTTACTTATTTGGGGTTCACGATTTGAACTAAAAGATTGCTAGTGTCACACTGTCAACCTACCTCCTCTAAGCGAGCTTGTGGTAGAGTCCAAGGATTCCTATTTGAAACACCATAAGCAGTCCAGGATATGACAGATGCCCTAGGTTATCAAGCCTGCTTCCTTTGTTGCTTTCAACCCTTATTAGAGGCAGGGGACAGCAGCCATTCATTAAGATCATTTGAGATTTGCATTCAAATGCCATTTTCTATCTCACTTTACCAGGTTATGCATATATTAAGCTTCTGCAAGGCAGCCTCCACTTGCCAAAATTCTATTAAATTCTTATCTCTGAGCACCAGGCAGTATTATACATCGCACTTCTTTTGTTATGCATTATGGCTGAAATCAATCAGCAGACTCTGCTCTGGGTCAGTAGCATCTTGCCATTTCCAAAAAGCACAACAAAGAAACAAGCCACCTAGCGAACACCACAGTGAGATGAACCTGCACGGGCAAATCTCGACTAAAGGACACCTTTCCAATCATTAAAACTTTGTACACTCTTAGCTCGGATAAATAAAAACACACTGCACAGCTGGGCACACAACTGCTGAAGAGAGAGAGGGAGAGAGAGAGCGGGGAAAATCACAGCTAGGAACAAATCTGAAGTGAGTCATGAAATCAAATGGAAATAATTACAGCCCCCATCATTAAATTATATTAATGTATCTACTCAGTAGGAGTTTAGCACTGGTTGTGTGAAATTTGCTTTTCAAATATCAGTGAGCATTAGAAGCAAATGTCTTCAGGACAAAATACCCTGGACAGCTCCCTGCAGTCTCAGCTGAGTGCAGGGCAAACAGCGTTTCAGCACTTCAGTCAGCTCCACGCGCCTCAAGTTGCAACTGCAAACACCACAAGTCACAGAGTGCTGGAGTAACTGTAGCGGGTCCGGCAGCATCTCTGGAGAACACGGACAGGTGACGTTTCAGGGCTCGACCCTTCAAGGTCCCGACCCGAAACATCTATCCATGTCCTCGCTAAGTTAATCCAGCACTCTGTGTCTTTTCGAAAATAAACCAGCATCTGCAGTTCATTGATTCTACTGCAAACATTACTTCAATTTACAGAATTTTATGAGATTATCAACGATAAATTATAAATGTTATAACTGAGTGCTGAAAATACTAATTTACAAAGATTTAATTCGAAAGGAAAATCTTTAAAAAAACTCTTATCTGTTTTCATTTAAGTATTTTACAAACATAAGAACACTTTTAAATAAACCAATCATTTTTAATGCTTTGGTAAAAGTACTAAAGTCAGAGGTTAAGAAGTATCTTATTTTAGTTTAGTATATTTTTACACGTGTGCCAAGGTACAGTGAGGAGCTTTTGTTTGCGTGCTATCCAGTCAAAGACTGTACACGATTACTAATAAATCCAATCATTTTATGTCCTTAAGTTTTTATAGTTTGGAAGTAAAGTTGTGTAATTAAAAGTCAAAATATTAGCCAATTAACATTAAGTTGCTAACTTTCTCTGGGTAAAGTTTGAAACTTCTACAAATTGTCGGTATTAATTAAAAGTAGTTTATACATAATTAAAAGTAAGTTTGTTCTATCAATAATGTTAAATATATTTTATACTGGAAGTATTGCTGTTAAAATTAATCCAGCTATTGCCGATTTTTTCCCCTTTTGTAACTGCTGAATGAAACTTTGACACAACAAGCTGTGAGTCGAAAACTTTTTTTTTCCCGCACACAGTCCATTAAGGAAGAGGCCGCTTCAATTAGCAGCTGGGAGCTGAATTCATTTTTCTTGTTAGTCTTACAACAGATTTCAGACCTATGCAGATGGGCAGCCCTTCGTTCACCAGACTACAATTAGTCCTGTTGTCAGCTGCATGCAACTGGTCAGCATTAATATTGTATACGTAACAGCTGAGCTTCTGGAATGAAAACTGCCCTGGCAGATGGAAACGGCATAGAGAAACTTTTAATAAGCCTTCAGGCTAACATTGTCTTAATGATCCCTGTCAGACACAGATCAGGAACACCGAGGAGACAAAACTCCTTTGTCTGAAGTCTGCAAATAATATTATATTCCTTTCTTTAGGTTTTTTTTGGGGGGGGATTTTAAGGAAACTAACGTTTAAATGAAGCGCTGCATATCACACAACTCGCAAAACCTGAATCTCTGCACCTTGCGGTCTAATCACCAAGATCCAAATGACACATAAAATAATTATCTGAATGATATTTCACAGAGGCACAAGTCAGACACTTTAAAATAATGCACTATCCACATAGTTTATACAGTCCCCCACAGCACAAAATAAATCAGAATTATTCCATGTAGCAACTGCATAACGTACTTTCTGCAGCAACATTTCCGTATGTTAAATGCCTACAGTTTATCCCAAAAAAAAGCCAGAATTGACAGCGCTATATTCTAAGAGAAAACGGCAGCAGGGAGAGTAAAAATGGTTTGTTTTCTACCAACCAAGAAATGCTCCACACAGCTTCATTCTTGCCGGTCGTTATATCTGGAGGAACGGTGCAGAAGTGAGTGTCATTCGTGGAAACTTTCTGCCAAAGCGCGCACAACTTTATCAGTTGTAGGGGGGCAGTGGGAGCGGGCGGCTGCACCAGTCACAGGCAGCTCTGCACGCAATTACAATTCAAGGCAAGAGCCCGAAAGCCAATCACTGGTGCGCCAGCAGTGTGGACACAACACTATTGTCATTCAAGATGAACACAATACTTAAAGCCACTGCCTACACGCCGACTTTCAAAAACTTGTCCCCCCCCCCCCCCACCCCCCCCCCCACCCCCTGTTTTTTCCGTTTGCTGATTTTCAAGGTTTATAAGGGGTGCAAACGTGGGGTACAAAACACGCAAAAACAGTCGGACGCAAAATAACCCACCCGCTCTCCCACCTTACCCCCCCCCCCCCCCCACACACACTCTGTGTCAGGATTCGAGCATCTTACCAAGTCAGATTTATTCCCGCGTTCCTTCTTTGTCCGTTGCACAAGACCACGGCAAGGCCAGGGCAGCACGGACATCTTGAGAGAGATATTCATGCAGCCATATTTCCAGTTGTATGTTTTCTGTGACATATGTCCTGCTAAATAGATGCTAGCTCCACTTCATTTAAATAAGATGGAATTGTAGCCCTGTCTACAACAGATGGCTCCGGAGATAATGATGGGTGAACACTGGAGATTGAATGGGCCTGACTCTGTTGCTATGGCAGAAGCTAAATGTGTAATGGATGCAGTGCTTATTAAATTTGCGTGTGAGTGAGTGAGTGAGAGAGTGAGTGAGTGAGAGGGGCTGGGGGCAGAGTATGTTCCCGGGTAGGTTTAAAAAAATAAAAAATAATCTGAATCTCACAACACCCGAGAGTTATTAGCAAAGGGCCAGCCTCAGCAACCAAGACACATCCCAACCCGCTCAAGGCCTTTCGCCCCGGCTGCTCCAACTTAGAAAAGGGTGAGTCCCAAAAGGCATTGTGGCAGAATCGGGTGGGTTTGTGCAAGGAAAGGGGGCAGGGAGACAGCAAGCCCCCCTAACAGGCTGTGTAAATACGAGCTCTGACAAAGAGTAAATATAGACAACACTCTGCAAACAGTGGCCTGATTACAATGACAAAGGGCCCCGCACGCGTATGGGAGGAGCGCACTATATACCAGGCCACAGGCAACTTAATAGGCTTTGTACAGAAGCCAAGGCCTCCGTCACCAGCTGTCACCATAGAATATCAAAATGATCCAGACTGTGGCCTGGCAGCCGGCTGGTCCAAGGCAGCAATTAATACCAAAAAAACCCCACAAATGGAATAAGCAGAATTTACTGATTGTGTCCGATAATAAATCTGACGCTGTTGTTTGCTGAAGTTTGTTTCTTAGTTCTTCTTGGTCCTACAAAAATATTCCAAATGGAATTTAAAGTGGAGGTGGCGGAGGGTGGATTCAAGCAAAAAAGGGTTCTTGGAGAAAAAGTGCTACCTTAAATTTAGTTGCGTCTGGCCGGTCGAGGACCGGACTCATCATCAGTCTCCTGCGAGGGAGAAAGTAAAACAAAATTGTGCGAGTTTGTCGTCCTTTTACGCAGCCGAGAGCTGACAGTTTTGGCCAGCACAAAGGAGGGTGTTTGGTGGTTAAAGGAAAGTTAAACGTGGCGGATAAGGTTTAAGAAAGAACTGCAGGTGCGGGAAAAAATCGACAAAAAAGCTGGAGACACTCAGCGGGCGAGGCAGCATCTGTGGAGCGAAGGAATAGGCGACGTTTCGGGTCGGGACCCTCGACCCGATACGTCGCCTATTCCTTCGCTCCATAGATGCTGCCTCGCCCACTGAATTTTTTACCAGTTAAGACACAAAAGTGCCGGAGCAACTCGGCGGGACAGGCAGCATCTCTGGAGAGAAGGGACGGGTGACAATAGACGATAGGTGCAGGAGTAGGCCATTCGACCCTTCGAGCCCCCACCCACCATTCAGTGTGATCATGGTTGATCATCCCCAATCCGTCGGGACATTTTGGGTTGAGACCCTTCTTCAGTCACCGGAGTCGGGGGATATGGGGAGAAGGCAGAAACTGGGGTACTGATTGTGGATGATCAGCCATGATCACAGTGAATGGCGGTGCTGGCTCGAAGGGCCGAATGGCCTACTCCTGCACCTATTGTCTATTAGCAGCAGTAATTTATTTTAGTTTGATCGTTCCTGCCTTATTCCTGACACAGCCCAGGCTGGAAGGGCAGAGAAAATGAGTCCGTGTGCAGATATATGATATCCTGGTGGACACAATGATTGCCAGCAAGATGGATCCTGAACTGAAATGTCGCCTACCCATGTCCTCTAGAGATGCTGTCTGACCAGCTGAGCCTCCCCAGCACTTTGCGTCTTTATATAGGGCTCTGGTGAGACCACATCTGGAGTATTGTGTACCGTTTTGGTCTCCTAATTTGAGGAAGGACATCCTTGTGATTGAGGCAGTGCAGCGTAGGTTCACGAGATTGATCCCTGGGATGGCGGGACTGTCATATGAGGAGAGATTGAAAAGACTAGGCTTGTATTCACTGGAGTTTAGAAGGATGAGGGGGGGGATCTTATACAAACATTTAAAATTATAAATGGACTGGACAAGCTAGATGCAGAAAAAATGTTCGCAATGTTGGGAGAGTCCAGAACCAGGGGCCATAGTCTTAGAATAAAGGGGAGGCCATTTAAGACTGAGGTGAGAAAAAACGTTTCCACCCAGAGAGTTGTGAATTTGTGGAATTCCCTGCCACAGAGGGCAGTGGAGGCCAAGTCACTGGATGGATTTAAGGGAGAGTTAGATAGAGCTCTCGGGGATAGTGGACTCAAGGGATATGGGGAGAAGGCAGGCACGGGTTATTGATTGGGGACAATCAGCCATGAT
This sequence comes from Okamejei kenojei, assembly GCA_035221665.1. Taxonomy (NCBI): domain Eukaryota; kingdom Metazoa; phylum Chordata; class Chondrichthyes; order Rajiformes; family Rajidae; genus Okamejei; species Okamejei kenojei. The sequence goes on from CM069150.1 coordinate 46,155,526, forward strand.
CACAATGAATGGCGATGCTGGCATGAAGGGCCGAATGGCCTCCTCCTGCACCTATTTTCTATGTTTCTATATATTAGGTGCCAACGTACTACTCAGTCACTTCTCTGAAGACTTGCAATCAATATTTCATAAGAGGCAGAAAAATGCTTCATGATGCAAGCCACTGAACCAAGTTACCCACTACATATCTTTAAATCAATGCACCAAAAAGATTTCTTCCAACGGATTGCTTACTGTTTTAACCTCCTGACAGAAACGAAGGCTAGTTTTTAGTGGAGTGAACGCATTTGTAGATTTTTTAGAAAAACTCTGACAGTTTTTTATACAAACCTTACTGCCAACGTCGTTCAGAAGAATGGAATCGCTGCTGTATTAGTTGTAGTGACACCTAATCTGTTTGATAGTCTTGCTGTTTAAGCCCTGTAAAATCAGCTCAGCAGATGTCCAAAAACTAGAGTGACACACTTCACCGAGAGAGAGAGAGAGAATGTTTTAATGTTGTCCTTTAAAATTTCTGTCAAGAGAGTTAAGACTGCCACCCTGTGAGCCAATAACAATTACTCTCACAATACCACAGTACTGCTTCTCTACCCCCCCCCCCCCCCCCTCCGCTCTCTCTCCCCGCTAAAATCAAGAGTAATCAACACAGACCATAACATATTGCCTCGCCATGTGTTCAACTTGAGTTTTAGGATTACCATCAGCAATCAGGGGGAGACCACGGGGCAAATAATGCCCTCCAAATAAACTATCATTGTCCAGCCAGCTGGACACCCAGAGCCATCATGTACGACTTACTCCAGGAGATTTAGGTGGCCATACACACACCAGTCTTCACTTTGAGTGAGCCGAGCATTTTGACATCTGTATGCAAATCGCATTTTGCCATGGGGACTTTTGGTGTCGGAAGTACTTCATGCAGAGGAGTCAAGGCGGACACAAAATGCTGGAGTAACTCAGCGGGACGGGCAGCAGCATCTCTGGAGCGAAGGAATGGGCGACGTTTCGGGTCGAGGCCATCAGACTTCGATTTCAAACCTCAGTCTGAGACCTCTATGTGACAAATAAATGTATCTTGTATCTTTTAAGAAGGGTCTCGTCCCGAAACGTCGCCCATTCCTTCGCTCCATAGATGCTGCCCGTCCCGCTGAGTTTCTCCAGCTTTTTTTTTTGTCGACCTTCAATTTAAACCGGCATCTGCAGTTCTTTCACAGTTTGCATTACTGTTCTGCTGCGACTTTTTTATACTCCGCGTGTTATGTTTTACATGTGACGCCACCACCCTACTTCACACGAGACAAGCCTGTCCCCTCCAACAGTATTTTCCCTCTTGCACCACACCTTTCTCAGATCTTTAATTTATTCAAATTCTTAAAACGCAGCATCCAGGCCTTCATCCATTTTAGCAGCAGGCACTCAAAATACACTATGAATTATTCATCGCAGCTCGATTGAAGCCAGGCTTTTTGCTCTAAAGTGCTTGGTCCTGATGTACTTTTTGGGCAGAATATTTTTCTTCCTTTAATGGCATTTTATACACCACAGACCATAACTCTCAATTACTGCAATTTAAAAAATGTGAAAATTAATCTGCAAACAAGTAAGCTCTTTTAACCAACGCAATCAGATACAGATCCCACATTAATGGTTGTTTTAAGTTAAACAGTGACCCTGTGAAACTTATGCGGGGTGAGGCGCTTGGGTTGTTTCTAGGTAACTTTCTCATAGTCAAGAGATACGGGGAGAAAGCAGGAGCGGGGAACTGATTTTGGATGATCGGCCATGATCACATTGAATGGTGGTTCTGGCACGATGGGCCAAATGGACTACTCCTGCACCTATTGTCTGTTGTCTATTGTCCACTCCTGCACTTGTTACCTATGTTTCTCTGGGTTTCTATAGGTCATACAGCCAAGGGACAGGCCCCTCAGCCCAACTCCAGTTGTTCCATGGTGCCTTGTTGTTATACAGTACGTGCAAAGTGCACGGTGAAATTCTTTTCTCACTAAAGGTCCAGTAGGGTATTGCCATACCACCTCCGATTAGACTCAATCTACTAAACCCGCGTGCAAGAGGCACCATGACTTGCGCCATTTTCCAGGTCCAGTCCGCGCTCCAGTCATTATGAGCGGTGCCCGATCCAGGCGAGACCCAGGCTTCTTCGGGGCCTCCAGCCATCGCCGTCCTTGGTCGCCCAGCAACCGATGTCCTCTCCTCACCTGTCCGTGCCGACCAAAATGCCCCCGTTAAAGCCAGTCCCTCTTACCCACAACATTTCCAACATGTGTCTTTTAAATGTTGTTATTGTGCCTGCCTCAACTACTTCCTCTGGCAGCTCGTTTAATATACCCACCACCCTCTGTATGAAAAGATTGTACCTCACGTTTGGATTAAATCTTTCCCCTCTCACCTTAAACTTATGCCTTCTAGTTCTTGATTCCCCGACTCTGTGTATTCATTCTATCTATTGGCCTCATGTTTTTGTACAGTACACCTCCATAAGATCACCCCTCAGCCTCCTGCGCTTCAAGGAATAAAGTACCAGCCTGACCAACCTTCTCCTGTAGCTCAGCAAGTCTTGGCAACATTCTTGTACATTTTATCTGCACCCTTTCCAGCTTAATAGCATTTTTCCTAAAACAGGCCGACCAAGACTGAACATAATACCCCAAGAGTTGGAAGGAACAATAGACAATAGACAATAGGTGCAGGAGTAGGCCATTTGGCCCTTCGAGCCAGCACCGCCATTCAATGTGATCATGGCTGATCATCCCCAATCAGTACCCCGTTCCTGCCTTCTCCCCATATCCCCTGACTCCGCTATCTTTAAGAGCTCTATCTAACTATCTCTTGTAAGCATCCACAGAACCGGCCACCACCGCCCTCTGAGGCAGAGAATTCCACAGACTCACAACTCTCTGTGTGAAAAAGTATTTCCTCATCTCTGTTCTAAATGGCTTACACCTTATTCATAAACTGTGGTCCCTAGTTCTGGACTCCCCCAACATCGGGAACATGTTTCCTGCCTCTAGCATGTCGAAACCTTTAATAATCTTATATGCTTCAGATCCCCTCTCATCCTTCTAAATTCCAGTGTATACAAGCCCAGCCGCTCCATTCTATCAACATATGACAGTCCCGCCCCCATCCCGGGAACTACAAATGCTGGTTTATACCGGAGATAGACACAAAACGCTGGAGTAACACAGTGGATCAGGGTCATCTCTGGAGAAAATGAATAGGTGACACTTTGGGTCGGGACCCTTCTTCCAAAGGACTCCAATATTCCAGGACTCTAAGTGCGGCTTCACAAAAGTCTTGTACAACTGCTGAAGTGTTTGAAGTAATGTCGTTCTTTGTTACGTGCTTTATCACGCACCACATCCCCTGGTAACTAAGGGAACTATAATCTGCCTATTCTGCCAATATTATTGTGATTTCTTTTAACGTAAAGAGATAAACTGTACATTGGAAATAAGAAATAAAAGACTAACCAACTTAGAAACATCCTGGAGACATAAGCAACAGTTCTGTTCAGTTTTTAGAGACACAGTGTGGCAACAGGCCCTGCGGCCCACCACGTCCGCACCGACCAGTGATCACCCGTGCACTAATTCTATCCCACACACTAAGGGTAATTTTTCTACAGCAGCCGATAAACGTACAAACCTGTGCATCTTTGGAATGTAGGAGGAAACCGGAACACCCAGAGAAAACCCACGTGGTCACAAGGGGAACTTGCAAACTCCGTACAGACAGCACCCGTTGTCAGGATGGAACCCGGGGTCTCTGGCGCTGTGAGGCCGCAACTCTCCCGCTGCGCCGCCCTTAAATGCTGCAGATGATGGATCATTGAATAAAACACATGGTCGGCGTGGACTCCGTGGGCTGAAGGGCCTGTTTCCATGCTGCAGCCTCTGTGAACGGTCCACAAACTAACCTCCTGCTCCTTTGGAAAGCACCCTACGGTTACAAGGCCGTAAGTGAAAGGAGTAGAATTAGGCCATTCGGGGTTAAGAGGGAAAGATAGATCAGCCAAGATTGAATGGCCGAGCTGACCTAGAAGGGCCGAATGGCCTAATTCTGCTCCTAATCACTTATGACCTTACGACACAAGATGCTGGACTAACTCAGCATCTGCCAGACCCGCTGAGTTACTCCAGCACTTTGCACCAGAAGGGAATGGGGTTGGCTGCCTTAATAAAGGGTAGAGCAGAAACGTTAGAAACCGCAGTTTCTCAGAAAAAAAAGTAATTTCTTAGAAAAACATATAAAGCAATTTTGATAAGGAAAATTGAATATTCGGAAGGAACTGCTGTAGTTATGCACACACATAAATAGCTAATTCCACGCAGTCCAATGAAGGGAAAGATTTGTGTTCAGATCATTATTGAATATTTCTGTTGCACAAGCAATGTTTTTAAATAGATTTGGTTATGAAAATGTAATCAATATGAAATGTTTCATGTATAAATTGCAAAGAGGTTCTCAATAATATTAGAATCTGAAATGTATTCTGGGTAATGATATTTCAGCTGCTCTCTGGAAAAGGCAGAATCTGCACCTTTAGATATGGGATGATATAATTTATCAATGACATTACCTGCAGTCATCGAGTGATACAGTGTGGAAAATGCACTTTGGCCCAACCTGCCCACACCGGCCAACATGCCCCACCTACACTAGTCCCACCTGCCTGCACTTGGTCCATATCCCTCCAAACCTGTCCTATCCATGTACCTGTCTAACTGCTTCTTAAATGTTGGGATAGACCCAGCCACAACGACCTCGTCTGACAGCTTCTTCCATACACCCACCACCCTTTGTGTGAAAAAGTTACCCCCCCCCCAGATTCCTATTAAATCACCTTGAACCTATGTCCTCTGGTCCTCGATTCCCCCCACTCTGTGAATTCTGTGCCTCTAGCAAGAAATTCTGTGCAAGATTGGGTTACACAATCTCACTAAAACGCAGAGCGAATAAACTATTTTCCATTATGTGTTGACAGTGGCTGTGGTTTCAACTTAAAGGAGTTTAAGTAGTTTAAATGAGTACAACTATGGCTTTCTATTTATGAAATCTATGAAGAAGTTCTCTTCCTGGCAAACAGCTAACAATGGCCAAGTTATCCCAATTTAAATGGGATAACTTGGACCTAGTGTGAATGGGCGATCGATGGTCAGTGGTTTGGGAATCTGGTTTGGGAACTGCTCTGCCCAGGACAGGAAGCCTCCGCAGAGAGTAGTGCGTTTGGCCGAACGCACTATGGGAACTACACTCGCCCCCCCTGCAGGACCTGTACACCAGGAGGTGCAGATCCAGAGCCAGCAACATTATGGGGGACCCCTACCACCCCAGCAACGGACTGTTCCAGCTGCTACGGTCAGGCAAACGCCTCCGCTGTCACACTGTGAAAACAGAGAGGATGAGACGGAGTTTCCTCCCACCGGCCATCAGGACTGTAAACTCTGATGTCACCAGGGACTCATTTACTGTTGTGTTGTGTCTTTTTAAAAGTGCTGTTTTTTTTCTATTATGTAAATACTGGTTCTGTTCTATACTGTTCTGTAGCTTCTGCACAATCCCGCAGGCATTGCCACTTTCATTTCACTACACGTCCTGTATGTGTATGTGACAAGTAAAGTTGACTTGACTTGGCCTGTTTCCATGCTGTATCTTTCAATCAATCAATTCATCAACGTAAATTTAGACTGTAAAGTTGAACCTGTGTCTTCAAGCTGCAGGTACAACTTCATGTTCACAGAAGTTCCCTATACAGAGAAACTAGAACCTCACTACATCACTACACACACCTCACGCTGCCTTTAAGCTGCTCCCGAGTTTAAAAAAAAAATCAAACTCGTGGTAGGTACGTAATATGAACGTAGCGGGTACGTCGGAGCTCGGGGACGTCCCTTAGCGGCTCGTAACGCTAGCGGCAGGTAATCGGGAAACGCGGTAAGCTCAAGAAGTTTTTTCAGCATGTTGAAAAATGTCCACGAGAGCCCCGAGAACCTACGAGCGGCTATTCTCCGAGTTCGAATCAGGGGAAACTCGGGAAAACTCTTGAATTACCTTGTACAGTGGGACAGGACAGGCCCTTAACTCCAGAAGCACCACCTGACTGAAAGCTCGTCCGATGCTCATTTCACACAATGCCTCATTTTCTTTACCAGTGAAGGCAGGAGCTAATGAAACGTGCATGTTGTGAAATGGTTGTATATTTGTGGTCAGCCAGTTAACCTTCACTGTCGCTAACCAATTTCATCTCCGCGAGATCAAACGCATGCACAAATCACAGGAAATAAATTAAGATGCAAATGGAATAATTTTCAAATCTCCAAGTGCCTGCTGGTGATATTAATTTCTAATTCACCATGAAACAATATCTTACCTACGGTTAACGTATGTAAACAGGCTCACATCAGAGTTTGACGAGACAGAGGAAGAAAAGTGAATGCTTTAAATGTGTGCCAACACACTGGCGCAACAGTAGAACTGCCGCCTCACAGCGCCAGAGACCCCGGTTCGATCCTGACTATAGGTGCTTGTCTGTACGGAGTTTGTACGTTGTCCCCATGACCTGCGTGGGTTTTCTCCGGGTGCTCCGGTTCCCTCCCACACTCCAAAGACGTACAGGTTTGTAGGTTAATTGGCTTCTGTAAATTGTCCCTACTCATAGTCATAGCATGATACAGTGTGGAAACAGGCCCTTCAGCCCAACCTGCCCACACCGGCCAACATGTCCCAGCTACGCTAGTCTCACCTGCCTGCATTTGGTCCATATCCCTCCAAACCTGTCCTATCCGTGTATCCGTCTAACTGTTTCTTAAGCGTTGGGATAGTCCCTGTCTCAACGACCCCCTCCGGCAGCCATACACCCACCACCACTATGCCCAGTGTTTGGCATTGTGTTAGTGTTTGTTGTGATCATTGGTCAGTGAAGAATCAATGGGCCGAAGGGCCTGTTTCCGCGCTGTATCCCATAAATCTAAAGTCAAACGGTATTGCTACAACTTCCAAAATGGGAGAAAGGGAAGATTGAAAACTCATTGCGACCCGAAATGTCACCTATTCCTTCGCTCCACAGATGCTGCCTCACCCGCTGAGTTACTCCAGCATTTTTGTCTACCTTCGATTTTTCCAGCATCTGCAGGTCTTTCTTAAGCAGGACTTCTTGTGTTAGGACAGGGCCCCAAAGCTAAGAACTGTTTGTCGCTCAGCGCAGTTACAACTTTATAAAATATAAACGTTCACAGATGTACTATTGGAAGCAGACACAAGGAACTGCAGATGCTGGTTTACAAAAAGAGACACAACGTGCTGGAGTAACTCAGCATCCCTGGAGAACATGGATAGATGATGTTTCCTTCGTCTTCTGAGCAAGTAGAGGCTTTCTTCGCCATAACATCAATATGGTTAGATCAGGTCAAACCGCTGGTGATATTTACACCTAGGGACTTGAACCTCTTGGTCATCGCCACTTCAGCGCCATTGTTGCGGTCTGGAGCGTGTATCTCTGGGTTTCCTCCGGGTGCTCCGGTTTCCTCCAACATCCCGAAGACGTGTGGGTTTGTACGTTAATTGGCCCTCTGTAAATTGCCCCCGCGTGTGCAGGGTGTGGATTGTCACCTTGTCGTGGTGGAGAAGCTTGTGTGGTCCTGAGATCCTGAGAGCGATGCCGTCTGGAGCTGTGCTCCTGGTGGGGCCACCCATGGCGGTAAGGTTGAGGGGGGAGGTCTCTGACAAAGAGCAATCCAACCAAGACCTCAACGGTGGAACAGGCGGAGGACGATGGCTGACCTTGGAGCGTCACAACGGCTGGGAAGGCGGATGAAGGCTGCAGCAGAAAAGGGTCTCCGGTCGTCTTGGACTCCATGCCACTGGATCCTGACCCAGATCTGTCAAGGACCATGTGGTGGCTGTCTGTGCACCAGTCTCCCCACGTGAAACAAAGTCACGCACAGGCGTCCTCCATATAGGGGATCCACCCTAACACCCAGGACTAAGTCAGCCTCTACAGACATCTGCAGACCCACAAGTAGACGACCCTATGGAGAGGAGAGGACAGTCATACTCGCTTTGAGTGACCGCCGATGATGATGAGGGAGTGGATGTGAAGGCGGGATCACATAGAGCTGGTGCGAACAGGTGCTCGCTGGTCGGCGTGGGCTCGATGGGCCGAACGGCCTGTTTCCATGCTGTATCGATCAATTCCAATTAAATTTTCATTGAATTGGAGTTTCAAGGATGTTATAGAAACATATAACACTCTTAAAGGATTGGACAGGCTAGATGCAGGAAAAATGTTCCCCATGTTGGGGGAGTACAGAACCAGGGGTCACAGCTTAAGAATAAGGGTAGGCCATTTAGGACTGAGATGAGGAAAAACCTTTTCACACAGAGAGTTGTGAATCTGTGGAATTCTCTGCCACAGAAGGCAGTGGAGGCCAATTCACTGGATGTTTTCAAGAGTTAGATTTAGCTCTTAGGGCTAAAGGAATCAAGGGACATGGAGGGAAAAATCAGCCATGATCATATTGAATGGCGGTGCAGGCTCGAAGGGGCCGAATGGCCTACTCCTGCACCTATGTTGTTATGTTTTCTACGTTACAATTAAGGAGAAGGGAAATGCTCTGTTGTTACAGGAAACTGAAGAAAAGTTTTAATATGCACTTCTGGAAGGTCGGCACGGAGGCTCACAGCGTCAGAGACCCGGGTCGGATCCTGACTACGGGCGCTGTCTGTATGGAGTTTGTACGTTCTCCACGTGACCCGTGCGGGTTTTCTCCGAGATCCTCAGTTTCCTTCCACACTCCAAAGGCGTACAGGTTTGTAGGTGAGTTGGCTTGGTGTGAGTGTTAATATTGTCCCCAGTGTGTGTAGGATCATGTTAGTGTGCGGGGAACGCTAGTCGGCGCGGACTCGGTGGCCGAAGGGCCTGTTTCCGCGCTGTATCTTTCAACTAAACTAAATAGACAATAGGTGCAGGAGTAGGCCATTTGGCCCTTCGAGCTAGCACCGCCATTCAATGTGATCATGGCTGATCATCCCCAATCAGTACCCCGTTCCTGCCTTCTCCCCATTATCCCCTGACTCCACCATTTTTAGCATCCAGAAAACCTGCCTCCACCGCCCTCTGAGGCAGAGAATTCCACAGACTCACCACTCTCTGTGTGAATAAGTGTTTCCTCGTCTCCGTTCTAAATGGCTTACTCCTTATTCTTAAACTGTGGCCCCTGTTTCTGGACTCCCCCAACATCGGGAACATGTTTCCTGGCTCTAGCGTGTCCAAACCCTTAACAATCTTATATGTTTCAATGAGATGCCCTCTCATCCTTCTAAACTCCAGAATGTACAAACCAAACAAGGGTCTGGACCCTAAACATCACCCATTCCTTCTCTCCAGAGACGCTGTCTGTCCCACAGAGTTACTCCAGAGTTTTGTGTCTATAAACTAAACCAAAGTATTTTGTTACCCTTTGATTAAAAATCATAGTCGACGGCTTCCAAAAGACTTTAATTGTCCCCAATTTTTTTCCCTTCTCATCCCGTTCCACAGGTGACCTCTGCAATCACCAATCAGGACAAAGTGCGGGGTGCCTGTGGCCTCCCGGCACCTGTTGCAACCGATTCTGCCTGAGGGTGTCTTCATTTAGCCGCACAATAAAGTCTTAACTTACACAAAGAAGTTTCAAAAACTTAGCTACAAAACAAATAGCCCCATCTGGAACAAAACTTAGCAGAGCAGCTGCTGTTACTATTTACAATTTACAATTCAATTCATGCATTTTTTTCCCCCCTTCCTTTGCATCCTGCTAAGTTTATTGGTTTAACCTCCTGGTTTAGTTTCTAAATTGAAAGCCTGGATAAGTTTTATCTTAAATGTACTTTTTTTGCTATCTCCCAGCTGGTAATTAGAGTCGATTAAATTCAAAGACTCCGTCTTTTCTCATTGTAACCGCCTGCTTGTAGTGATGAAAAAGTTCCACTGCAGTTCCCACTTTGTGAAAAGTCTGCTTGCTGTTAATTGCTTTTTATTAACCGAGGATCTGCTTCGTCGTTTCGTTTGCGACGGCAGGCGTGGCACGGTGAGGCTACACTGTCGTCAGACGCGTCTGCGTGCCAACAGCCAGGAACCCTCCTACTCGATATTATTCCGCAACGTTCAACGTGCTCCTATCAAATATCATTCCCTGCTAATTCAAGAGACAGTTTAATCTGCGTATTCTAAATGGGGCTATTTCTCCAGTAATGAAGCAAATGTAAGGATCAGATATTATATTTTTGAGCGGGAAGGAACTGGAGATGTTGGTTTAAACCAAAGAGAGTCACAAATAGTCTGAGGAAGGGTCTCGACCCGTGACGTCACCCATTCCTCCTCTCCAAAGACGCTGCCTGTCCCGCTGAGTTACTCCAGCATTTTGTGTCTATCTTATATTTTTGCACGAGTAATACTCACGGTAATATCTACGCTTGTTTGTCAATCACATGCCTGTACTTCAAAAGTTTATATTTTGCAATAATTTCAAGCACATAGTTGTGTAACAGTTTCTACCCTTAGGGGCCTGTCCCACCTATGCGATTTATTTCGGCGATTTACCGGCACCCGTCATGGTCGCAGCAGGTCGCCGAACATTTTCAACATGTTGAAAATCCAGTGGCGACCAGAAAAAGTTACGACTCTTTGGGCGACTGCTCACGACCATATCGGCATCACATGTTGACACGTGACGCCTGTATGGTCGTAAGTCATCGTACCTTTTTCCAAAGAGCCGTACCTTTTTCTGGTCGCCGCTGGATTTTCAACATGTTGAAAATTTTCGGCCACCCGCTGCGACTATGACGGGTGCCGGCAGTCGCCGAAATAAATCGCGCAAGTGGGACGGGCCCTTTTACACTGTCTCAAAATTCTAAAAAGAATGTTTAGGGAATCACTGTGCAGAATTACTTTAAGTTAGGTTTAAGGTTTATCATTGTGTACCGAGGTACAGTGAAAAGCTTTTGTTTGCTTGCTATCCAATCAAATCAGATAATATTATACATAGGAGGTAGATGAAAATGCTGGAGAAACTCAGAGGGTGAGGCAGCATCTATGGAGCGAAGGAATGGGCGACGTTTCGGGTCGAGACCCTTCTTCAGACAGACATACATGGGTGCATGCAAGCCCATCACAAGTAGATACTATAGAGGACAAAGATAGACACAAAATGCTGGAGTAACTCAGCGGGACAGGCAGCATCTCTGGAGATGAAAGATGCCAGAGGAATGAATGTAGGTTGCCAGCATTGCAGTGTAACAATTCTGGAGATGTTGAATTATATTGTTGGAAAAGTCAATCGAGATTAAAAGTGCATGATTTTTCCAAGCTGATGTTTTACATGCAGACGAAAGCTTTACTCTAGGTTATCTACCGATCCACATTTAAACTGTGTACCTAAATGCCTGGTCATGCATCAATGAAGAGTGAACAAAGGTCTGGTATCGAATGTCACATGAAGGTCCTTGGCTTTTTGTCAGCGATATTTATTACAAGTGAAAACACGGGTTTTGGGAAACGTGAACAAATTAAAAAAATGTTTTTGCTCATGATTATTTTTTCTTTGTCTTCACCCCCCCCCCCCCCCAGTTTTTCCCTCCTCCCCCCCCCCACCTCCCCCCTCCCCCCCCCCCCGAAAGACATTCAGCTGCTCAGCCGGAGAAGCTGACAACTAAATCTCCGGGAGAAGACTTGTAGGTGTACGACCCCGAACAAAACTTCTGCGTGATATACGAGGCGTTTGGTTTGTAAACCTTTGACCTTGAAGTGTGTAGGCTGCTGCCAGTTTTGTGTTCCTCTGGGTTTGCATCTAGAATGAAGCAGCTGCTTGGAGCTCTGCCTGCTGCCGCAAGAAAAGCAACAAAGCGGGGCATAATTTATTTACTCTTCACAAAGGCCTATTTGAACAGTCTCGTAAAAAGGAAATGGAACAGCGACAACTCCAGTGGTGGCTTCAGCCGCGTTTCATATATTAAAAAAAAAATCAATGCATACATGAGCGAGGACGAATAAATTAAAATGCCGTGAACACATTCTAATATCGCCGAACATCGGCCCAAGAAATAACATCAGCGTGGAATGACATTAACATTGAATAACAATTTTTGAAGCATTGGTTGCTATCCAGCTGAACAGAAAACAAATGCTTAGCAATCACAATAGGTGACTGTACATTGATTTACACAGTATTTAAAATCTATTTTAGAAGACCATGAATATAATAGCAGGCCTTTTCCTCGCTCAAGTTAACTGAGATGTCTATATTTTATGTGGTTTTAAAAAAATATATAATTTTTGACATACGTTTCTTTTGCCCAAAATAGGGGGGAATCGAGAACCAGAGGACATGGGTTTAAGGTGAGAGGTTTAAGAAGGAACTGTGCAGATGCTGGCAAAAATCGAAGGTAGACAAAACTGCTGGAGAAACTCAGCGGGGTGAGGCAGCATCTATGGAGCGAAGGAATAGGCGACGTTTCAGGCCGGGACCCGAAACGTCACCCATTCCTTCGCTCCATAGATGCTGCCTCACCCGCTGAGTTTCTCCAGCAGTTTTAAGGCGAGAGGAGTAACATTTGACAGGGAGCTGAGGGGTAACTTTTTCCCCACACAGAGGGTGGTGGGTACACGGAACGAGCTGCCAGAGGAGTCACGAGTCTGAAGAAGGAGTTACGATCCAAGACGTCACCCATTCCTTTTCTCCGGAGATGCTGCCTGACCCGCTGAGCTACTCCAGCATTTTGTGTCCATCTTGCCAGAGGAGGCCAATGAGGCAAATGCTATAACAATATTTAAAAGACATTTGGACGGGTACATAGATAGGAAAGAGTTAGAGGAATATGAGCCAAATGTGGGCAGACGGGACAAATGTAGATTTAGTTTAGTTCAGTTTAACACTATCCCACACACACAATGGGGACAATTTACAAATGCTGCCAAACCCAGTCAGCCTGCAGACCAGCAACGACTTTGGGATGTGGGAGGAAACCGGAGCACCCGGAGAAAAGCCACGCAGGTCACGGGGACAAACTCCGTTATAGCCAAGCACCCGTGGTCAGGATCGAACCCCGGGTCTCTCTGGCGCTGCAAGGCAGCAACTCTCCCGCTGCGCCACCGTGCCGCTTGGGCATCTTGGCCGGTATGGGCAAGTTGGGCTGAAGGGCCTGCTTCCGTGCTGTTATGACCTTACCGCTCCAAAAACGGCACGTTCCTTTTCAAGGAAATAGAACCCTATTTCCGACTGTAAACATACAGTAACATTGTGATTGTGTCGGTGTGCTCAATACGACACATACCCTGCTATTCCTTTATGAGAGAGAGTTCAGTCCTGAGTAGTCATTCAGATGTAATTTTAATACACTGAAATAAACTGCCAATAGTTCTCAAATCACCATGGTCTTGGTAAATAATATTTAATTTGTGATGGCAAATATAACGATATAGCAGAGCATAGAATAAGTACAGCTATTTGAATAGCTGAAGAGCTTTATTGGAGAAACTCAGCGGGTGCAGCAGCATCTATGGAGCGAAGGAAATAGGCAACGTTTCGGGTTTCGGCCCGAAACGTTGCCTATTTCCTGAAATGGTTCCTATTCGGCCCGAAACGTCGCCTATTTCCTTCGCTCCGTAGATGCTGCTGCACCGGCTGAGTTTCTCCAGCACTTTTGACTAACTTCCATTTTCCAGCATCTGCAGTTCCTTCTTCAAAACGAAGAGCTTTATTGAATGGATGGTTATCAAAGCATGGAGATATGATGAATATCAAGAATACAGGTGCACGGTGGAGAGCACGCGGACTGGCTGCATCGTGGCCTGGTTCGGCAACTTGAGCGTCCAGGAGCGGAAAAGACTGCAGAAAGTTGTGACCACTGCCCAGTCCATCACCGGCTCTGACCTCCCCACCGTCGAAGGGATCTATCGCAGTCGCTTCCTCCAAAAAAGCGGCCAACATCAGCAAGGACCCACACCATCCTGGCCACGCACTCATCTCACCACTGCCATCGGGAAGAAGGTACAGGAGCCTGAAGACTGTAACGTCCAGGTTCAGGAATATCTGCTTCCCCACAGCCATCAGGCTATTAAACGCGGCAACAAATTAGCTCTGAACTACACAGACTATTATTATTATTGCACTATATTTGTTTATTCATTGAGTACGCATGCATGTGTATACACACACACACTGAACTTTTTTTCCCCCTGTTATGTACTATGTTTGCATACTCTGTTGTGCTGCAGCAAGTAAGAATGTCGTTGTTCTATCTGGGACACATGACAATAAAACTCTCTTGACTCTTGACGAGGAATGAATATCACGAAGAAGGGTCTCGTCCCGCAACGTCACCCATTCCTTCTCTCCAGAGATGCTGCCTGTCCCGCTGAGTTACTCCAGCTTTTTGTGTCTATCAAGAAAGACCCGCTGAGTTACTCCAGCACTTTGTGTTCTTCTGTGCAAACCAGCATCTGCAGTTCCTTGTTTCTACATCAAGAATTTACAATTGTAAATACCGACACAGTTTTATCTTACGGTGGCTGTTTTTAGTGACAAAGATGTGCCAGAGAACTCAAATAAAAGTTCTTTGAAATTAAGAAGCAATAGACAATAGGTGCCGGAGTAGGCCATTCGGCCCTTCGAGCCAGCACCGCCATTCAATGTGATCATGGCTGATCATCCCCAATCAGTACCCCGTTCCTGCCTTCTCCCCATATCCCCTGACTCCGCTATCTTTAAGAGCCCTATCTAGCTCTCTCTTGAAAGTATTCAGACAACCTGCCTCCACCGCCCTCTGAGGCAGAAAATTCCACAGACTCACAAATCTCTGTGTGAAAAAGTTTTTCCTCGTCTCCGTTCTAAATGGCTTACTCCTTATTCTTAAACTGTGGCCCCTGGTTCTGGACTCCCCCAACATCGGGAACATGTTTCCTGCCTCTAGCGTGTCCAAACTTGATCTTCCTCAAGAAGGCAGCCCATATCCTCAAGGATCACCTGGGCACGATCTCATCTCGCTGCCTCCGTGGGGAAGAAGGTGCAGGCACCTGAGAACCATGGCCTGCCGTTCAAGAACATAGAAAAATAGGTGCAGGAGTAGGCCATTCGGCCCTTCCATTTTCGAGCCAGGACCGCCATTCAATATGATGATGGCTGATCATCTAAAATCAGTACCCCGTTCCTGCCTTCTCCCCATATCCCCTGATATATTTCACCCTCAGAGCCGAAGAATAGCTTCTTCCCAGCGACCATCAGGCGTTTGAACACTAACGGCTCGCTCAGCAACTCTGGGGCATTACAGGTCGGCACGGGGTGGCGCAGCAGTAGTGTTGCTGCCTCACAGCGCCAGAGACCCGGGTTCGATCCTGACTACGGGTGCTGTCTGCACGGAGTTTGTAAGTTCTCCCCGTGACCCGCGTGGGTTTTCTCCGGGCGCTCCGGTTTCCGTGCAGGTTTGTAGGTAAATTGGCTTCTGCAAATTGTCCCTCGTGTGTGTGGGATAGTGTTAGTGTACGGGGATCGCTGACACAAAGCCAAGGACCTTCAGAGCCAAAGGGCCTGTTTCCTGCCTGTATCCCTCAACTAAACTAAATTATCAACTGTGTTTCGGTTGCACCGGTATTTGCCGACTGCGTATCTATTATTGCCGATTATTACTTTGTAGTACCATTGATTTGTGCACATTTGCGTGCTTTGCATTAGTGGATCCGTAAAGCTGCTGCAGCGAGAATTGCTTTGTTCCGTTGCCGGTAAATAAAGGGCCTGTCCCACTTGGCGATTTTCTTCAGCGACTGGCGGCGTCATATCAGCGTCGCCGAACGATTTTGAACATTTCAAAATTTCAAAAAAAAAAGTTGCAAAAACTTGAAAAAACACCGCGCGTCATACGTCATCACGCCTCGTCACGCCGCGTCACGCCGCGAGTTTGTCAGTGACCTGATACGTCAGTCAATGATGCCGGCTGTCGCCGAAAAAAAATCGGCAAGTGGGACAGGCCCTAAAGACAATTAAACACCCTCGACTCTCTTGGACTAACTTGTTCAATGAGTTAAATACTGACCTTTAGTGTTTGGGATCTGTCTTCAAATCCAGAATGGGACATCATTCTCCTCTGCCTTCGGGCTGTGGGTCACAAGGTCATAAGAGGGGCAGAATTAGGCCATTCGGCCCATCAAGTCTATTTCATCATTCAATCATGGCTGATCTATTTCTCCCTCCTAACCCCATTCTCCTGCCTTCTCCCCATGACCTCAGACTCCCGTACTAATCAAGAATCTATCCATCTCTGCCTTACAAATATCCACTGACTTGGCCTCCACAGCCGTCTGTGGCGAAGAATTCCACAGATTCACCACCCTCTGACGAAATAAATTCCTCCCCATCTCCTTCCTAAAAGGACGTCCTTTAGTTCTGAGGCTGTGACCTCTAGTCCTAGACTCTCCCACTAGTGGAAACATCCTCTCTACATCCACTCTATCCATGCGTTTCACTATTCTGTACGTTTCAATGAGGTCCCCCCTCATTCTTCTAAACTCCAGCAAGTACAGGCCCAGTGCAGTCAAACTCTCATCATAGGTTAACCTACGCATTCCTGGGGATAACATTTGAAATAAGTTGGGAAGGATGTAGAGCCGCTGCCTCACAGCTCCAGAGACCCAGGTTCGATCCTGACCACGGGTGCTGTCTGTGTGGAGTTTGCACGTTCTCCCTGTGACCGTGTGGGTTTCCTCCAGGTGCTTCAGGTTTCCTCCCACATTCCAAAGAAGTGCAGGTTTGCGGGTTAATTGGCTTCTGTAAAATAGTTCCTAGCATCCAGGATAATGGGCGATCGCTGGTCGGCATGGACTCGGTGGGCCGAAGGGCCTGTTTCTAAACTGTATCTCTAAAGTAAACTGAACATCTAAATTAAACTAAACATCGAAACCTCCGCACGGTTCGCAATAACTTTTTTAAAATTTTTTTTTTTTAAATTTCAAAATATACTTTATTCGAATGATAAATATATACAATACATTAACCTTGCGGAAAATCCATCCGACATTTTCGGAGGCTGTACAATAGATCAATACAGTTTAGACATTTTCTTTTTCCCAAGTTTCCACAAATCAGTCCCCCACTCATGCCACAATGGCGTGGGATACCTTCCCTTATATTGAGGGGCGTCTCCACAATACTGTACCCCCCATGTCCAGCAGCGGAAGGGCCTTAGACTGTGGCCCTCCCCCACCGAGCCTTGGCGTTGGCTGCACCGAGCTTCAGTGCGTCCCTCAGCACGTACTCCTGCAGTCTGCAGCGGGCCAGTCGGCAACCAACCTAATCTCCCGGTGGCTCAGCACTTCAACTCCCCCCCATTCCGAATCCGACCTTTCTGTCCTGGGCCTCCTCCACGGCCAGAGTGAGTCCCACCGCAAATTGGAAAAGCAGCACCTCATTTTTCGCTTGGGCAGCTTACGCCCCAGCGGTATGAACATTGACGTCTCCAATTTCAGGTAGTCCTTGCTTTCTCTCTCCTTCCCCTGCCCTTCCCAGCTCTCCCACAGCCCACTGTCTCCGCCTCTTCCTCTCTTCTTCCCACCCCCCCCCCACCCCGCCCCCACATCAGTCCGAAGAAGGGTCTCGACCTGAAATGTCACCTATTGCCTTCGCTCCAAAGATGCTGCCTCACCCGCTGAGTTTCCCCAGCATTCTAGTCTGCCTTAAACATCTAAGTCCAACTTTTTTAGGCCTTGAGATATATATTAGAATTGAGATGTAAGAACATGTAATGTATGATTTATCATTCTGTTACCAGTGGAATCATTTTAATCAGCCATATCAGCACCCCAATCATTGTAAATAGTATCCTAAAATTAGTCAGATGCACTGCAGTGTTAGTTTCTTAAAGTATTTTTGGAAATTATGGCTTTTCTCTTATATTTAATAAGTCCTTGTGGTTAATAGTGGCACGGATCGATGTACTAAAGTACACCAGCCACTTCATAGCCTGTCATGCATTAGCAAAGCATGGAGAAGATTGAGACACAAGGAACTGCAGATGCTGGTTTACAAAAAAAAAGATATAAAGTGCTGGAGAAGCTCCGTGGGTCAGGCATAGACCTATCCACATTCTCCAGAGATGATGCTTGACCCACACAGTTACACCAACACTTTGTGTCTGTTTAAAAATAGAGAAAGTTGAACTCAATCACCAAATAATAATGTGTTTAAGAAAGAACTGCAGATGCTGCAAAAAATTGAAGGTAGACAAAAATGCAGGAGAAACTCAGCGGGTGAGGCAGCATCTATGGAGCGAAGGAATAGGCGACGTTTCCCTTCCTCCATAGATGCTGCCTCACCCGCTGAGTTTCTCCACCAAATAATAGTAGGTTGTTTAAGAGTATGTGTAGTTAAGGAACTGCAGATACTGGTTTACACCGAAGATAGACACAAAATGCTGGAGTAACTCAGCAGGACAGGCAGCAACTCTGGAGAGAAGGACTGGATGACGTTTCGGGTCAAGACCCTTCTTCAGACTGTTGAGACTATTCGGAATAATAAGTTGTTAATAGCGTAAGCTGCACGATAACTACCACAGTGATTTCTGAGATGCAAGGAACTGCAGATGCTGGTTCACAAATAAAAAAATAGACACAAAATGTTGGGGTGACTCAGCGGGTCAGGCAACATCAGTGGAGAACATGGATAAGTGAAGTTTTGGGTCAGAACCCTTCTTCAGACAATGTTTTCTGATTTGACTACATCTTATTCTTCCTGTTGAACAAGGAGGAGGACGGGCTGAACTGTGTACCTTCCCCCGCAGAGAAGAATGCTGTGGTGGATGTTTGTGTTAAATTTTATTGTGTATCTTGCGTCATTTTTAGGCGTATCGCCGCTGGCAAATTCATTTCACTGCACCTTCGGGCGCATGTGACGTATAAAATTAACTTTGACTTTGAGCGCAAGCATAAAATTACCAAGATTTACTTGACACCATCTTAGATAAAGCAGTGAATGTAGCAAGTACATTTTCCCTGAGCCTCATCTCCTTTGATATTTCGGTTTCACACCTCACCCTTCCATATCTCTCGTTTCACTTCCCCCCCTGACTCTCAGTCTGAAGAAGGGTCTCGACTCGAAACGTCACCCATTCCTTCTCTCCAGAGATGCTGCCTGTCCCGCTGAGTTACTCCGGCATTCTGTGTCTATCTTTACTGAACAAACCAATGCAATCTGCCATGCTTACTTTCAGAGCATTTTATATCCCTTTAGAACAATGAACATAACAGGACGATATAATTCATGGGAATTATAAAAGGCGAAACGGGATTGACAGAAGGACGGCCGTTCTGAGCAATGAATGAAGCTTTACGCACACAAGATTACATTTAATACTTGTAGAACAGAGGGCAGGGAAATCAATTTTTATGGAAAGACTTTTGAGATTTTGCATTTCAATCCGTGTCCAGATTCAGGATTAGATTGGATATGTGATAAAAAGAAAAGGAATGAATGGGAAATGGTAAATATGACCAGATCACGCCGTGTAAATGCAGAGTAATTGGTGGCAAGCACTGGTTAGGCCAAGGTGTTGCAATTCCGTTGCTACACTGACAACAACAACTTGCATTTAAATAGCAGACGATCTGCTCAAAAATCTGATTATCTGGGATTCCATCATCAAACTACTGGAAAGACTCCAACGTTTTGTAACAACTGTGAACTTGAAGGATTCAAGATGGTGCCAGAAACGTGGCCACTCTTGCGTCGTACCTCAGTGTGATCTACTATCCTACACTCCAGTATTTAGGTATGATTATGCCCCTCCCCCTCGCTCTCTGTCTCTCCCTCTCTCCGTGTCTCCCCCTTTCATTCCCTCCCCCCTCAAGCTCTCCCTCTCTCAACTTCTCTCTCTCACTCTCTCATTCTCTCTTTCTGTCTCTCAACCTCTCCCTCTCTATCAATCTCTCTCTTTCTCAACCTGTTTCTCTCTCTAACCTCTCAACCTCTCTATCTCTATCAATCTCTCTTTCTCAATTTTCTCTCTCTAACCTCTCTCTCTCTCTCGTTCTCTCTTTCTCTCTCAACCTCTCTATCTCTCCCTATCAACCTCTCTCTTTCTCAATCTCTTTCTCTCAACCTCAATCTCTCTCCCACTCTCTTTCTCATTCTTATTCTCTCTCTCATTCTATCTATCTCTTGTCCCCTCTCTCAACCTGTTGTCCGAAGGGGATCTTACTTGTTCAACTATTACCACTTGAATCCAAACATTTTGAGCTCCGGGCATTATTGTACCACTCACTGCAAGCTCTTTAAACTTTTGTATTCACTATCTTTGAAAAGTTGCCGTGGATGTCAAAATGTCAGGGGGTGAGGGTTAGAGGTCAATAGGCACCGGTCTGAGGTGATTGAACCATTACACAGCTCTCAGTGGCTGTTAATTAAAGAGGTCAGACCCTGTCAGCAGGAGGAGTGCGATTATTTCTGCACTGCGGGGGGGGAAAACACTCTCACCACTGGGTCACGCATGTGTCTCTCAGGGCAAATCAATCCCTTCCATCTCCCACGATTAGCACGATAGATTCAAAGTGCTGGAGTAACTCAGCGGGACAGGCAGCGTCTCTGGAGAGAAGGAATGGGTGACGTTCAGGGTCGAGACCCTTCCTCAGGCTATTCAATCTCAGACCCGAAACGTCACCCATTCCTGCTCTCCAAAGATGCTGCCCGTCCCGCTGAGTTACTCCAGCATTTTGTGCCTATCTTTGTTTTAAACCAGCATTTGCAGTTCCTTCCTCCACACAAGATCGTTTTTTTTCCCACTTTCTCTGGGCTTGCGTCTTCATTAGATTTTGATCCTTTAAATCATGTCACTCAGCTGGTCAGACACAAATTCATCCAGAATTTATCTTTCTCTCTCTGGATTAATGTCATGAGACAATGAGAGATATAGTAGTTTAGGCATTTTTATTAATGGAATTTTTTGATTTAAACATGTAACCATAGTGGGAAGTGTCAGAATCGCTTTTCAATTATAGAAATGGAAAATATATTAATGTATTATATGTGCATATGTGTATGTGTGTGTGCGCGTGTGTGTATGTGTATACATACGTGTACATACATACACACATAACTCACAAACATATATGTATACCCAGACACACACACATATATATACATACACACACAAATATATACACATATACACACACACATATATGTATATATATATACACACACACTCACACATATATACACACACTCACACACATATATATATACACATATACACACACATACATACGCACACATATATACACACACACATATATATACAAACATATACACACACTCATATACATACACACACACATATATACACACACAAGCACACATATATACACACACACACATATCTATAATATATATACACACACACACACACACACACACACACACACGTATATACTGTACACACATACACAAATATATGCATATACACACACAGAAACACACACACACACACACATATGTGCATGGATGCATATGTGTATGTGTGCACGTGCGTGAGCGTACGTGTGCACACATACACAGAGTTATTTGTTTTGTATTTTGGTGAGAAACCGGAGAGGAGAAACATGTCTTTTCTTCTGTCGGTGATAAATACTGACAAGAAATTAGTTACCTTATGCGCTCATGATTCACTCCTACCAAAGTTAATGATGAGAATGGAGGATTCCAGCACCATTCTCAGCTGGTTTATCATCAGCAACCAAACACGCGTGCCTGCCCCATTGATTTTGGCCTTTTTCACTGTTGATATTTATCCACATTAATGCTCACTGTTGGCAAGTTGCAAAGGAAACAAATAAGCTGTTGTACTGCAAGAGGAAAACCCTTTTGCCTCATCACTTTAAATGCTTAAGCAGATCAATCTCGTTCCCAGATGTGCACTCAGCCCCTTACTGTACCCCCTACAATCACACGTCTTTGTGGCCAAACTCTGCTCTGACTTAATTCAATTAACTTACGGATGACACAACAGCAGTATGCCGGTGTAACCAATATCATCCCCAATCAGTACCCCGTTCCTGCCTTCTCCCCATATCCTCTGACTTCGCTTTCTTCAAGAGCTCTATCTAACTCTCTCTTGAAAGCATCCAGAGAACCTCCACCGCCCTCTGAGGCAGAGAATTCCACAGACTCACAACTCTCTGTGTGAAAAAGTTTTTCCTCATTTCCGTTCTAAACGGTTTACCCCTTACTCTTAAACAGTGGCCCCTGGTTCTGGACTTCCCCAACATCGGGAACATGTTTCCTGCCTCTAGCGTGTCCATACCCTTAATAATCTTATATGTTTCAATAAGATCCCCTCTCATCCTTCGAAACTCCAGAGTGTACAAGCCCAGCCGCTCCATTCTCTCAGCGTATGACAGTCCCGCCATCCCGGGAATTAACCTTGTAAACCTACGCTGCACTCCCTCAGTAGCAAGAATGTCCTTCCTCAAATTAGGGGACCAAAACCACACACAATACTCCAGGTGTGGTCTCACTAGGGCCCTGTACAACTGCAGAAGGACCTCTTTGCTCCTGTAACCAATGTCTCAACCAATGACGAGATGGAGTAGAGGAAGGAGATAGAGAGCTTAATAACATGGTGTCAGGATAACAACCTCTCCCTCAATGATTGACGCAAAAAAGCTGGAGTAACTCAGCGGGTCAGACACAATCTCTGGAGAAAAGGAATAGGTGACGTTTCGGATCGAGACCCTTCTTCAGACCGCATCGTCAGCCTCGACCTCAATGTCAGCAAGAAGCTGGCTGTTGACATCAGAAAGCGCGGTGGAGCACATGCCCCTGGATCAATGACGCTGAAGTGGAGATGGCCGAGAGCTTCACGTTCCCAAGCATAACCATCACCAATAGTTTCTCCTGCGCCAACCAAATTGAAGTACAACCAAGTAAACAGACCAATGCCTCGACTTCCTCAGCAGACTTGGGAAGTTTGGCATGTTTCCAACGTCTTTTACTTAACTTCTACAGATGAACTATTGAAAGCATCCTATCAGGTTGCATCACAGCTTGGCTTTGCCAAAGACTGCAAGAAATTGGCTGTATGGAACGAGCTGCCAGTGGAGGTAGTTGAGGCAGGTACTATTGCGAACTCCAGCATCTTCCCCACTACCGATGTAAGGCTACCTGGTCTATATTCTCCGTTTTCTCTCTCCCTCCTTTCTTATAAAGTGTGGTTACATTGGCTACCCTCAAGTCCACAGGAACCGAACCAGAGTCGAGAGAACGTTGGAAAATGCATCCATGATTTTTAGGGCCACCTCCTTGAGTAGTCTGGGATGCAGACCATCAGGCCCTGGGGATTTATCTGCCTTAAGTCCCACCATTTACTGACCAATGTGGATTCCCTTCAGTTCCTCCCTCCCACGATATCCTCGGTCCCCTGGTACTTTTGGGAGATTGTTTGTGACTTCCTTAGTGAAGACAGAACCAAAGTACTCATTTAACTATTCTGCCATTTCTTTGTTTCCCATTATAAATTCACCTGTCTCTGATTGTAAGGGACCTACATTTGTCTTCACTAATCTTTTCCTTTTTACATATTTGAAGAAGCTTTTACAGTCAGTTTGTATATTCCCCGAATATATATTTCAAGCTCTTTTTCCCTCTCTTAATTAACCCCTTTGTCCTCCTCTGTTGAGTTTCTAAATTTCTCCCAGTTTGCTGCTCCCTCTGGCCAATTTATTTGCCTTTTCCTTGGATTTAACACTATCCTTGATTTCCCTTGTTAGCCACGGTTGAGCCGCAATTCCCCGTTTTATTTTTTCGCCAGACAGGGATGAACAATTTTTTGGAGTTTTACCGTCAACCCTTTAAGTATAATTTGCCAGTCCATCCTAGCCAATTCCCGTCTCACACCTTCAAAGTCTCATTTCTTTACGTTCAGGACCCTAGTCTCTGAATTAACCGTGTCACTCTCCATCCTAATGCAGAATTCCACCATATTATGGTCACTGTTGCCCAAGGGGCTTTGCACAGCAAGGTCGCTAACTAATCCTTCTTCATTACACAATACCCAGTCTAGGATGGCCTGTCCTCTAGTCGGTTCTTCTACATATTGGTTTAAAAAACCACCCCGTATACATTCCAGGAAATCCTCCTCCTCAGCACTGTTACCAATGTGGTTGGCCCAATCTATATGTAGATTAAAGTCACCCATGATAACTGCTGTACCTTTGCTACACACACCCCTAATTTCCTGCTTGATGCTATCCACAACCTCCCTACTGCTGTTTGCTGGTCTGTATACAACTCCAACAAGTGTTTTCTGCCCTTGGCTATTTCACAGTTCTACCCATACCGATTCTACAGCATCCAACTAATGTCTCTCTTTGCTACAGCATTCATCTCCTCTTTAACCAGCAATTCCACCCCACTTCCTCTATCCTTCCTGAATATCGAATACCCCTGCATGTTTAGCTCCCAGCCTTGGTCACCCTGGAGCCATGTCTCCGTGATCCCAACTATATCACATTGGATGTTGAGCACACTGTGAGATAATAGCAATACTACACACTGAAGAGCAAGACTTGAAACAGAATTCTACCCGAAAGATTAAATGGACTGTTAAAAAAATATTATTTATCATCTGCGCAGTGAATTACTTGACAGAGACATTACACTTTTATCCTCACTTTTGAAATACCGCAGTGACTTGTCCACATACAGTACTTTATCCATTAAGTTATTTTAAGCAATAATGACATTCCATTGAAACTAAAACTCAACTTAATGGTTCTTTAGTAACCTCCTGCGGAGAATTCTCTATTATCTTCCATCTACAAATTCATTGCATATTAATCCACAATGCATTTTGCGTCCATCTGAATTGAAATTCTCCCACTATTCTATCCTGTCTTCCAATGTGCAAACCCTACTCTGAATACTTCTAGTGTTTTCTTTATTTATCTCATCTTCCAAAAACATTGAACAGGTTGTTGTGAGCAGTAGTGAGCTCACTGATGTAAAATCCGCAGATATCAAGTCAATTCATCGAGCATTGATAACTTTAAAAATCAGTTTACAAGTTCAAGTGATGTTTTGTCGGGCATCGGGGGGGGTGGGGGATGTGTGGATTTGTATAAGGAGTTAAAATGAAGGGAACTACCTCTGTAAGCACAGAGCAGCCAGCTGTGAGAGTGACACAAAGACACAGTGTTCATACAATCTCCACACTTCCTGCTAAAAAAAAACCTCCCAGCTTTTCCAGCGCATCAATTATTCATCTGGGCCGTGCAAGGCTATTTATCGAGGAGATAATTCGAACTGGCCACGAGCTGAATATCTCCCCAAATTGTCACCTTGTTTTCAAGCTCCAGTTTCGGAATATCGTTTCCCATTTCTCATGCTAAATATTTTACACGGCGACACTCAACATTTCAAAGCGCAAAGTAAAGTAAATGCATCTCGACCCTAGCCTTCATTCCTTTGAAGAATTCTGAGGGTGCGACTAATGTATTTTTAAAGTGCTGCTTGCAGTCTCAATAAATAAATATGAAATGAGATTTAAAATAAGCCAACGATTGTTGACTTTATATATTATTCCCAAACGACGGCAGCAGCACTGCGAATAATGAACGGTGAAATATTTTGTTCTCTGAAGACTATTTGAAGACAAAATCCTTTCTCACCTTGCTGAATGGTTGAAGATATTGTTGTACACACATCTTTGTTCACATGAGAAGCTGTCAAGCGCCACATACTCTGATGTTAAAATTAGCGTAGAAACACGCATTGACATTGTATACTTTAGTGGAGTTCAGTTCGGAGATATATACAGCGTGTAAACAGGCCCTTCGGCCCACCGGGTCTGCAACAACCAGCACAATCCCCGCACATGGTCCAGAACCAGGGGCCACAGTTTAAGGATAAGGGGTAAGCCATTTAGAACGGAGACTTGGAAACACTTCTTCACACAGAGAGTTGTGAGTCTGTGGAATTCTCTGCCTCAGAGGGCGGTGGAGGCAGGTTCTCTGGATACTTTCAAGAGAGAGCTAGATAGGGCTCTTAAAAATAGCGGAGTCATGGGGATATAGGGAGAAGGCAGGAACGGGGTACTGATTGGGGATGATCAGCCATGATCACATTGAATGGCAGTGCTGGCTCGAAGGGCCGAATGGCCTCCTCCTGCACCTATTGCCTATTGTCTATTAACACTACCCCACACACACTAGAGACATTTTTTTTGCATTTATACCAAGCCATTTAACCTACAAACCTGTGTACACGTCTTTGGAGTGTGGGAGGATAGTGAAGATCTCGGAAAAAGCCCAGGCAGTCACGGGGAGAACGTACAAACTCCGTGCAGGCAAGCGCCTGTAGTCGGGATCAAACCCGGGTCTCTGGCGCTGTGAGGCGGCCACTCTACCGCTGCGCCACCGTACCGCCTCTACTTGGCAGTTTTCCTCAAATATGTGGAGAAATTGATATATGATCCATGTCCCACCGTGAAAGCGGGATATGGGTCATCAGCAGGCTAATGAGATTGGCTTGTCTTGACACCATGGCCAGCACAGAATTCAAGGGCCAAATGGCCTGCTCCTATGCTACTAATAGAAGTTCTGTTCTATTAGTACCTGTTTATTATACAAGATACTCACCCTATACACTGTGGTTTATTCAGCAGGCAACAAAAGCTTCTCACAGTACCCCGGTACACGTGACAATAAACTCAACAACATTATCATCGCATGCACCGAGAGACAATGAATATCATTGTTTTGCACACTATCGATTAGCGAGGGTGTCAACGGTTATGGGCAGGTGAATGGGGTTGAGAGGGAAAAAATAGATCAGCCGTGATTGAATGGTGAAGCAGACTCAATGGGCACCTCCACATTCGGGGACAGTTTCCTCCCAGCTGTTATCAGGCAACTGAATCATCGCCGTTAAGAAGGAACTGCAGATGCTGGAAAAATCGAAGGTAGACAAAACATAGAAACATAGAAAATAGGTGCAGGAGGCGGCCATTCAACCCTTCGAGCCAGCACCGCCATTCAATATGATCATGGCTGATCGTCCGCTGTCAATAACCCGTGCCTGCCTTCTCCCCATATCCCTTGGCTCCACTAGCCCCGGGAGCTCTATCCAACTCTCTCTTCAATCCATCCAGTGATTTGGCCTCCACTGCCCTCTGTGGCAGGGAATTCCATAAATTTACAACTCTCTGGGTAAAAAAGTTTTTTTCTCAGCTTAGCCTTAAATGACCTCCCCTTTATTCTAAGACTGTGTGGCCCCTGGGTCTGGACTCGCCCAACATTGGGAACATTTTTCCTGCATCTAGCTAGTCCAGTCCTTTTATAATGTTATATGTTTCAATAAGATCCCCCCTCATCCTTCTAAACTCCAGTGAATACAAACTGGAGTGCTGGAGAAACTCAGCGGGTGCAGCAGCATCTGTGGAGCGAAGGAAATAGGCAACGTTCCGGGCCAAATAGGAACCATTTCAGGAAATAGGCAACGTTTCGGGCCGAAAACCCTTTCGGGTTTCTGCCCGAAACGTTGCCTATTTCCTTCGCTCCATAGATGCTGCTGCACCCGCTAAGTTTCTCCAGCACTCTCCACAACTAGAGAGCGGTACTGAAATACGATCTATCTCACTGGTGACCCTCGGACAATCTTTGATCGGATTTTATCTTGCACTAAACGTTATTCCCTTATCATCTATGTTTACACTGCGAATGGCCCTATTGCTGTGAATGGCTCTACACCGAGGCAAATTCCTTGTATGTGAATACTTGGCCAATAAACTTACTTACTTGCTTGCAATCATGTATTGTCTTTCCGCTGACTGTTTGACACACAACAAAAGCTGAACCTCGGTCCACGTGACAACAAAACTGAACTGAACTGGCCTATCTCTGCTCCTATGTCTTGCGTACAGTTTTGGTCTCCAAATCTGAGAAAAGACATTCTTGCCACAGAGGGGGTACAGAGAATGTTCACCAGGCTGATTCCTGGGATGTCAGGATATGAGGAAAGACTGGATAGACTTGGCTTGTACTCGCTAGAATTTAGAAGACTGAGGGGGGATCTTATAGAAACTTACAAACTTCTTAAGGGGTTGGACAGGCTAGATGCAGGAAGATTGTTCCCGATGTTGGGGAGGTCCAGAACAAGGGGTCACAGTTTAAGGATAAGGGTGAATTCCTTTAGGACCGTGATGAGAAAAACATTTTTCACACAGAGAGTGGTGAATCTCTGGAATTCTCTGCTACAGAAGGTAGTTGAGGCCAGTTCATTGGCTGTATTTAAGAGGGAGTTAGACATGGCCCTTGTGGCTAAAGGGATCAGGGGGTATGGAGAGAAGGCAGGTACGGGATACTGAGTTGGATGATCAGCCATAATCATATTGAATGGCGGTGCAGGCTCGAAGGGCCGAATGGCCTCCTCCTGCACCTAATTTCTATGTTTCTATGTTATGGTCTTAACAGGTTCAATTGCAAAGTACATCATGATGCAAGGTTATTAAGCATCCAGATTAGCATGTGAAGTGCTTTCTTGTGGGTTTTCTAGCCAACATTCATTACAAACACCAACAAAATCAGTTGGACTGTGTTTAGGTTCCAGATATACAGAAAATGACCATACTTGCCTGCAATAGAACCACAACTAAATAGTACTTTGAAATAAGAAATGTGAGCAGGTCAGAATTTAGAGCTGAATAACAAAAGAACCAATTTGAGTTGTGATTTAGAATTAAGAGGAATAGGCAGATATGTAGTGTAAATTATACCCGCAATATATCTACAAATTGGTAATAAAACTTCACACAGATTGGTATTTTTTGATATAGACACAAAATGCTGGAGTAACTCAGTGGGTCAGGCTGCATCTCTGGAGAAAATAAACTGGTGACCTATCGGGTTGGGATCTTTCTTCAGACTGATTGTAGTAAAGTGAGACATTGTTGATGTCTTTGATGCCAAGGGGTCGGCCATTTAGAACAGAGATGAGGAAAAATGTTTTCACCCACAGAGCTGTGAGTCTGTGGAATTTGCTGCCTCAGAAGGCAGTGGAGACCAATTCTCTGGATGCTTTCAAGAGAGAGTTAGATGGAGCCCTTAAAGATAGTGGAGTCAGGGAATATGGTGAGAAGGCAGGAACGGGGTACTGAATGTGGATGATCAGCCATGATCACAGTGAACGGCGATGCTGGCTCGAAGGGACGAACGGCCCAGTGCTGCACCGATTGTCTATTGTCTATGTCTGAAAAATCAGAAAAAATTGCCTGGGGAAGGGTCCCGACCCGAAATGTCACCCATCCATGTTCTCCAGAGATGTTGCCCGACCCGCTGAGTTACTCCAGTACTTTGTGTTTTTTCCTTGGTTAACCAGCATCTGCAGTTCCTTGTTTCTACCTAAAAAGTACCACAACCAAATCAACCAATACTTGCTTCTGTTGACAAAGTCATGGGGAAAGAACTCTGCTCGGGAACCCCAACTTCACCAGTCATCGGCAGAAACAAACTTTGTAACCCAGCTCGACTTGCCTGTCAATGTGAATATGGTGCCTTTTAAACACAAGTCATTTCAACTACATAGCATCGAGAATTAAAATAATTTTACTGCTAAAATATAATGTAGGAAAGATTTAATCAAGAACCAGAGCACATATGTTTAAGGTGAGAAGGGAAAGATTTAATAGGAACCCGAGGAACAACTTTTTCACACAGAGGATGGTGGTGGCAAGCTGCCAGAGGAGATATTTGAGATATTTAAGACACTTGACAGGTTCATGGATAGGCAAGGTTTAGAGGGAAAGGGGGCAAACGTAGGCAAGTGGGACTAGCATAGATGGGGCATCTCAGTCAGCCGGACCAAGAAAATGAATGGACGCAGGAAAAATCTTCCCCATGTTGGGGGAGACCAGAACCAGGAGTCACACAGTTTAAACATAGAAACATAGAAATTAGGTGCAGGAGTAGGCCATTCAGCCCTTCGAGCCTGCACCGCCATTCAATATGATCATGGCTGATCATCCAACTCAGTATCCCGTACCTGCCTTCTCTCCATACCCTCTGATCCCCTTAGCCACAAGGGCCACATCCAACTCACTCTTAAATATAGCAAATAAGAATAAGGGGTCGGCCATTTAGGACTGAGATGAGGAAAAACCTTTTCACCCAGAGAGTTGTGTATCCATGGAATTCTCTGCTGCAGAAGGCAGTGGAGGCCAATTCACTGGATGTTTTCAAGAGAGAGTTAGATAGAGCTCTTAGGGCTAACAGAATCAAGGGATATGGGGTGAAAGCAGGTACTGATTTTGAATGTAGACAAAAATGCTGTAGAAACTCAGCGGGTGAGGCAGCATCTATGGAGCAAAGAAAAAATAGGCGACGTTGCGGGTCGAGACCTTTCTTCGGACTCCTATTTTCTGTGTTTCTAGGGACCAGTTGGGCTGAAGGGCCTGTTTGCGAGCTGAATGAATGGCTCCATGACTCCAAGGTGGTCAAGCACAGTTTCCAAATAATGTTACATGCAAGCAGCAAGCCGGCTAATTATCTCCAAAATAAATCTGATGATCTATGCATCACATGTGGGATATGATCATTCCGCTAATATGCAAGTTACAGTTATAGAAAAACATTTCATTTTCGACTTAATAAAAAAGTGAAATAAAGTTAAAGGAACAAATAGACAATTATTGGGTGGCGATGAGTTTCTGCCCGGCCATAAGTGCAGCAACAGCTCATTTGTATTTTGGTTTCAGACCAGATTTTAAAATAAATAGCTTTGTCTACTTTCGCTGAGGAGATTGTCACGTAGAAAATGAATCCCGAGCCATATAACAGGAAGCAAATCACATACTTGAAACCATTAGGACTGAATTTACCACTTTAGGGTTCTTTTAGGATGTCACTCAAGATGAGAGAATGCATTTGTAAAGAGAAGTGCTTGTGGGTTTGTAATGTATTTGATACGATCAATTAGTTTAATAGGCCAGCCGTTCAGGACCAGTTGTGTAGGTGTGGCCTTAGGATCAGATTTGGTCCATAAAAGGTAAGTACAGTAGATTTTCCTCCCTTAAAAGCATTGCACTTGTGTTAGCTGTGAACAGTTGATTCTACCTTTTCAATCCAACGTTAGCTCTTTAAGATAGAACATTCAAGAGAGATATTCCTTCTCTCCAGAGGTGCTGCCTGTCCTGCTGAGTTACTCCAGCACTGAGCTAGATGGGGCTCTTAAAGATAGCGGAGTCAGGGGATTATGGGGAATCAGGGGACTGCCTTAGGAACGGGGTACTCATTATGGATGATCAGCCATGATCACATTGAATGGCGGTGCTGGCTCAAAGGGCTGAATGGCCTGCGCCTGCACCTATTGTCTATTGTCTAACACAGAACCATACAGACACAAAGTGTTGGAGTAACTCAGCGAGTCAGGCAGCATCTCTGGGGAAAATGGATAGGTGACGTTTCGGGTTGGAACCCTTTTTTCAGTTTAGTTTAGAGATGCAGGGCAGGAACAGGCCCTTCAGCCCACTGAGTCCGTGCCGACCCAGCGATCCCCGCACACTGACACTATCCCTACACACACTAGGGACAATTTACAATTACACCAAGCCAATTATAACCTACAAAGCTGTACGTCTTTGGAGTGAGGGAGGAAACCGGTGATCCCGGAGAAAACCCACACGGGTTACGGGGAGAACGTACAGACTCCGTGCAGACAGAACCCGTAGTCAGGATCGATCCTAGGTCTTGATTTTTTCCAGCATCTGCAGTTCTTTCTTAAACATTTTGTAGAGAGAGGGAATCTGTGGGAGAGGTTGTCTAGTAACTCAGAACCCAGAAGGATCCAAAAAGCTGCAGTAACTCAGTGAGTCAGGCATCATCTCAGGATTCCTTCTCTCCAGAGACGCTGCCTGGCCCGCTGAGTTGCTCCAGCTTTTTGTGTCCATCTTCGGTTTAAACCAGCATCCGCAGTTCCTTCTTACCCAGAAGGATAGGCACATTAGGGCACCTGAACCTTCAGGACAGACTTTATTACATAGGACATATTACAATGGCTGTGCTGAACATGATACCAAGATATAAAGCAGGGAAACAGGCCCTTTGACTCAATACGTTCATGTTGACTAAGCTGCCCCATCTAAGTTGGTCCCATTTGCCCAAGTTTGCCCCAACTCCCTCTAAACCTTGCCCATCCATATGCCTGACCGAGTGGTTTTTAAATACTGTTCTTGGTTCTTGGTTTCCTGGTCCTCCAAAAATATTCAAAATGGAATGGAATTTAAACTGGAGGTGGTGGAGGGTGGGCAAGCAAAAAAGGGTTCTTGGGGGAAAAAAGAGGTACCTTAAATGTAGTTGCGTCTGGTTGGGTAACTATGGTAAGGTGAAGACTAATTCATGCTTTAATTGTGCGTGGGGAGAATGAATTGCTGTACACAACTGTCTTGGTAGCTGGTGTATTAAATTGGACTGAATGCCCTCGTCTGCTCCTAATAGGTTTGGGTTTGGTGTAGGTTTGGTCACCTATGTTGAGCTGACCATTTAACATTTTGTAAAAACAGGTCAAACGGTGAGCTTTACGTCTGTCTTGGGGAGGATTCCACCCCGACCAGTGAGTTCAGAAGTTCGCTTCTCTCTCATAGGTATTGGTAACAAATCGAGCTGCCCGTCTTTGGACCCGTTCGACGGAAGAAATTTTTTTATTTGTGTTATGGTGCCTGCCTCGACTACCTCCGCTGGCAGCTCGTTCCATACACCCACCACCCTCCGAATGAAAACGTTGCCCCTCCGGTTCCTATTAAAGTTCTCATAGCAAAAGGATTTGAGTACAGGAGCAGGGAGGTTCTACTTCAGTTGTACAGGGTCTTGGTGAGACCACACCTGGAGTATTGCGTGCAGTTTTGGTCTCCAAATCTGAGGAAGGACATTATTGCCATAGAGGGAGTGCAGAGAAGGTTCACCAGACTGATTCCTGGGATGTCAGGACTGTCTTATGAAGAAAGACTGGATAGACTTGGTTTATACTCTCTGGAATTTAGCAGATTAAGAGGGGATCTTATAGAAACTTACAAAATTCTTAAGGGGTTGGACAGGCTAGATGCAGGAAGATTGTTCCCGATGTTGGGGAAGTCCAGGACAAGGGGTCACAGCTTAAGGATAAGGGGGAAATCCTTTAAGACCGAGATGAGAAAGACTTTTTTCACACAGAGAGTGGCGAGTCTCTGGAACTCTCTGCCACAGAGGGTAGTTGAGGCCAGTTCATTGGCTATATTTAAGAGTGAGTTGGATGTGGCCCTTGTGGCTAAGGGGATCAGAGGGTATGGAGAGAAGGCAGGTACGGGATACTGAGTTGGATGATCAGCCATGATCATATTGAATGGCGGTGCAGGCTCGAAGGGCTGAATGGCCTACTCCTGCACCTAATTTCTATGTTTCTATGTTTCTATGTTTCTCCCCTCTCCTCTGGTACTCAATTCCCCAACTCATTTCATTGAGTGAATTCATAACCAACTCAGCAATATCATAACAGCATACGTTACCCAGCTGGATAATGAATTAAAAAATTCCCTGTAAATTAATAATGAAAGGAAAACAGATAATTGCAGTAAGGTTACACAATAAAAGGATAGGAGACATGTGCAGTAAAAACACAGAGCAAATATGCTTCCAATTAATGTTGTTGTGCTGTAGGTTTCATGTAGTAATATTTACGTATGTATCCATACACCGTGGCTTCAGGATTAATTCCAGATTAGAAGAGCACTGATCCAGTATCTCAATGATCTGAGATATTCAAGATAACTTGGATATCACAGAGTGATACAGTGCAGAAGCAGGCCCTTTGGCCCAAATCACACATGTGTCCCAGCTACTAGTCCCACTTGCCTGCGCTTGCTCCATATCCCTCCGAACCTGTCCTATCCATGTACCTGTCTAACTGTTTCTTAAACGATGGGATAGTCCCCAGCATCAACTACCTCCTCTAGCAGCTTGTCCCATACACCCACCACCCTTTGTGTGCAAAAGATACCCATCAGATTCCTATTAAATCTTTTCCCCTTCACCTTGAACCTATGTCCTCTGGTCCTCGATTGCCCTACTCCGGGCAAGAGACTCTGTGCGTCTAGGCAATAAAGTGGAGGGAAACAAGGGTCCTTTCAAAAGCTCTATCAAGTTTTCTAGCCTTGGCAGATACTTTGGAAGTGTGCGGTACGGTGGCGCAGGGTAGAGTTGCTGCCTCACAGCGCCAGAGACCCGGGTTCCATCCTGACTATGGGTGCTGTCTGTACAGAGTAGATGCATGTCCTCCCGTGACCTGCGTGGGTTTTCTCCGGGTGCTCCGGTTTCCTCCCACACTCCAAAGACCTGCAGGTTGGTATAGGTTAATTGGCCACCAACACAACTAAGAAATTAGACTTTAAAAAAAAGAAGTTTTCTTTTATAAAGTACTGAAAATGCTAACATTGTTTTGGTGCCAAATTTCTAGAATGAAACATTTCATAGCATATATTTAATGAAATATTAATAGCTGGATAATACAAACAATACTATCACTGAACAAACAGAAGTGCTGAGGGGGACATTTAGAAATGCGTCTGATATTTACTTGAGAAGTGAGGGGGTGATTCCACCATCAAGTCCCCTAATTGGAGATTACTGTTCAACGTGAACAGATGCTGAGAGAGAGAACTTGCTTACAGCTTGTTATTTTCCATCTGTTTAATTTGGTGGATGCAGGGCTCAGAATTCCCACTCCAGTGTGCCATCCGTGCCTGAAATGCCGGATCGTGGCATCAGTTCAATGCGGATTGGTTCCCAACCTCTGCGGAGTTGCTCTCCAGAGAAAGGGAGGAACAAGGTTGTAGAAGAACGCCCACACCCCCACCCCGGCCACGCTCTCATCTCACTCCTGCCGTCGGGAAGAAGGACCAGGAGCCTGCAAACCGCGACCTCCAGGTTCAGGAACAGCGACATCCCAACAACCACCAGGCTCTTGAACACGACAAACTCCAACTGAACTCCGAAATACTCGATGACCCCAGGTCACATCACTGAGGATGCGTCCCAGCACATCTAGAAGATGTATATTTTTCACACTTGTAGATCAGTACAAAAAAACACAACAATGCATTTGCAAATATTCTGAATGCTTCTGAATTATTTATTGTTATAAGACATCCATAGAATCCTGATTTGTGGAAAACATACTCAACTGAGAAGTTTGTGCTGAATATTATCCTTTAAGCATTTAAGTGTGCTTTCAGTTCAGGAGAGTCCAGAGTGTTTAATTGTCATATGTATCGATCAAAGAAATTCTTACTTGCAGTCTCGTCATACAGACAATATATATATATATATATATATATATATATATATACTTAAAAAAATTCAATATATTAATAACCAATACTAATGCACAAACCAAAGTGGGTAATGCAAGCAAAGACAGTGCATTGCAGTTCATAGTTGCTGAATGAATGATTAAGATTATTGGCCAAGTATTCACATACAAGGAATTTGCCTTGGTGCTCCGTCCACATGTGACAACGACATGCGGTGACAGTTAGGAATGACGCATAAAACATTAAACATTAATGGTAAATTGTTATTATTGATATTTCATAGTTGCTGAGGTTAGTGGTGTGTAGGGCTGGAGGTCTCCCGTGACTGCTGGTCACTGCGGAGCGGGGGGGCGGGGCGGGTGGGTGGGCGAGAGCACTGTAGACAAAGATTGCATCATTGTACTATAATGACTGCTTGATGTATTGTGACCATTGAACGCACTTTTGGTACACTGTAGTATGCAAATGTTGAATAAGGTCCTTGGAATGCAAATGTTATATAAAAAAAAGTGTTGTGTCGTGTTCAATAGGCTGATGGTTGCCGGGAAGAAGCTGTTCCTGAACCTGGACGTCACAGTTCTCAGGCTCCTGTACCGTCTTCCCGATGGGGGGAGTGAAATGAGAGTGTGGCCGGGGTGGTGCGGGTCTCTGATGATGCTGGCTGCCTTTGGGAGGCAGCGCCTCCTATAGATCCCTTCCATGTTAGGGGTGTCGGTATCTGTGATTGACCGGGCAGTGTCCACCACTGTGTGTATCTCCTTCATTCCTGGCCGTTCAAGTTGCCGAACCAGGCGGTGATGCAACCGGTGTACCAAGTAGCGCGCACCTGTAGCGGCTCGAAGGGCGTGTCGCCAACATTCCGAGACACTGCAATTCCCCAAGGAAGTTGAAGCATTGTAGCAACTAGTTACTGTTGACCCACTGTGGCCATAGATGAATTGTAATGGAATCCCGATCCTAGTCACAGCCTTTCTTAACATTCCCTAGTGCTGAGGAACCTAACACAATCCGAGTTTCACTGACTAACCCCACGTGAAGTCCAGCAGAGGTCTGATATTGACGCAAGCACATCTGAAACTCAAGACCTGTGTGCACGTGCACTCAGGAGAAGTCTGTCCATGTTCTCTAGAGATGCTGCCTGACCCGCTGAGTTACTCCAGCACTTTGTACCTATCCATGTTCTCCAGAGATGCTGCCTGACCCGTTTTTTTAAACATTGCAGAATTACTTACCTGGGGGCAGGTGAATTCCAGCAGTCCACTTCAGAACCACTGGCCACAGCCAGTTCTATTTGGCCATTTAACCTGCATTTGCCAGTAATTCGGTTTAGTTTAGTTTAAAGTTACGTATACCGAGATACAGAGCAAAGCTTTTTTTATTGTGTGCTTCCAGACATCGGAAAAACTATCCATGATTACAATCGAGCCTTACACAGTGCACAGATACAGGGAATAACATTTAGTGCAAGATAAAAGTCCAGTTAAAATAAATTAAAATGTGTAGGAAAGAACTGCAGATCTGACCTTTCTGTCCTGGGCCTCCTCCATTGTCAGAGTGAGGCCCAGCGCAAATTGGAAGTGCAGCACCTCATATTTCGTTTGGGCAGCTTACACCCCAGCGGTATGAACATTAACTTCTCTAACTTGCTTTCCCTCTCTCTCCATCCCCTCCCCCTTCCCAGTTCTCCCACCAGTCTTACTGCCTCCGACTACATTCTACCTCTGTACCGCCCACTCCCCTGACATCCTGTAACTATATTATATAGTTATATACAATTATAACAATTTGGAATCAAAGGGATATGGAATTCGGAATCAAGGGCGAATGGAATCAAGGGATATGGGGTGAAATCAGGAACGGGGCACTGATTTTAGATGATCAACCATGATCATATTGAATGGCGGTGCTGGCTCGAAGGGCCGAATGGCCTACCCCTGCACCTATTTTCTATGTTTCTATGTTTAATCCTATTCATGATTTTTGTAAAGGTAAACTGCTCTTTCACTAAAAGCAGTCTGAAGAAGGGTTTCGGCCCGAAACGTTGCCTATTTCCTTCGCTCCATAGATGCTGCCTCACCTGCTGAGTTTCTCCAGCATTTTTGTCCACCTTCGATTTTTCCAGCATCTGCAGTTCCTTCATAAACACTTTAACTAAATCTGTCCAACTATTCAATCCTACCTGTCAACTTCCATGCGATCGAGCAAGTTACATTTGCACACAGCTCACGTTACTGGTGTTTTAAAAGTAATTATCACCAATAATTAAATATTATTAAACTATTAAATTAAAACTGCCCAGGCTGCTTGGTAAGCAGGATTGTAGAAAAAATATAGATAAACCGTTAAATCAAAGTTGTCGGACTGCGTTTACTGCAGCCAACAATTTAGCTTGAACGACTTCTCACCAGTCAAAATGTACTCTTTACAATCTCTCGGTACATTCTGTGGATGTATGTCACATTATTAAGTGCCGAGGATCAAGGACTATCCCTCACAAAAACCGCTGGTCCGATCCGACAATCAAACCCACCAACGCTGGAAGAGCGAGAAAATAAAATGACTCACCTTTTAAAGCACAGTTGCAACTGAATTCACTTGGTAAAAGCCTGCACAAGTAGCTTCTTATGTAGGCACAAGCCCACTGCTGTGAAAGTGGATCAGCGCTAGAATGTACGAACTGATCCAATAAGCCAGCTCCCCTCGCATACACACTGACTGGTCCATTGCCAAATTCACCAGCTTCTGTCTGACAGACAGACAGACAGACCTCTCTGCTGCCACCGAGCCCAGTTAAAGGGCCTGATACGTGACTCGTGCTGTTAGTCAGGCCAGATTCCACAGACTTTATCATTCCGTATGCTTCAATCTAACAAATTTATCTCAAATTTTACCAAATTGCTGACAAATATTTACAACACTTAGTCTGCGACAACTTGATAAACTGAACCACTGATGGAAATATAACATGTTTGCCCACTGTAATAATGGCAACTAGTTATGAATAAATGACTACTGTTTTAATGAGCATCAACACTTGAAGATTTGATTCAAATCAAAGCAAATCAAAGCATAGGCTCGGTGATCACTTCGCCCAACACCTCCGCTCAGTCCGCACTAACCAACCTGATCTCCCGGTTGCCCAGAACTTCAACTCCCCCTCTCATTCGGAATCTGACCTTTCTGTCCTGGACCTCCTCCATTGGCAGAGTGAGGCCCAGCGCAAATTGGAAGAGCAGCACCTCGTATTTCGTTTGGGCAGTTTACACCCCAGCGGTATGAACATTGACTTCTCCAATTTCAGGTAGTCCTTACTTTCTCCCTCCTTCCCCTCCCCTTCCCAACTCTCTCACATAGCGTACTGTCTCCGCCTCCTCTTCCTTTCTTTCCCCATCCCATCCCCCCTCCCCGACATCAGTCTGAAGTTTCGGGTCTCGACCCGAAATGTTGCCTACTCCTCCTCTCCATAGACGCTGCCTCACCCACTGAGTTTCTCCAGCATTTTTTTGTCTACTTTCGATTTTTCCAGCATCTGCAATTCCATCTTAAACACTCTGCACCTACATGCGGTTTTGGTAACAAAATACATTTAAATTTGATGTTATGAGTTTGACTTGACTCTACATATGGTACATATGATCTCATCGGGTGGCGCCGCGCGCGGCTGCCTCGCCAGCAGTCTGTCCGTCATTTCACCCTATTGTTATTTTTTAGTGTTAAAGTATGTTTTATAAGGTTTCTTAGTCTTTTTTATGTGGGAGATGGAGGGGTGGGGGGGAGAAGAGGGGAAACCGTTTTCTCAGTCGCTTCCTGGCAGGAGATGTGTCCTTTCTCCGAGTCGCATCTTCACCCCCTCCTCGCGGCCTACCATCTGGATTGGCGCGGCCTTTCCTGCGGGAGACCGGCCAGCGCGTCAGCAGCGGCGCAGCACTGAATCCCATCGCGGAGCGGGCGATGCCTTACCGGGGATCGCCTGTGTTGGAGCTCGGGAGTGTCGGGCCAGCTGCTTTAACATCGTGGAGCGGTGGAGTTGCGGATCTTCCAGCTGCAGGCGGCGCTGACTTCACCATCGCGGGGTCCTGGGATCTTTTGCCGAAGGTCGCCAGTGTTGGAGCTCCGCCCAGCGCGGCCTGCGGGCTCCAGGTGCCGCGGTCTCCGGTAGGAAGCGGCCGATTCGGAAACTCCAAGCCGCTGAGAGTGTTCCTCCGTTCCGATGTCGGAGTTCCATCATCCCGGCGAGAGGGCCTGTACATCGGGCCGCCCGTAGCGGCGACTGCGGAGGGTTCAAAGACCCCGACCACGGGTGAACAAAGAGGAAGATGACGGAACTTTGGTGCCTTCCCTCACAGTGGGAAACGGTGACTCCGCTGT
Source organism: Okamejei kenojei (assembly GCA_035221665.1). NCBI lineage: Eukaryota > Metazoa > Chordata > Chondrichthyes > Rajiformes > Rajidae > Okamejei > Okamejei kenojei. The sequence goes on from CM069150.1 coordinate 46,195,264, forward strand.
GTGGGGATGTTCATTTAAATTCTATCTGGTGTTGTGTTCTTCTATTTCCATATCTATTTATATGCATCAAATCTCACTGTACCAATTGGTGCATGTGACAATAAATGTAACTTGAACTTGATGATCTGTTTGGTTAGCATGCAATAACAAAGCTTATTGCATGCTGGAGTAACTCAGCGGGTCAGGCAGCATCTGTGGAGAACATGGGGATGTGACGTTTCGGATCAGGAGAACGGACCCAACCTGAAATGTGGTCTATCACTGAAAGTAAGCATGCAGGTACAGCAGGCAGTGAAGAAAGCGAATGGCCTGTTGGCCTTAATAGACAATAGGTGCAGGCATAGGCCATTTGGCCCTTCGAGCCAGCACCGCCATTCACAGTGATCATGGCTGATCATCCCCAATCAGTACCCCGTTCCTGCCTTCTCCCCATATCCCCTGACTCCACTATTTTTAAGAGCCCTATCTATCTCTCTCTTCAAAGTATCCAGAGAACCGGCCTCCACTGCCCTCTGAGGCAGAGAATAAAAAGAGGAGTTGAGTATAGGAGCAAAGAGGTCCTTCTGCAGTTGTACAGAGCCCTAGTGAGACCACACCTGGAGTATTGTGTGCCGTTTTAGTCTCCAAATTTGAGGAAGGACATTCTTGCTATTGAGGGAGTGCAGCGCAGGTTCACCAGGATAATTCCCGGGATGGCGGGACTGTCATATGCTGATAGAATGGAGCGACTGGGCTTGTACACTCTGGAATTTAGAAAGATGAGAGCGAATCTTATTGAAACATAAGATTATTAAGGGATTGGACAAGCTAGAGGCAGGAAACTTGTTCCCGATGTTGGGGGAGTCCAGAACCAGGGGCCACAGTTTAAGAATAAGGGGTCGGCCATTTAGAACGGAGAAGAGGAAAAGCTTTTTCACCCAGAGTTGTGAATCTGTGGAATTCTCTGCCTCAGAAGGCAGTGGAGGCCAATTCTATGGATGCTTTCAAGAGGGAGTTAGATCAACCTCTCAAAGATAGCGGAGTCAGGGGATATAGGGAGAAGGCAGGAACGGGGTACTGATTGGGGATGATCAGCCATGATCACAGTGAATGGCGGTGCTGGCTCGAAGGGCCGAATGACCGACTCCTGCACCTTTTGCCTATTGTCTGTCCATGTTCTCCAGAGATGCTGCCTGGCCGCTGAATTACTCCAGCACTTTGAGTGTCATTTCCTTTGTAAATCACCATCTGCAGTTCCTTGCGACAGAGTTTGGGTTCACTTTGAGTTTGTGTTCCAGACGGATTTAAAACACCGCGGAGCCTGGGATCCGAGATCGCCAGAGTCGGAGCTCTGACCGGCGCGGCCCGAGGACTTTGGGAGCCGCTCCACACTTTCCATGCCGCTGAGGAGTGTTCACCCGACGCCGGAGTTCCATCATCCGGCAAGAGGGTCTGAAAACATCGGACTGGCTGCGGAGTGCCACAAATAGGTCATGACCTCAGGTGATCAGAGGAAGAGACTCAAACTTTCTGATGCCTTTCCCCACAGTGGAAAATGTTGATTCTGCTGTGGGGGGACGTTCATGTTGAATTCTATAATGTGTTGTGTCACTTTTATTTTTTTTATTTTTTCTATGGATATACGGAAACTTAATTATTTCTTCTATGTAAAGCACTTTGGTTTAATCGCGAGTTGATTTAAACGTGCTACATAAATAAAATGTACTTACTTACTTACAAGGGTATTAAATAGTATAAAACACCGTGAAATAAAATCAAGAACATGTTAGAATAGTCAGCAGGCAAACACTATTTTTATTTCAGATTTTACAGCACCTGCAGTATTTTGATTTATTTATGAAAGAAAGAGGGGAGATCTTACAGAGGTTTACAAAATCATGAGAGGAATAGATCGGGTAGTCTTTAACCCAGAGTAGGGGAAAAGAGGACCAGGGGACATAGGTTCAAGGTGAAGGGGAAAAGATTTAATAGGAATCCGAGGGGTAACTTTTTCACACAGAGGGTGGTGGGTGTATGGAACAAGCTGCCAGAGGAGGTAGTTGAGGCTGGGACCATCCCATCGGTTAAGAAACAGTTGGACAGGTACATGGATAGGACAGGTTTGGAGGGATATGGACCAAGCGCAGGCAGGTGGGACTAGTGTCGCTGGGACATTGTTGGCCGGTGTGGGCAAGTTGGGCCGAAGGGCCTGTTTCCACACTGTATCACTCAATTACTCTAAAATCATCATCTTGAAATTACTTTGAGGGATATGAATTCAACAAAGCTGGAAATGCCTCCCTTCATTGCTACAGTGAGATGTTTATCTTCAAGGAATTAACACCACAATGAAAATAATATGGAAATAAATTCCAGGCAGTCACAGTTAGTATGAGTGTGGCGGGACCTTGCAGGGTAACTTCAGAGCCATTGTATTGCAGCGTTTCATAAGAAGAAGAATTAGAATCATAGGACCCCAATGTATCAGTAAAATAACACGACTATAATCTATATAAGTAACACTTTTTTTCTAAATGAAAAATATATTAAAATGGTTTATCAAAAGAAAACGTCAACTTGTATTTAAGGGCCTGTCCCACTTGCGTGATTTTCCCAGTGACGTGCCGGCACCCGTCATAGTCGCAGCGGGTCGCCGAAAATGTTCAACATGTTGAAAATCCAGCGGCGACCAGAACAAGGTACGGCTCTTTGGGCGACTACTCACGACCATACAGGCGTCACCCCAGGCACTGGAATCTTGAGTAAAACACAAAGTGCTGGAGGACTCCAGGGACACAAGGAACTGCGGGACTTCCTTGTGTGAAGAAGGCGTACCGAGCCGAAACGTCGTGTGTCCATTCCTCCAGAGATGCTGCCTGTCCCGCTGAGTTACTCCAGCTCTATGCCTATATCTTCGGCATCTGCAGTTCCTTCCTATCTGCCTGCACAGAATCCATATCCCACTATTCCCTGCATATTCATGTGCCTATCCACAGGTCACTTAAACACCACAACCAGAGAGCAGTGCTGATCTACTATCTACCTCTTTGGTGACCCTCGGGCTATCTTTGATTGGACTTTGCTGGCTTTGCCATGCACTAAACGTTATTCCCTTAACATGAATAATAATTAATAAATAAGTTTCTTGGCCAAGTATTCACATACAAAGAATTTGCCTTGGTGCTCCGCCCACAAGGGACAACATGACATACAGTGACAGTTAGGAATGACACATAAAACATTAAACATTAATAATAAAACATTATCGATTAAACATGTGAATTAAATAAAATACCAGAGCAAAAGGAGGCGACAGATTTTTGGTTATTGAGTAGAGCTACTACTCGTGGAAAAAAGCTGTTTTTATGTCTGGCTGTGGCAGCTTTGACAGTCCGGAGTCGCCTTCCAGAGGGAAGTGATTTAAGGAGTTTGTGGCCAGGGTGAGAGGGGTCAGAGATGATCTTGCCCGCTCGCTTCCTGCCCCTTGCAGTGCACAGTTCATCGATGGAGAGAAGGTTGCAGCCAATAACCTTCTCTGCTGATCGGACGATTCGCTGCAGCCTCCGGGTGTCGTGCTTGGTGGCTGAGCCAAACCAGACCATGATGGAGAAGGTGAGGACAGACTCACTGATGGCCGTGTACAATTGGACCCTCAAGTATCTATACACTGTAAATGGATCGATTGTAATCATGTACTGTCTTCCCGCTGACAGGTTAGCACACAAAAAAAGCTTTTCACTGCACCTCGGGACTCATGACAATAAACAAAACTGAACTGAACTAAACCATTGCATCTGCCTCCACCATCGTCCCCGGCCAAGTGTTCCAGGCACTCGCCATCCTCAGTGTAAAAAACCTGCTACACACCTCTTCTTTAAACTTTGTCCCTCTCATCTTAAAGTTATACTCACTGACTTCATCCATTTCACCACTAACTTCCATCTAACACTCAAATACACCTGGACCATTTCCGACATCTCCCTACCATTTCTAGACCTCACAGGTCTAGATCTCCATCGCAGGTAACAGACTACTGACCGACATCTACTATTAACCAACTGACTCCCACGGCTATCTGGACTACACTTCTTCCCACCCTGCTTCCTGTAAGGACTCTATCCCCTATTCCCAATTCCTTAGTCTACGCCGCATCTGCTCCCAGGATGAGGTGTTCCACACCAGGGCATCGGAGATGTCCTCATTCTTTAGGGAACGGGGGTTCCCCTCCTCAACTATAGATGAGGCTCTCTTCTATAACCCGCAACTCTGCTCTCACTCCCCATCCCCCCCACTCGTTACAAGGGCAGAGTCCCCCTTGTCCTCACCTTCCACCCTACCAGCCGTCACATACAACAGATAATCCTCCGACATTTTCGCCACCTCCAACGGGATCCCACCACCGGCCAAATCTTCCCATCTCCTCCCCTTTCGGCTTTCCATAGACCGCTCCCTCCGTAACTCCCTGGTCAATTCGTCCCTTCCCACCCAAACCACCCCCTTCCCTTGTACTTTCCCTTGCAACCGCAGGGAATGCTACACTTGTCGCTTTACCTCCCCCCTTGACTCCATCCAAGGACCCAAGCAGTCTTTCCAGGTGCGGCAGAGGTTCACCTGCACCTCCTCCAACCTCATCTATTGCATCCGCTGCTCCAGGTGTCAGCTGCTCTACATCGGTGAGACCAAGCGCAGGCTTGGCGATCGCTTCGCCCAACACCTCCGCACGGTTCGCAGTAACCAACCTGATCTCCCGGTGGCTCAGCACTTCACCTCCCCCTCCCATTCCGAATCCGACCTTTCTGTCCTGGGCCTCCTCCATGGCCAGAGTGAGTCCCACCGTAAATTGGAGGAGCAGCACCTCATAGTTCGCTTGGGCAGCTTACACCCCAGCGGTATGAACATTGACTTCTCCAATTTCAGGTAGTCCTTGCTTTTTCCCTCCTTCCCCTGCCATTCCCAGCTCTCCCACAGCCCACTGTCTCCACCTCTTCCTTTCTTCTTCCCGGCCCCACCACCCCCACATCAGTCTGAGGAAGGGTCTCGACCCGAAACGTCACCTTTTCCTTCGCTCCATAGACGCTGCCTCACCCGTTGAGTTTCTCCAGCGTTTTTGTCTACCTTAAAGTTAAGCCCGTTAGTTTTTTAATCTGTCCATCCTGGGAAAAGTCCAGTGGGATTTCCAGTTGTGAACAGTGCAGCGTATTGCATTGCAGTCTGGTGATGTTTTAGCTTTTTTTTTTTGTCGTTCAGTTTTGTAGTTCAGTTTAGTTATTGACACGTGTACCAGGTACAGTGAGAAACCTTTTGTCGCGCGCCAACCATTCAGTGGAAAGTCAATACATGATTACAATTGAGCCATGTACAGTGTATAGATACGCGATCATGGAATAACGTTTGGTGCAAGGTAAAGCCAGCAAAGTCCAGTCAAAGATAGTCCGAGGGTCACCAGTGAGGTAGATAGTAGTTCAGCGCTGCTCTCTAGTTGGTGATAGGATGGTTCAGTTGCCTGATAACAGCTGAGAAGAAACTGTCCCTGAATCTGGAGGTGTGCGTTTGCTTTCACACTTCTGTACCTTTTGCCTGGTGGGAGAGGGGAGAAGAGGGAGTGGCCGGGGTGAGACTGGTCCTTGATGATGCTGCTGGCCTTGCCGAGGCAGCGCGAGGTGATGGAGTCAGTGGAAGGGAGGTTGGTTTGTGTGATGATCTGGTTTGCGTTTACAATTGGCCGCAATTTCTTGCGGAGATTGAGAGGGGGCACGCTTTACACGCTTCGCAGAATGACTGGCAGAATGGAGAGTGTACATTTGTCATTGAGTTTTATTTAAAACTACACTCTTCAATTTGAAAACAATATATCAAATGTTTAACTGATTGCAACTGGACACGGGAGAGAAATTCAGACATCATTCAGTGCTTCAAATACTGATTCACAAGATGTCACATTTTAAACATAATCGGCTGCACATAAACCAACAGGCTTGGACAGAGTGGATGTGTAGAGGGTGTTTCCACTAGTGGGAGAGTCTAGGACCAGAGGGCACAGCCTCAGAATTAAAGGACGTTCTTTTAGGAAGGAGATGAGGAGGAATTTCTTTAGTCAGTGGGTGGTGAATCTGTGGAATTCTTTGCCACAATAGGCTGTGGAGGCCAAATCAGTGGACATTTTTAAGGCAGAGATAGAGATTCTTGATTAGTACGGGTGTCAGGGGTTATGGGGAGAAGGCAGGGGAATGGGGTTAGGAGGGAGAGATAGAACAGCCATGATTGAATGGCGGAATAGACTTGATGGGCCGAATGGGCCATAAATGGCCTATCATGTACGAACTTATGAACTGAAATTATTCTGAACAAGACAAGATTACAATTCCTGTGCCTTCTTGACACAAACTATTCACCGGTGAATATTTGAGGCTTCTACAGACAGTAGAGATCGACAACCTCAATTCTTCACTGTCCGTACAGTTGCTACTCAAAGTTCCAGTTACATTTCATACTGTTTTCACTCTTCTAATAATTTAAGCTCAGTGTCAATTATTTGTGATATAAAGTTAGAAGTTTCATATTCTGCTGTGCTGCTGCAAGTAAACGGGCTGTCCCACTTGGGCGACCTAATTGGCGAGTTTAGAAGAGTTTAGGAGAGTTTGAAAAAATGTCATGTTGAAGACCTCCTTCGACTATCTTGAAGACCAGCTTCGACTAGCTACGACTAACTTTGGGAAAATTTGACACTGAATAGTGGAGAGTGAAGACGACCTCCTTCGACCTCCCTTCGACTATGATGAAGATTATCCACGACTACCTTCGACTCCCCTCGATTACCTACGACTAACCTGCCGACCTACTACCACGAATACTATGAGAAAATATCGATTTTTTCCAGGGCGACCTTGTTTTACTCGCAGGCATTTTTTAACAGATTGAAAAAAACGCCGCGACCTAGCTGAGGCCTCGAGTACGCGGGGACCACTCTCGAGCACGAATGAGAGCCGACCATACTGCGAGTATGAGTCAAGGGCAAACCCCACCAGAACTCGCGGATTAGGTCGCCCTAGTGGGACAGGCCCTTAAGAATTTAATTGTCCTATCTGGGACATATGACACTCTTGACTCGAATGGTAAACAACTAAATCTAAAGGGCCTGTCCCACTCGGGCGGCATTTTCGGCGACAGCCTGAAAAGAGGTTGTCGCGGGGTGACGCGTGTAGTGACGCGCGGTGTCTCCCTGTCGCCCCTGGATTTTGGAATGTTCAAAATCTTCAGGCGACATCTGGGTGTCTTATCATATCGTGCGCCCTGTCACACGCTGACGTACGCTGTCCTGCGGCTGATGCCCGGCGACGCTGACATTAAATAAACAATTTATTTGTTAAAAAGTTATTGGTCTTTAGATTTGTTGCAGATAAGTTAGTTTCCAATGTGATCATTAGACTGCGGCGTAACCTTCTTGTGTTGTGAAGGCCGGTGGCGCGGAGTGTGGTAGCTTCACGTGACGGTGGCGCGGAGTGTCGGACAACCTGACGGTTTTTAGGGCGTCAGTCGCTGGCATTCGCAGTCGCCAAAAAATCGCAAAGTAGGACAGGCCCTTTAGAAACTGCTACACAAGTAAGAACTTCTAAACAAGCTTGCACAGACATAACTCAAACTAGTGAGCAATATAGAATTTGTTGGTTTAAATCTTTAACGTCAGGACAAAACCTCTGTGCTGTTTAAATTGAGTTGATCTTAGAAAGATTAAATGTGAACAAAATATGTTCAGTCCCTTACCTTCAGTTCTATTCAATATAAAAAATAGCTTTCGTCCTCAGACGCCTTCAGTTTTTCACCAATTGCTGTTTTCCGAATGCAGGTTTCATAGGATGTTGGCAAGGTTATCGCGACAAATCTTTTGCCATTTTTCATGCTGGCCTATAAAACAAGGAAGAAAGTCAATATTACAATTGAAGATGTGGACTATGTTCACTAATTTTAAAAAAGCTGAATTTAATCAAGCTGCCAAATATTCTATCTCACATTTGCATCTTTTTCAAAAAGAAAATCGAAATAAGTCACATTTTAAAGTGATAACTTTGATGGAACTGCAGGAAGGGGTCTAAATACAATGCAAGTCTAGCACACTGCAGATAGACACAAAATGCTGGAGTAAGCTCAGCGGGACAGACAGCATCTCTGGAGAGAAGGAATGGGCGACCTTTCGGGTCGAGACCCTTTTTTCGGATTGAGAGTCAGGGGAGAGGGAAACATAGTGATATGGGTTAGAACACTGCATGCATTTTTGCTGGTGATTTAATTCTATCATGCGGGCCCCTTTTTTCGGTCTGAAGGAAGATCCTGACCTGAAACATCGTTTATCCAGTTCTCCAGGGATGCTGCCTGACCCGCTGAGTTACTCCAGCACTTTGGGTCCTTTTCTCATTGTTTGGAGCAACTAATTTACGCAAAAGGCTTCGCATCTGAAAGAAATCCATACTACTCTCTGCGGATTTTTGCAACTTGGAAAAAACTGCAGCGTGCTCCAACTACTTCCAGAATCGCAGCAACTGCTGAAATAAACAATTGATAGTTAACCATAAACAGCAGACTACCGCTTTCCCTTGTGCTGAAGAAGGGGCCAGCGTGCTGCTGAACACTGATCAGCTCCACAGCTCCAAGACACGCAGTCATGCTGCGCTCCCAAATGGGGCGGTACGGTGGCGCAGCGGTAGAGTTGCTGCCTCACAGCGCCAGAGACCCGCGATCGATCCCGACTACGGGTGCTGTCTGCACAGAGTTTGTACGTTCTCCCCGGGACCTGCGTGGGTTTCCCCCGGGTGCTCCGGTTTCCTCCCACACTCCAAAGTCATACAGGTTTGTGGGTTATTGGCTTGGGGTATAAGTATAAATTGTCCCTGGTGTGTATAGGGTAGTGTTAACGCTGGCCGGTGCGGGCTCGGTGAGCTGAAGACCTGTATCTCTAAACTAAACTAAATACTGATGCTTTCCCTACACCGAGCAAAAAGGTACATCTAAATCGAACATGGAAATTTGAATAGGGCAATCTGAACGCTTTCTCCTACTAAATAAACAATTCCTTAAACGGCTTTGATAATCAACTTTAAATGCATTATTTAATAAAAAAAATTAAAGTCTTACCAAACCGGGTAACTCCGACACGTATAACTGCAAACCAATTATACAGAACAGCACTGCCAACAGCTTTGCCAACATCAGCTGATGGTGAAAACTGAGCAAAGTTGTTGCCTGACTTTCTGCCATTCAATGAAAATAATACAGTCCATTCAAAAGCGTTTGACAACTCTTTTTCACAGCTTCTGAATGCACAAATGATATCACACGCAGGTTTAAGTAACTGAATGGAGCCATGTATCAGCTATAGGCCACTGGAGCAGTGCACATCCATTGAAAGAAAGCTTTACTTGGGAAGCCTAGAAACATATATGATGCCAATACTGCAGTAGAAATGGACACAGAGTGCTGGAGTAACTCAGTGGGTCAGGCAGCATCTCTGGAGAACATGTCCTAGTATGCCCTGTATCCTTCTAAACCTAACCTATCCAAGTACCTGTCTAAATGTTTCTTAAACATTGCAATAGTCCCCGCCTCAACTACCTGCTCCAGCAGCCCGTTCCATACACCCACCACCCTTTGTGTGAAAAAGTTACTCCTCGGGTTCCTATTAAATCTTTCTCCCCGCCCTCACCTTAAACCTATGTCTTCTGGTTCTCGATTCCTCTACTCTGGGCAAGAGACCCGATCTATTCCTTTCATAACTTTGTACACAAAATCGTTTGTGTTCCTTACAAGTTTAAATTGGGAATTTAAATTTAATGTCGGTACAGAAAGAAATATTTGGAAAACTGGATTTTTTTGCTTTTGAACTTCACCGATAACATGGAGATATTTACAAAGAAAGACTGGGATAAATTATATTACAGATCTGCACATAATGTACTTCCAAAATTCTCCAATCTTTTAAGGGATGAAATTGGTTATTGTATAAATTATGGCCATAACTGACTGCAGCCAGGAAGAAAATCCATATCTGTTTACTTGATAAAATTAACTTGAAATAATTCGTAGACACACACAGAGTGCTGGAGTAACTCAGCGGGTTAGGCAGCATCTCTGGAGAAAAAGGACGGGTGACCTTCACGGTTGGGACCCTTCTTTAAGGGCCTGTCCCACTTAGGCGACCCTTTAGGCGACTGCCAGGGACCAGTTTTAATGGAATTCACCTACGACACCTGGCGACAACCAACGACAGCCCACAACAGCAACAATTGGCGCCACTGTCGCCAAAAAATGTTCAACATGTTGAACATTTTGCGTCAGTCGCCTATAGGCGCCCGAATAACCGTCTAAGTGGGACAGGCCCATTAGCCTGTTACTCCTGCACTTTGTGTCTATCTTTGGTATGAACCAGCATCTGCAATTTTTTGTTTCTGAAACAACTTTTACATTGGAGGTCCTTTGCCATTTGTGCATTTGTTGTTTTAGACAATAGACAATAGACAATAGGTGCAGGAGTAGGCCATTCGGCCCTTCGAGTCAGCACCGCCATTCAATGTGATCATGGCTGATCATCCCCAATCAGTACCTCATTCCTGCCTTCTCCCCATACCCCTTGACTCCGCTATCTTTAAGAGCCCTATCTAGCTCTCTCTCGAAAGTATCCAGAGAACCGGCCTCCACCGCCCTCTGAGGCAGAGAATTCCACAGACTCGCAACTCTCTGTGTGAAAAAGTGTTTCCTCGTCTCCATTCTAGATGACTTACCCCTTATTCTTAAACTGTGGCCCCTGGTTCTGGACTCCCCCAACATCGGGAATATGTTTCCTGCCTCTAGCAGGAAACCCTTAACAATCTTATATGTTTCATTAAGATCCCCTCTCATCCTTCTAAACTCCAGAGTGTACAAGCCTAGCCACTCCATTCTCTCAGCATATGGCAGTCCCGCCATCCCGGGAATTAACCTTGTAAACCTACGCTGCACCCCCTCAATAGCAAGAATGTCCTTCCTCAAATTAGGGGACCAAAACTGCACACAATACTCCAGGTGCGGTCTCACTAGGGCTCTGTACAACTGCAGAAGGACCTCTTTGCTCCAATACTCAACTCCTCTTGTTATAAAGGCCAACCTGCCGTTCGTTTTCTTAGCACTTCATATTTTGCAACAGAAAAATAAAAACTAAAAGCCAACATTTACAATGGAATTTCAGGAGAGACCATTACGTTAAACAGATATAAAGGGTACCAAACGTTTAAATATTAGATATTTCTTTGTTTTGGCTCAAGAGATGTGGTTATCTCAATTTCTCTTAAATTGCAAAATACAAAAGCCAAAATTTCCCACAAAATATGTTAAATTGGGAACTTAAATTTAGCATCAGAAAATAAATAAATATTTGGAAAATTGCGTTTCTTCGCTGCTGTACTTCCTTGATAACATTGTAAAATTAAAAAAAAGTTAACATAACGCAGTCAGCGAAAGTTTTTAAACAGAGAAATTTTAAAAACTTCACATCAGACAGTCAGCGAAACGCGGTACGTTTTTTTAAATTATCCTCCGTGTTATCAGGAAATTTCAAAAGCGAAGAAATCCAGTTTTCTAAATATTTCTCTCCTTACTGACACTAAATTTAAGTTCCCAAGTTTAATTTGTAAAGGACAAAGAATGTACACAAAGGGTGTTTCACTCTCGGGTTGGGACACAGATGCCAAGTTTGTCCAGAGTCACACTGGCTGCATTCTACTCAATTTTACTTTGTCTGATCGCTAAATAAAAAGCGCTTATTTTAAGTCTTGTGACTCTGCGATGAAGTTAAAACACAACTTTGTGTACTTTTGACAAAAATGTTGCATTACACCATCACGGGGTCCAGGTTTGGAGACGAGTTTCACAATAAGTCCCCGAAAACGTGTCTAGTCGGGATATTTTCTTGGGAGACGATAAATAACTTGAGTGATTGTTAAAAATGTCTAACAATCTTCAGTTCATTTATTTTGCTTGAGAAAAATCAATAGTTGCTTTCTACTTATTTCAAGGATAAAAAAAAAAATGTGTGTACATCGAATCATTTCTACCATGTTTATAACATTGGATTGTCCTGGGTGCCGTTCGGCTGAATGAAGGCATCATTTCACACTAATCAGTGGCATCGAAACTTTTCTCCCTCTTAGTCACGACTTTTTGATATTTACCCTGGACTTGCTCAACAGCTGGCGGGGACAGGAAGCGGTGGCCAGAAGCCAAAGCCTTCTTTGTACTTCTTGCTTCAAAGACGGAGCTGGCGAGAGATGTGTGGTCATGAAGCGAAATATCTTTCTCCAAAGTGGCAACTTCTGACAGAGTGAAAGAAATCTGGAATTGGGTGTGGATCAGAATAAGTTGCTGCGTGTGAATCGTAGATGTCATGGCCAACACCTGTGTGAGTTGCCGACAGGTACAGCAACACACACAGCAAGTAACATTCAACGACCCACACTGAATGACACTCATCTCCAATGTGTAGGAAGGAACTGCAGATGCTGGTTTAAACACATAACGATAGACACAAAATGCTGGGTTAACTCAGCAGGAAAGCAAAAGAAGGGTCTCGACCGTTCCTTCTCTCCAGAGTCTACCTGAATTACTCCAGCATTTTGTGTCACTCTTCGGTTTAAACCAGCATCTGTAGTTCCTTCCTACACATTTAGCTTGCTTGAGAAAGAACTGCAGATGCTGGAAAAATCGAAGGTAGACAAAAATGCTGGAGAAACTCAGCGGGTGAGGCAGCATCTATGGAGCGAAGGAATGGGTGACTTTTCAGGTCGACCTGAAATGTCACCTATTCCTTTGCTCCATATATGCTGCCTCACCAGCTGAGTTTCTCCAGCATTTTTGTCTACCTTTAGCTTGCTTGAGTTTAGTTTAGAGATACAGCGTGGAAACAGGCTCACTGAGTCTATCTTCTGACACTTGTCTCTAAACTGATTCACAAACACCTTGGTGGTGAACTTTATCTTTCAAAGTCACATTTGACGAAAATCAGATTTCTGCACGGTGGCGCATTGGTAGAGCAGCTGCTCACAGCGCCGGAGACCCGGGTTCGATCCTGACTTTGGATGCTGTCTGTACAGAGTTTGTACGTTCTCCCTGTCACTGCGGGGATTTTAACCGGGTGCTCCGGTTTCCTCCCACACTCCAAGGATGTAGGTTAATCAACTTCGGTAAAGATTGTAATCTGTTCCTAGTGTGTAGGATAGTGCAAGTGCGATCGCTGGTCGGTGCGGACCCGGTGGGCCGAAGGGCCTGTTTCCACACCGTATCTGTAAACTAGACTAGGATGAAGACATTATGGATATTGTCCTTGCGGTAATTTCTGAGATTCGCTGCGGATATTTTAACAGTAACACAGCTCCATGTATTCTTGGCTGCCGAAACACTCTTGATTCTTCCAATTTAGCTTGTCTCTCAGAACTGCGAAGGATAAGGTTGAACTAATGAGAACAAACTTCAGGGGGATAAACAGGCAGTTTGGAGGATTGATCGTGTAACCCCAATTGCAAAGAATGCGGATGAATGGGCAGCATGATGGCACAGCGTGGTGGTCACTGCCTCGCACGGCCAGAGACCCAGGTTCGATCCCGACCTCGGGTGCAGTCTGTGTGGAGTTTGTAACGGTCTCCCGGTGAACGCGGGGGTTCCCTCCGGGTGCTCCAGTTTCCTCCCACAGCCCAAAGATTAATCGTCCCTCTGCAATGTTGCCCTCGTGTGTGGGGAGAGGATGAGAAAGTGAAGGTGGACAAAAATGCTGGAGAAACTCAGCGGGTGACGCAGCATCTGTGGAGAGCAGGAATAGGTGACGTTTCGGGTCGAGACCCTTCTTCAGACTGGTCGGGTGTGAGGGAGGGGTGGGAAGAAGAAAGGAAGAGGCGGAGACAGTGGGCTGTGGGAGAGCTGGGAAGGGGAGGGGAAAGAGGGAGAAAGCGAGGACTACCTGAAATTGGAGAAGTCAATGTTCATACCGCTGGGGTGTAAACTACCCAAGTGGAATATGAGGTGCTGCTCCTCCAATTTGCGGTGGGCCTCACTCTGGCCATGGAGGGGGCCCAGGCCAGAAAGGTCGGATTCAGAATGGGAGGGGGGGTCGAAGTGCTGAGCCACCGGGAGATCAGGTTGGTTATCGCGAACTGTGCGGAGGACAAAGTGAGATAACATAGAACAAGTACGAACGGGTGATGGGTGGTCTGCGTGGACAATGGGCCGAAGGGCCTGTTTCCACGCTGCATCTTCCTATCAATCATGTACAGCTTCTCCACATTTCCATATTTTAAATGCAGGTCGAGTTCGGCTGCAGGGTACTTACCGAAGATTATTTTAAAGATCTTCGCATCTCCTATTTATATTCTTATATAAGTTGATGGAGTTGAATCCACTTGAAGTGAAGGAAGCAGCTGAGTCATATTCTGCTGACGACATGGATATCCCCGTTCCCATCACCTCCTCCATCAAGAGACACAGATCTATCACTCCATTAGCCACTTCTCCTCTGCAACAGATACAATCGATTCTGATTCAGCCAACTAGTAAAAGGGAAAGAAAAACAGCTGACAATATTCTAAAAATATACAAGTAACGGTCTTCTCTGCACATGCGTTATTTTGACCAACCATCACTGAACTTATAGAACATAGAACAGTACACAGGCCCTTCGGCCCACTAGGTTTGTACCGAACAACAGCTCGACCAACTGCACCGCAGTGCCACCCCCAGTTGTAACAATGAAAGACTTATAGGAAACTCTGCGTTTTCCAATAGGAATATAAAAGACAGATTGCACAAATAATGAGGAGAGCTCACCCTCCAAATGTCACCAAGGAACGGGAATTGATGCCGAGCTGAACTTATCTCACCTGCTCTGTTATTTATTGTGTATATATACGGTCGATGGTCTATAGACACATTGAACTTTTATCTTCCATTTTGTACTAAGTTTACATATTCTGTTGTGCTGCAGCGAGCAAGAATTTGTCATGTGTCCTATCTGGGACACTTGACAATAAAACTCTCTTGACTCTTCTCTTGGCAAGTGGTCCATATCCCTCCATTTCTTGCGTATCCAATATAAAAGCTTTGTGAATGCCACTGTCCTATCTGTCTAGACCACCGCCCCTGGCAGTGCACTCCAGGTCCCCCACACCCTCTGTGTAAAATAAACTTGCCCCACTCATCTCCGTTATATTTTCCCCCTCACACCCTCTAAAGTTGGACATCTCCACCCTGGGGAAAAGGTTCTGACTGTCTACCCCATCAATGACTCACACAATTGAACATACTTCTGTCAAGTCAGTTCGCCTACAGAGTCTGTCAGTTAAAACTTCTGTCAGTTCGCCTACAGAGCCAACCGATCCACAGAGGATGCAGTCTCAACAACACTGAACCTCGTACTGCCACACCTTGATCGGAAAAATACTTATGCCAGGATCCTCTTCATAGACTTCAGCTCTGCTTTTAACACAATCATTCCGCAGCAGCTGGTGGAGAAGTTGGAGTTATTGGGGGTTGATGCTGGCACATGTAACTGGGTCCTGAACTTTCTATCGCAACGGCAGCAGACAGTCAGGGTGGGCAGTAGGACATCAAAAACCATAGCTGTGAGCACTGGCTCGCCCCAAGGCTGTGTCCTAAACCCCCTGCTGTTTAGTCTGCTTACACACGACTGTACTGCTAGACTCAACAACAACTTCATCAACAAGTTCGCTGATGACACAACAGTGGTGGGTCTCATCAGTGACAATGATGAGTCAGCGTACAGGATGGAGGTGGAGCTGCTCACAGGATGGTGCAAATCCCACAACCTCATTCTCAACGTGGGAAAAACGAAGGAGATGGTGGTTGACTTCAGGAGGGCGGGAAAACAACGCCATACACCTCTGCACATCGATGGAGCTGATGTGGAAAGGGTCAGCAGTGTGAAGTTCCTAGGACTCCACCTGTCAGATGACCTGACGTCCATGACCAACACCACAGCACTGGTCAAGAGAGCCCAGCAGCGACTACACCCTCTCCGAAGACTACGGAAAGCAGGTCTCCCCACTGCACACCTACGAACTTTTTATAGGGGGACAATCGAGAGCACATTAACCTACGGCATCACCTCCTGGTTCCGGAGCTGCAAGGCGTACGAACGGCACCAACTGGACAGGATTGTGAAGACCGCCAGCAGGATTATTGGTGCTCCACTCCCTTTATTGCTGGACATATACAGGAAGAGATGTATCAGCAGAGCCATCTCCATCATCAAAGACCCCTACCACCCATCGCATCACATATTCTCCATCCTGCCATCTGGGAAGAGGTACAGGAGCATCAGCTGCAAAACCAGCAGGATGCTCCTCAGCTTCTTCCCGCAGGCTATAAGACTGATAAACGGACTTTGCCCCCTGCCAAAGTATCGTGCACCAACCACCAACCTGGACACACTGCAGCAGAGCCATTGTCGTGCAGCTGCCGATTGGAACCCGTGATATATGTATTTTTATTCTTTATTTCTATTTATTTTTTACCGCACACTGAATGGACACTGGTTGAGCAATGTTTTTTTCGTTTTCCTCTGGGTATGTAAGTACTCAGAAAAATGATAATAAAGATATATACAAGTCTCCACTCAACCTGCAACGTTCCAGAGAAAACAATCTTCGATCAATCCAACTTCTCCCTGGAGCTGAAACTCTCTCTAATGCAGGCAGCATTCTGGTAAACCTCCTCTGCACCCTCTCTAAAGCCTCACCATCTTTCCTTTAACGGGACAACCAGGGCAGCATGCAACACTCTGAATTGATCTTTACACAAATGGTGGGATCAAGGCACCAAAATAAAGGACTGGCTTTATAGAGGTGTACACGATGGTGAGAGAAATAGATAGGGTGGATGCCC